>CM077155.1:128027276-128369964 GCA_039583875.1 Platanthera guangdongensis | reverse complement strand
GTTGTTCCTTGACCTCTGCTTCTTGAAATCCAGATGACTCTGAATTCTTCTTCTCAGCCTTTAGTTCCAAAGACTGAATTTCTTGGATGGAGCTCTCTCTCTCCAACTTCTTAGATCTGCCGATGCCCAGCAAGATCTTCTTGTGTTGATACTCATATAACACTTTTACAAAGATCTGAACTCTCTCTATCAAAAACTTTTCAACCACTTCTATATCACTTCATCAATCTTGGTCTGTAAACTATGAGTGCCTATTTATAGGCTTCCTTCATGGTACCGGCTGGTCCGGTTCATAACAGACTTCTGATTTCTCTGACAGTTGCAGTAGACCGGCTGGATCCGCAGCTGTCATGTCAACCAGTCACTTCTTGCAATTTCTCTAACTGTCAGATAGTGTCGAGACTTTCTGTTCTTAAGTGTCGACACTTATAGTCCAAGTGTCGACACATGTTGTGTAAGTGTCGACACAGTCTACAAGGTGTCGACACAATTCCTTTGTATGTCTCGACACAGATTCTTCTGCATGTGTCGACACTGAAATTAAGTGTCGACCCACAAGTCTTGTTCTTCATTCTTTAACTATTTTCTTCTAAGTGTCGACACATGTTCTTTGTGTTGACACATCTTCATGTGTTGAAACTGTCAAGTGTCGACACTGCTTCTTGTGTCGACACAAGTCTTCACTTTTGTTCTTCAGCTGAGTGTCGACACATTCATTTAGTGTCGACACTTGTACTTAGAATATTTTTGTAACTTTTCTGTTCTTTGCTAAGTGTCGACACAGCTCCTTGTGTCGACACTTTCTTCAGGTGTAGAGTCCTTCAACTAAGTGTCGACACATTGTGCTGAGTGTCGACACTTTCTTCAAGTGTTGACTCTCCTGATTGTGTGTCGACACATTGTGCTGAGTGTCGACACATTCCTCAAATGCTGACTCTTCTGCATAGTGTCGACACATTGTGTTGAGTGTCGACACTTGTACTTAGATTCTGCAGACTTTTGCTGAGTGTCGACACAACTCCAAGTGTCGACACTTTCTGGTGTTGACTCAGCTCTTTAGGTGTCGACACTTCTGCTAAGTGTCGACACAGCTTTTCTGCATTCTTCTACACTGAGTGTCGACACAGCTCCAAGTGTCGACACTTTCTGACTGGGTCGACTCTTCTTCCCAGGTGTCGACACAATGACTCCAAGTGTCGACACTGCTTGTCTGGGGTGTCGACACACAAGCTTTCTCAAGTGTCGACACTTTCCCTCTGGGTGTCGACACATGGACTTAGAAACTTTTAGCTTCAGTCTAGTGAATACCTAACCTGCACAAGTAACTCAAACACACATCAAATACATTATGATGTATATCATGAGTTAGGTGAGGCTTCTTCAAATCAGGTACATTTGACCAATGTACCCAACAATTACATAGTAAACTTTAAGAAAATTCTAATTCTATTCTGTTCAGGCTCCTTGATCACTATTCCTTTTCCAGCTTGTTCTTTGCTTGAACAGGAGCTTCAGCAGCTTCAGCATCAGCAGGCTTCTGCCTTTCAGATCTTTCTTCTTAAGTTCCTCAGCCTTAATCTTTTGCCTTTCAAAATAATGATAAGGCTTGGGAAAGTACTTGCTAGGCTCCTGGTAGTAGGAGGTAGCTTTCCCATCTTGGCCTTTCTTCTATATTGGACTATAGCGTCCTGCCTTATCTCATGTTTCTCCATTCAGCCTCAGAAAACCATTTGTTCCTGTCATGCACATTATCTTTTGCAGCTTTCCAGGCAGTCAAAATAATGTTCCTAGAGGTGGGGGCTCCACTGCTCAAAGTCAGGTCTTTGTTCAGCTTGCTCCCTGAACCTCTTCTTTGACAATCTAGTTTCTTCTTCTTTCTGCATAGCTTCTTGCATAGCGTCAGAGATTGGCTGGACTACCTTTTCTATGATGACATTATCCTTACCCCCAGGTGGGCTATACATGGACTGTATGTCAGCATGAATCATATCAAAATCTGGAGAGGTAGATGACTTGAGCCACTTCAGTTGCTCCCCTCCTAGATATGCAGGATGAATTCCAGATTCAGCAACATTATCATCATCACAAAGAGGAGGATATCCAAGAGTTGCTCTGATAGAATTAGATATCCACTTAGCATGATCAGAGCTGGCCTTGACTAACACTCTCTCCCCCTTTATGACTTCTCTTTCAATGTTATCTCTGACATCATCTTTTTGAAATCTAACCTGGTTATCCAAGTAATTAACTCCATCTTTAAAGAAGGTTTTAACCTTTGGAGTTTGTCAGTTATAATCTTCTGTGAGTCTTGGATGGTAATCTTAACAGCAGTGATTTCTTCTTGAAATACTTTGTCAAATTCTGCTTTAATAGTAGCTGGAGTCTGCCCTGCAGCTAGATTCTTCATTCTGTGACTATGGCATTGTGAGATGCAGTCAAATTATCATTCATCCTAATTTGATTTTCAAGTACATATCCTTGCTTGACTGCAAAGTCATCAACTTGTGCTTTTATCTTCTCCTGGTGTGTAGCCAAGTACACCACTACATTCCCTCCCTTGTGGAAGCAGTCTGTCATCTCCTTCTTATTAAGATTCATCTCAAATCTTATTGACTTGATATCTTGGGTCAGATCAAATTGCAATGATTTTTGCCTTCATCCACATACTTCTCAATAGCCTGCCTGTGCTCATCAAGTTTAATTTGCATTGCAACCATTAAAGCATTATAATCAACAGTTGAGCTGGCTGTGATATAGGTTGTGGAGCAACAGTTTGTAAGGCCTTCTTATAACTCTGGCTTCTTCTCCTGAAAACTTGAAACTTTCTTTTCTTAGCCCTTGTTACTTCCTCATCTTCAGAAGCAGATGTGCTGGCTATCTCTACCCTCTCCTTAGGTAGCTCTTCAACAGCTTGGGGCTTTTCAGGTTCTTGCCTTACAGGCTCTTCAACAATTGGCACTTGCTCCCCCTCAACTGGAGCATTCTCTTCTTCAGCAGCAGTTTCTTTGTCAAAATCAGTTTGATCCAGGTTAAGGAACATATCTTCCATTGTGTATTCTTGTGGAGAATGGGCAGGAGAAATTCTTTGCTCATCTACCACTGGATCAGATACGACAGATGTGTCTTTCATTACAACATCTGGACTTGACTATCTGTCTGTGGTTGCTGATAAACATCAGACAAATCAGTATCCTCTATAGAAAAACTAAAGCATTAAGCTCAGTGATTACCTCTAGGATGATGTTGGTTGCTTGCTCACTCTCAAGAGGAGTGGGCTCTTCCACAACTAGTGGCTCCCCCTGGATGTGATCCATGTGTATGGGGCTAGCTTGAGGTAGCTCCCCCTGGATTTCAGCAACATCTTGAGGAGCTGGAGTTTTCTCAACAGTCTCTTCTTCATGCTCATCAGGTGTGAAGACCACTTGCTCTTCACTATCTGTACTGCTAGTTGGATCCTGAGCCATTGGGACAGACTTCTTCTTTTGTGGAGTTTCCTTCTCAGGTTTATCTTCTCAGGGGTTGGCATCTCTTTAGACACACCCTTGTTGAGATTATATTAGCCAGCAGACACGTGTGTGGGACCGCATGTTTGGGCTTTCCCCACCGCGTTCCTGGTCTGGGTGTTGACCCCGGTGGGCCCCTTGTGTGGCGGAATATCCCCGCTCCTGTGGTTGGGGTTAGTCCCACATCGCCTGCAGTAGGCGATCCTTTGTGTTCATGTACCCCCGTCCCCCCTTACCATCACCTCGGGGTTTTGGGAAGATGTGTGGTGACGGGTGGTTTCCACATGGTATCAGAGGGAGGTTGTCCTGCTGCGGGGTGTGTTGAGACTATTTAGCCAGCAGGACACGTGTGTGTGGGACCGCATGTTTGGGCTTTCCCCACCGCGTTCCTGGTCTGGGTGTTGACCCCGTGGGCCCCCTTGTGTGGCGGAATATCCACGCGGTCCTGTGGTTGGGGTTAGTCCCACATCGCCTGCAGTAGGCGATCCTTTGTGTCCATGTACCCCCGTCCCCCTTACATCACCTCGGGGTTTTGGAAGATGTGTGGTGACGGGTGGTTTCCACAACCCTGTCCCATCTAGAGAAGATCCTCATGTCCATCTTTCTCATATGGTTAATTTTGCTTCCAGTAGTTTGACCCATTACTTCTGGAATACTTCCAGCAAGGTATAGACTTAATATTCTGCCCAAGTTGGGCTTCTTCAGGCTTTCCTTGATCTTCCCAAAGATCACTACTGACCAGTCAGTTTTCAGACTGAAGATTATCCTGGTCATAATGCTGAACATATAGGCAGATACCCTATCATGCCCTCCAGGTTTGCTTAGGATTACTTTGCCTACAATTTCTGACATGAATTTCCCCTGACTGTTCATTCCTTTTCTATTGAAAACTGAACCAATCTTCATCTTAGAATCCAGACCACACCATGTCAATGCATCTCTGGTCCTGGAAGCTGTAATCTCTTCTTCTTCCTTAGTTCTTTGCAACTGAAGGACTTTTCTCAGACTTTTTGGTGACACCTTCACCTTTTCACCATGGACCCTGGACTTGATCTTCAATCCAGTGTCGTCTACCTTAGCTCCATTAAGGAATTCCAAGACTTCCTTCTTCCAAATTTTTGTTGGCTCTGAAACAAGATATTCTAACCCCGAGTCTGCAACTAGGGTTACTACAGTCTTGATCTCCAGGTCTGCATCATCAAAAGCATTGCGCACCAGCTCGTAGCCTTCATTGACGTTCTCCTCAAGCTTTGGCGCCATTAGGGTTTGAAGAATTTGACTGGAGAGAAGAGAGGTGTCGACACACAAGTTTTGGTATCGAAACTTTTGAAAGCGTGTCGACAGACTAAGGCAAAATCCTATTTATACCTTTCTATGTTTGAAGATGAAAAGGCGGGCAGCTAACTTAGATTGTGTCGACACTGGCGATAAGTGTCGACACTGACTTATAATGTCTCGATACATATGTGTCGACACAAGTTTAGTCAACAGATTATATGTGTTGACACCTGTTTATATGTCGACACCACTTATCTCGACATATAGTCGAGACTTTACTTAGATAATTCTGAGTAGTGTCGAACACTATGTGTCGACACCACCTTGGTTGTGTCGACACCAACTTGTCATGTGTCGACACTAATTTTCTGAAGTGTCGACACCAACTTCCTAGATGTGTCGACACCTTTTCACTGAAGTGTCGACACCACTTTTCTGTGTCGACACAGAGATCTCTGTGTGTCGACACCTTTTTACTTAGTCATTTCCAATTCTATAAACTTACTCTAAGTTTATCACTCCTAGTTCAATTTTAAACCTATTGAACTTAGTTTCTTCTAGGGGCTTAGTATACATATCAGCTAGTTGATTATCAGTTTTAACATATTCTAGTAAAATATCTTCTTTCTCTACATGCTCCCTAAGAAAATGATATTTTATCTCAATATGTTTAGTTCTACTATGGGAAACAGGATTATGTGCAATTGAAATAGCACTTGTAGAATCACAGAAGAGTGGAGTTCTACTTACCTGAAATCCATAGTCCTCAAGCTGATGTTGTATCCACAGAAGTTGAGCACAGCAACTTCCTGCAGCCACATACTCTGATTCTGCAGTGGAGATAGCCACACTTGTTTGTTTTTTGCTACTCCATGAAATCAGTCTTCCACCTAGGAATTGACAGGTTCCAGTAGTGCTTTTTCTGTCTTCTTTGCATCCTGCAAAGTCTGCATCTGAATAACTTGTTAGATCAAAATCCCCATTCCTAGGGTACCAGAGGCCTAGATAAGGAGTGCCCTTTAGATATCTCAATATTCTTTTGACTGCTGTCAAATGAGACTCTTTAGGGCAGGCTTGATACCTTGCACAGACACATGTAGCATACATGATATCTGGTCTACTTGCAGTCAAATATAATAGGGAGCCAACTATCCCTCTATACAAGGTTTCATCTATAGGTTTCCCTGCATCATCCTTGCTAAGAGACATACTTGACCCCATAGGAGTCTTCATGGTGCTGGATGAATCCATACCATACTTCCTTATGAGTTCTAGGGTGAACTTGGACTGGCAGATGGATAATTCATTCTCAGTCTGTCTTACTTGGAGACCCAAGAAGAACTTTAGCTCTCCCATACTACTCATCTCAAATTGACCTTGCATTAGTTTTGCAAACTTTTTGCAAAGGCTACTTTCAGTAGACCCAAATATAATGTCATCTACATATATTTGAACTAGTATTACTTTGCCTCTAGATTCCCTAAGGAATAGAGTCTTGTCTATTTTCCCCCTTGTGAACTTATTCTCAATGAGGAAACTAGACAGGGTTTCATACCAAGCCCTAGGGGCTTGCTTTAACCCATATAAAGCTTTCCTAAGTCTATAGACATGATTAGGTCAGAGTTGAATCAACAAAACCTGATGGCTGATCCACATAGACTTCCTCTTTAAGATTACCATTCAGAAATGCTGACTTGACATCCATTTGGTAAACTTTGAATCCTTGAAAGGTTGCATAGGCCAGGAAACATTCTTATGGCTTTCAGTCTGGCTACTGGAGCAAAGGTTTGATCAAAATCAATACCTTCTTCCTGCCTATATCCTTTAGCAATCAATCTTGCTTTATTCTTAATGATAACACCATGTTCATCCATCTTGTTCCTATAGATCCACTTGGTCCCAATTATGTTGTGGTCTTTAGGTTTAGGAACAAGCTCCCAGACCTTGCATCTCTTGAACTAATTCAGCTCTTCTTGCATTGCCTCAATCCAATGAGCATCTAGGATGGCTTCTTCAAACTTCTTTGGTTCAACTTGGGATAGAAAACTTGAGTAGATTGCTGCATTCAGATTTCTACTCCTTGTTTGTACCCCTTGTCTTGGATCACCAATGATTTGTTCTGCTGGATGATCTCTAAGATGCCTATTGGCTGGAGGCATCCTTACTTCAGGTTGAACTTCTTCAACTTCATCATCTTGTTGTACTCCTTGTACTTCATTTGCAGTTGGTACATGTAGTACTCCCCCTGGACAGCAGCCACTATCTTCAACTTGCTGCCTTGCAGTTGGTACTTCTTCTATAGTAAGCTTGTCCATCTTCTTGGTTATACCTGAGGAGCTGCATACACTACTAGACAACTCATTATTAATAAGCCTAGTTTCATCAAATACTACATGTACAGTCTCTTCTACAACTTGTGTTGTCAAGTTGTAGACTCTATAAGCCTTACTATTGTTGCTGTACCCAACAAAGATCCCCTCTTGGGACTTGGCAGCAAACTTAGTCAAGTAAGACTTTCCATTGTTAAGTATAAAGCACTTACAACCAAAGATCCTGAAGTAGGATATATTTGGTTTCCTGCCTTTCACAACCTCATAGGGGGTCTTGTTGAGGCTTTTAGTTATGGTAGCCCTATTAATAACATGGCATGCAGTATTCACTACCTCAGCCCAAAAGTATTCTGGTAGTGTTGTATCATTTAATAGGGTCCTACCAGCCTCAATCAAGGTTCTATTCTTCCTTTCAGCAATGCCATTTTGCTGAGGTGTTCTTGGTGAAAAAAACTCTTGAAATATCCCAAAGTCTTCACATAGTTTTGTCATGCTATCAGACTGAAACTCAGTACCATGGTCACTTCTTATTTTGACCACTGTACTATTTAGTTCATTCTGAATTTTTCTAACAAAGCTATAGAAGACATTGGGTGTTTCAGATTTCTGTCTAAGAAAGAACACCCAGGAAAACCTTGAGTAGACATCTACAACTACAAAGGTATAGACCTTCCTACCTAGGCTGTGAACTGGCATTGGACCAAAGAGATCCATATGCAAGAGGTATAAGCACCTCACAGCATCTTTGTTTTCTATGCTTCTAAAGGTGGATTTAGTCTGCTTGCCCTTTTGACAAGCTGAGCAAATACCATCTTTAATACACTTAACTTGAGGACCATTCCTCACTAACTCTTTACTAAAGAGTTTGCCAATTGTCTTGTAATTAAGATGGGCTAGCCTCTTGTGCCATTTGACACAATGAGAGACTTTCTCATCAGCTATAAGACACACTTGAGAACCATTGGTCTCACACATAATGTCTAAGCAGTAGACATTTCTTTTTCTATAGCCAGTCAAAATGATCTCTTGATCATTTGACCTCTTGATATGACAACCATCCTTAACAAATGAGATGTCATATCCTACATCACTTAATTGACTTATACTAATTAGGTTGTGTTTCAAACCTTTAACATAAGCCACTTGAGTAATGGTAACTAAGTTACTAGAAATGTTACCAAACCCTTTGATGATTCCTTTTTCAGAACCACCAAAGGTGACTTTTGAACCATCCTTTATTGGTGTGTAGTCCTTTAGTAATTCCCTTATTCCAGTCATATGTCTGGAACATCCACTGTCCAAGTACCATATTGGGGCATGGCCACTTGGACTCACCTGCAAAACAGATTAATGAACCTTAGAACCCAAAGAATTCTTGGGTCCTTGGTACTTGTTAGTTTGCATCCTGACAAGGCTACCTGCTGGTTTTCCAACAGGCAGATTGCTACTCACTTTGGCACTAGCATTGTGCCAACAGTCCATTGCATAGTGGCCTACCTTGCCACAGCACCAACACTCAAACTTATTGTACCTTTGCTTAGGTACTGTCTTTGCTGTTTTATCTACAGCAGACTTGTTGAGAGTTGGGGCTTTGCCCTTGGACTTGGACTTGGACTGAACAGTCCTTGCAGGTCTAGTAAACCCCAGTCCAGCTTTACCTTTGTGATGAATAAATTCATCAATTATGGGTAAAATAGACTTTGGTTTAGAAAACCTAGCAACTAAGTCCTTTCTCCTTCTGAAGATTAATCTCCAGACTCTTGATTTGATCATTCTTAAATGATATAGTTCCCATTTGAATCACAGTTATGTGCTTCAATCTGGTTATCTCATTAAGCTTTTGATCAAACAACTTCTCAAAATCAGTTGCAGCAGCTTTGAGAATAGAAATTTCCTTTGCCTGACTTTTGGCTAGGGACTTGCTCTTCTTATAAGCTTGCAACAGAACTCTATATTCATCTATCAACTGATGAATATCTTCTTCAGACTCAGATGCACTCTCATCATTTGATGAGGATGAATCTGATTCTGTACTGGCACAAGAAACTGAACTTAAAGTTGAACTTTGTACCTTACTAGGTCCTGGCTGCTCCAGGATTTTGTCACTTTCTGTCAATGCCATTAGTCCTTGGCACTGACAGTCTTCTTGTTCATATATAGAATTCATAATCTGCATGAACTCTTCTTCTTCTTCCTCAACAAACAGTCCTATATATGCCTCAGCATCTGACTCAGTTTCTGATGAAGAGATATCTGACAAGCTCTTGTCCTTTTTGGCAACAAAAGACTTCTCCTTCTTGCCCTTGTATTGAGTCTTTTTCTTGTCACTAGACTCCTTCCTCTTCTCTGGACAGTCTCCAATGACATGTCCTTGTCTATTACAGCAATAGCACACAATTTTTGATAGTGTAGCTTTGCTAGACTTGGACTTTTTCCTGTCTTTCTTTGAAGACTTCTTATTCTGATAATAGTCTTCCTTTCCCTGTGAAGTAGAAGGCCTTGTCCTCCATTGCTTCTTCTTTAAGAACTTCTGGAAATGTCTTGTAAAGGCAGCAAAGTCCTCATCACTTTCACTGCTCTCAGACTTCTGCTTTCTAAATCTTCTGATCCAGTTTCAGCAACCTTTGGAGGTGGAGTTGGTGACTTACTCCTGTACTTTCTGGGGGCTTCTGATTTGAAGGCCACTGTCCTTTCCTTGTGATCACTTCTTGTAGATTTCTCCTCCTTTCCTCACCATTAACTGCATTTCATAAGACAGCAGTTTGTCAAATAGTGTTGGTGGAGGAATTTCTCCCAACTTTGTCATTTCCCTAATGGCACAGATCTTGGTGTCCCAATCTTTAGTTAGGGACCTTAGAAACTTGTCATTGAGTTCATAATTACTGAACTCTCTATCATAGGACATGAGCTCATTCACAATCCTGTAGAACTTCTTATAGCACTCAGTTATGCTATCAGCTTTTCCTTGTCTAAAACTTTCATATTCTTGGTTTAGCAAGGATTTTCTGTCTTGCCTCACTTCTTCAGAACCCTCCATATACACAATAAGAGTATCTCACATTTCTTTAGTTGTCTTACAGTGTATTAGATTCTGAAAAGTTGCATCATCTATGGCACTCACTATGATGTTCTGAGCCCTCTTATCCATAGTGGCTAGAACAATTTCATCCTTTGTCATCTCATAGAAATCCTTAGGTGTTCTCTGATTTGCATCTAAGACTGACACCTTCATGGGCACATATGGCCCTTCCTTTACTGTGATATAAATCCTAGGGTCTGAGGCTTCCATAAAAAGTCTCACCCTTTCCTTCCAGATCCCAAAGATCTCTTTCCTACATATGGGTAGCTTCATGGATCCCAATTCCTTGTGATTTTCAGTGGAACCCATAGTTCTTGATTTTGTAATTGACTTAGACTGAATCTGCCAATCAGGATCTACTCAGACAGTTATGTCCCTTTTTGAGTAACCTGGCTCTGATACCACTTGAAAGATATTGTACCTACACACCTAGAGGGGGGGTGAATAGGTGACTTGAATCTTTTTAACTTTTTATGGCAGCAATCAGTTTCTAACACAGATGTATATCTAATTTTGCACAGCAATCACACAGCAATCACAGCAAATCACAACACACAGTAGACACACAGTTTTATAGTGGTTCCCCAAGGTTTGGGTACATCCACTTTCCCCATTCGCCTATCTAGCAGTGTACTAGATTCGGCCAAACTCTCCACTATCTCAGAACCCAAAACAGGCTCCTACACCTCAGGCCCAAGGCCCTACAACTCAGCTTCTGCACAAAGCCTACACTCAGCCACAAAGGCCTACACTCAGCCACCAAGGCCTACACTCAGCCACCAAGGCCTACACTCAGAGATTTCAATCTCCTACACTCAGGCTCTCAAGCCCTACACTCAGCCTTTATAATTACAGGCTTACAAAACTCAGATCCAAAGGATCCTACAAGATAAAATGAATACAAAATTGTTAACTCAGCAACCCAGAGACAAGAGAGGAGAGTTGTGAGTTTCTTGATGAGTTCTTGGAAGAACTCAGCTGAAATCAATCTGACATAGCTTTCTTCAAAGCTTCTTGAAAGTAGAACTCAATAAGATTGACTCCTTCTGCAGTTGATCCTTGATCTCTGCTACTTAAGATTCAGAGTGAATCTGAACCCTTCTTCTCAGCTTGGTTCCAACAGCTGATTTCTTGGATGGAGCCCTCTCTCTCCAACTTCTTAGATCTGCACTTGATTCTTCAAGGAATAGCTAGATCTTCTTTGTTAAATACTTGATCAATAATTTGAACAACCACTTGATCTTCAATTTGAACAACCCTTTCTGTAGACAGCAAAAGCCTATTTATAGGCCTTCTTCATGGTAACTGGCTGGTCCGGTCCATAACTGAATTCTGATAACTCTGACAGGTGCAGTAGATCGGCTGGAATGGCAGCTGTCAAGTCATCCAGTCAGTTCTTGAAAATTCTGTAACTGTCTAGAAGTGTCGAGACTTTCTGTCTTTAAGTGTCGACACTTATAGACCAAGTGTCGACACATGTTGTCTAAGTGTCGACACTAGCCTACAAGGTGTCGACACAACTCCTTGTGTTGTAGATTTTATATCTGGACACTGCTTCTTCTTCATGTGTCGACACTGAAATTGAGTGTCGGCACAAGTACTTGTACTTCAGTATTTTGTTGAATTCTTCTAAGTGTCGACACAACACCTTTGTGTCGACACATCTTCATGTGTTGAATCTGTTAAGTGTCGACACTGCTTCTTGGTGTCGACACATGTCTTCAGTGTTTGATACTTGCTGAGTGTCGACACATTGCTCTGGGTGTCGACACATTCTTCTTCTGTCGAGACTCTAGCTAAGTGTCGACACATTCCCTTAGTGTCGACACTTGTACTTAGAATATTTTTGTTGATCTTTGCTGATCTTTACTAAGTGTCGACACAGCTCCTTGTGTCGACACTTTCTTCAAGTATTGAGTCTTCAGCTGAGTGTCGACACATTGTTCTGGGTGTCGACACTTACTTCAAGTGTTGACTCTTCTGCTGAGTGTCGACACATTGTTCTGGGTGTCGACACTTGTACTTAGTCTCTGCTGACTTTTGCTGAGTGTCGACATAGCCTCCAAGTGTGACACTTTCTGATGTAGACACAGTTTCACTGGGTGTCGACACAACTGTTAAGTGTCGACACAGCTTCACTGGCTTTTTTTCATTGAGTGTCGACACATCTCCTTGAGTCGACACTTTTTGTCTGGTGTCGACTCAGCATCCCTGGTGTCGACACAAATACTCCAAGTGTCGACACTGCTTGCCTGGGTGTCGACACAAGTCTTCTTAAGTGTCGACACTTTCTTTCTAGGTGTCGACACATGGACTTAGAAACTTTTTCTTCTTTCCTGCAAATACTTAACCTGCACAAGTAACTCAAAAACATCAAATACATTTTGATGTATATCATTGAGTTGGGTGAGGCTTCTTCAAATCAGGTACATTTAAACCAATGTACCCAACAAAAACTAATCACAGAATTAAACTAATTACAAACTAAACACAGAACAATCACAGCCAGAAACAAAAATAAAGACAAGCAAAACCAGATGACATAAGGAAATATAGTGGTTCCCCTAAACTTGGGTACATCCACTCTTCTACCACCCTAGGTAGGAATCCACTGCAGGATGAGTTGATCGGTGTCCTGGGCACCAATGAGCTTTTGATAAGGTACTCAAAAACCAAACCAGATTTTTTGATCAGGTGTCTTGCCACCAATGAGCTTTTGACAAGGTGCTCAAAAACCAAACTCAAACTTTTGAAGGGAGTTTGAGAAACCCTTTACAGAGATGGGGGTGAGAGAGTGATGGAAGTCTTCTCTTTCTCAAACAGCTGAGAAGACTATGTGGATTGATGGTGTCAAAGCTTCCCCTGAGTCCTTGAGATCTTCAGGAAAAGAAGCTTTGCTGTAGGGTGATAGGCCTTCAAAAGTTGAGCTCCAGCAAAAGATGATTTCAGCAACAACTGAAATGTTGGTTGTCTGGAGTCTTGAAAGATGTTGGCCTGGAACACTTGAAACTAGAGAGATCTGAAGATTTCAGAAAAATTTGATCTCCTTGGATGTGTGTTCTTGAGAATTCTTTGAGACAGAATATTTTTGTTCTTGTTCTGAAGATTACTGATGTCTGTCTGTGTGTGTCTGTGATCTGTAATCTATATTCTATATGAGATTCAAAAATTCTTCTCTTTTATTCTCTGATACTGAATGGAAAAACATCATCTGTCAAGAATAGCTGTTGGCATGCATTAATTGCATCCTTAATTACAAAATGTCTTCTGGAGGAAAGTCCATAGAATTATTCCTTGAAAATCCCTTGAAACTTGGTCCAGAAATAAATGAAAACGGCTAGAAAATCTTCTGAATTAATTGCAGAATAACTCCTTAACTGATTTTAATTTGAATCTAGAAACATTCTTGAAGTTATCTGAAAACATCGAACTGAGCTCTGCTATCGTCGAACTGAGCTCAGCGATATGGATTTATACTGCAGCAAAATATCGTCGATCTAAGCTCAAAGTTCGTCGAACTGAGCTCAAAGATAGAAATCCAATACTGAGTCAAGATCGTCGAACTGAGCTCACCGATGTCGAATGGAGTTCGACGATTTATTGAAGTTGAGCTCAGCGATCGTCGAATGGAGTTCGACGATCTGTCGAAGTTGAGCTAGATGATCGTCGATCGGAGTTCGACGAATCGTCGTGCTGAGCTCGACGATATGACTTAGTCTCAAACTGAAAAAGTCTTGATCTTGAGGGCAGCTTCCAAACTTAGACTTCTAACCCTTAGACTCAATTCTAATTGACCTTTTGAGCTATACAGGAGGTCAAACATTTGTTTCCTAGAGACATAGTGATCCTGACCCAAATTACTAATAGGGTGTTCCAACATAATGTCTTCCCAAGGCCCCATCAACCATCATCTTCCACACTTCCTGTGGTTGCTGCTCTCCCTCCTCGACTTCGACCACATAGTCCGCCAGAAAGTCTGCCACAGCTTGCTCCTTAATGGAGAGTCTCGGAACAAAAGAGATGTCGAACTCGCTTAGTTCAATGGACCACTTGGCAAGTCTTCCTGAGTGCTCTACCCCTTCGAAGATCTTGCGAAGTGGATGGTCGGTTACCACCCTAATCGAATGTGCTTGAAAGTATGGCCGGAGTTTCCTTGCAGAGACGACCAGAGCGTAAGCCAATTTTTTAAGGATGGGGTAGCGGAGCTCTGCCTTCTTCAAGATCCAGCTGACGTAGTAGATGGGCAGTTGCTTCTTTCCTTCTTCCCTTACTAGGACGGAGCTCACCGCCTCCGCTCCTACTCTAAGGTACAAGGTCAGGTCCACCCCTTCTTTTGGGCTCTGAAGCAGAGGAGCCTGAGAGAGTTGTCTCTTCAGCCCTTGGAAGGCTTCTTCGCACTCGGCGGTCCACTAAAACCTTTGGTTCCCTCGCAGCACCTTAAAGAATGAAGAACACTTGTCTCCTGACCTGGAGAGGAACCTGCTTAACCCAGCCAGTTTTCCTGTCAAGCGCTGGACCTCCTTGGCATTGCGAGGTGATTCCAAATCCAGGATGGCCTTTACCTTGTTTGGGTTGGGTTCCACCCCTGTCGGAGTCAAGAGATGCCCAAGGAACTTCCCGCGGCTAGCCCCGAAGACACACTTCAAGGGGTTCAGCCTCATCTTGAATCTCCGCAGGGTGGCGAACGTCTCTTCTAGATCTTTCAGGTGCGAATCCACGCACTTGCTCTTGATCATCAGGTCGTCGACATAGACCTCCAAGTTTCTCCTCCTTTGATCTCGGAAGACCCGATCCATCATGCATTGGTATGTAGCCCCTTCGTTCTTCAACCCAAATGGTATCATTTTATAACTGAAGCATCCCTCCCTCGTGATGAAGGAAACATCCTTGACATCGGGTGGGTGCATTCGGATCTGGTGATAACCTGAAAAAGCATCCAAAAAGCTCATAATAGAAAAACAGATGGCTGAATCAACCAGCGTGTCGATCCGAGGCAGGGGGTAGCAATCCTTAGGGCATGATTTATTTAACAAAGAGAAATCGATACACATTCGCCATTTCCCACCCCCTTTTTTAACCATTACCACATTGGAGATCCAGCCTGGATACTGGATCTCCGAGATAAAGTCGGCCTCCAGGAGCTTCCTGACCTCTTCGCGGATGGATTCCTCCAGCTTGGTGGCGATGGCCCTCATCTTTTGGCCTATGGGATGAGTGCGGGGGTCCAGTTTCAGGCGGTGGCAGGCCACGTCTGCGTCGATGCCCGGGATGTGTGTCGCGCTCCAAGTGAAGATGTCGATGTTGCTTTGAATGCAGGCCCGCACTCGCTCCTGGGCCTCGGGACTCAACCCCCCGCTGACCCGCACCCTCTGCACCTGCCCTGCGCTGGTGAAGACCTCAATCTCCACTACTTCCTCGGCCGGCTCAAGCCGCGACTGCTCCCAGCCGACCCTTGCTTCTTCCTCCAACTCCAACTCCTCCCCTCCTCAATCTCCATCGCCTCCTCCGGCACCTCCTGCTGCTGCTCGTCCTCCACGCCCCTCTGGGCCTCTCTCTCCACTCCTCCTGCTACTTGATCTTCTACCTCCATCACCCCCTCTGGGCTCTCCTATTGCTACTCAGCCTCCACGCCCCTCTGGGCATCTCTCTCCACTCCTCCTACTACTTGCTCTTCTACCTCGATCACCCCCTCCGGGCTCTCTTGCTGCTTCTCAGCCTCCACGCCCCTCTGGGCCTCTCTCTCAGCTTTCTCCTGCTCCTCCCCAGTCTCCTTCCTCGCCTCCTCGAAGCTCATCCCTTCTTCCTCGACGTCCTCCTCCTGCTCCATCATCTCCCTCTCTAGCTCTTCTACCTCGGCCATCAAGGACACGGCGTTGACCGCCGTCACATAACATTGCCTCGCCACCTTCTGATCCCCCCTGACCTTAACATGTACCCCTCCGTTATTGAACTTAATACATTGGTGGAAAGAGGAGGGGACGCAGCGAAAGGCGCTGATGAGGGGACGCCCGAAGATGGCATTATAACTGCTCGGAGCGTCCACTATCATGAACCTGCAGTTCCGTGACACGCCTCCTAACTTCACATGCAGCCCTACTCCTCCTTCTACTTCCTTCCTCTCTCTAGAGAATCCGAACAGCGGTCCATCCGAATCCAAGATCCTTTTCCCCTCAACCCTCATCTCATCGAAGGCCTTCTTGAAGATAACATTTACTGAGCTCTCGTTGTCTACCAGTATCCTTGAGACTGTGAAATTCTCCACCATCGTCTGAATCACCAGGGCGTCACAGAACGGATCTTCATAGTCCGGCATGTCTGCTGACGAGAAGGTAATCTTTTCTTTCGGTAGGGGAGCCTGGGAGGTAGAGGCGACCCCCCTTCGTTACATGGTTTGAAGGCTCCCCTTAAGGGTTGCCTCGATCCCCACTCCTTCGTGGATCACCCCGATTCCTCCTCGGGTTCCCACGTCTACCCGATCTTTACATCTATCCTCCATCTCCCTCTGTTGTACTTCCACGATCCTAACCGGCGGATCCTGCCTCCCTGCTCCTCTTGCTTCTCTCATCTCTAAGAACTCAGGGCAGGTGGTCGTTGCGTGACCCTCCTCCTAGTGGAAGTCACAAAAGAGCAATGCCGCCCTACCCATATTTCCATCTCATCCTCCTCTTCTCCCTGCTCCTCGAACTCCTCTCCTCGCTCCTCTTCCTCTGCCCACCTCCATGGCCTCTTGCGGCGGCGGGACGTGACCCCTTGGCTCCTGCCTCCACGCCAGTTGGTCGAACCTCCTGGGTTCCCGTAAGTTATCTCTCCCCTGGTAGCCTCCTCCTTGGCCCTGGGGTCGACCCTCCTGGGGCCTCCAACCCAACCGGTTGTTCGGCTCCTGGGCCCCCCATCCCTGCTGTTGCCCGTGTCTCCAGGGTTCTTCTCTCCTTCTTTCTTCTCTCTGCTCCCTCTGCTCCCTCGGCTCCATCTGCCTTAATGCTGCAGGTTCCTTCACATCATCTTCCGCCAGCCTGGCCAATTTCCTGGCGAACGCTGGATTTGCTCTCTCGAAGTCTATCTCTTTTGCCGCCCTCTCCATGAGCTCCTCAAAGGAGAGGGAGGCACTCTTTTCAACTCCATACTGAAGAATCCCGGCCTCAGCCCCAGGGTAAAGGCGAGCATCAGTGCGTGCCCTGGGACCTCCTGGACCAGGAGGATCTCTTCCTGAAACCAGTCAACATAGTGACCCAATGTCTCATCCTGCTTCTGCCTCACTGCAAACAGGCACTACGCCTCCTTCTTCCGCTTCTTTGATATTGAGAATCGCAACAGGAAACTTCTTCGCAGATCTTCAAAACAGTAGATCGACCTTGCTGACAACTGGTGGAACCAGTCCCGAGCCTTCTCCTTCAACGTGATGGCAAATAGCCGACACTTAAAGACATCCGGCATCTGCCTTATCGAAACGACATCTTCAAACCATTGCACGTGTTGTACAGGGTCATCTTTTACTGAGTAGTAGGACATGTCAGGCTCCCGGAACCCCTCCAGTACCGGAGCCGAGATGATGAGCTCGCTGAAAGGGCTTTCGCCTCCTGCCTGGCGAGAGGGCACGTCCCGCGGCCTAGGCTGGCTGGCCCGATCCGCGAGACCATGCCCAGGGAAGAGTTCTCGCACTGCCGCCTCCCTCTCGCCTAAATCTGTCAGAGCTTCCTTGCCCGGGCGCTGGCCTGGGAAGAGCTCCCACGCGGCCACGTCCCTCTCGCCAGCCTCCGCCTGGACCTCCTTCCCCGGGCGCTGTCCGGGGGCATTTTTGCCCAAGAGCGGGACCTCCTCTATCGGAACCTGAGGTGTGGCCCACTCGCTTCTGGACGAGAAGTCCAAGCTGATGGTCTGCAGGACTTCTCGCCTGAAGTCATCCAGCATCTTGCTCGTCGCTTCCTCTCCCCGGGTGGGGGAGCCTCCAGAACCAGACCCTTCACCTTCCCCTCCAGCCATGGGACAAAACTCAAGGCTTTCTTGTATCAGCTGCCTTCCACGCTCACTGCACTAGAACTGTTGAAGCCAAAAATGACCTCAACGGGAGTTCAAAACAGGGGTGCAGCCAACACCTACTTCTCTTAAGCCTCAACCCTCGACTAGATTCAAAGGACCTAAGACTGACCCAAAGCCTCAGCTGGGAGGTCCCACATCAAACCCGGAAGATCTCTGAGAGCTTCCCCTCCAAAGCCAAAAACTGGGCTAGGAGCTCCTCAGAAAGCACTGGAGATTGGAAGATAATGAAAGCTTGCCTTCTAAGGAGCCCTTATGGGTCTATTTATAGCCTTTTGCTGACCTGAGATTACTGAAATACCCTTAGTTGATCTGCCAATAGCCAAATCCCGTTGTTTATCCTGAGGGTATAGGGGTAATTTTACCTGAGGGTAATTAGGTCATTTTACCCAGGGACCTGGGCCCCACTCGGCGAGAACTCTGAGCTGAGAGCCTTCCTGTCCAGAACCCGGCGCAAGCGGTCTCACCTGCTTACAGGCGAGAGCTCCTCCAAGGCAGGAGCTTGGCGCAAGCGCAAGCGTTCCCGCCCACTCATGGGCGAGAACTTCTTCAGGGAGGGAGCTCCTCTGGCTAGCCTAATCCTGACCATTGGTGTCTCCTGGTCTGACTCAGCGAATATGGGGTTGTACACCTCATACATGTTGTGCGTGAGGGCCAGTTGCAGAATAAAATTATCCATGTCATGATATCAATGACTTCCTACTGGAAGTAATCGACGTAGCTTCCTAGTGTCCCTTGGGATCCTTACTTAAGAAGAAATAGAGTCGTAGTCCCCTTATTCAACTTCTTCGACATTATGAAGAGCAACATCAATCCATGTCATAGATCCTTGAAGCAGATGGTAGTGCTCGCCGATAACTGGTGAAACCAGTCCCTTGCCTTCCCCTCGAAGATGGTCGCAAAAAAACTGCACTTGAAGGCATCTATCATATTACGGATAGAAACAACGTCCTCAAACCACTGGAAGTGGTGGAGGGGGTGATCCTTCCCCCATAGAGTTCCTAAGAGAGGGTTCGTGAAACCCTTCGGGGACGAGCCCGATTAAAATCTGCTCGCAAAATGGGCTCACCAATCTGAACCGCCGAGCTAGCAACGATTGTTCTGAATCAAACTCATGAAAGCTAAAATACTGCAGGGTCACACATTGGACTCGCTCGTACTGAGTTCACTCATCTTCCATATGGGATGCCAGCTCCTTCCAAGATAGCCCAGATTACTCTCCATCGTCTTTCGAGGTGGGAACTGGCGGCGAGGCTTTGGGACCTTGACACGAGGCGCAAGCAGATCACGCATCATCTGCTATATACCCCACTTGAACTCTGTGAGATCAAATTGCGTCACAAACTCGCTCGAATCTTGAAAATTGATTATCTCAGATTTCTGCTCATCATTATTTGTCATGAGATCTCACACTAGAGGTTTCCTCCTTCGATCACGGTCCACGCTCACCGCACGAAAGTATTCGAAGTGAGGAATTTAATTCACCGAGTTTGTACCTAGGTGTGACCAGAGGTTATTGGTCCAGCGCCCTACCCAGAAAAAACACAACAAAGGAAGTTGAAGAATAATAAAACAGCTCTAGATTGCCTGCAAACGAGACCCACGTGCTATAATGAGAAGGTCCTGACATACACCATGAAGTTTATAGGAACTTCCCTTCTGAAAGCCAAAGTTGAGTTAGGCACAAGAGAGATGAAGACTAGAGATTAGGGGAACAAGGGGGTCAACATGCCCTCTACATGTGTCATGGGGTCCTATTTATAGGCAATAAAAATGGGGTGTCTGGGAATAGCCACACCACCTATGGTGGGTACGAGCTACCTATTTCCCTGACAGCCTTACTCTAGAGAACATCTGAAGTTTGCGAGCAGAAGCGGATCGCTAGAGTGGGGCTTTCTAGGGGTGAAGTCGCTAGAGCTGGGCTCGCTGAGGGCGAGGTCGCCAGAGTTGGGCTTGCTGAGGGTAAGGCCACCAAAGCTGGGTACGTTGAGGCCGAGCTCACTGGACTGGAGGTTGTCTGGGATGAAAGCTCGCGGACTAGCTCGAGACTGATAAGCACGCTCATTAGAGAGCTCCGAAGGAGCTCACCGACGGACTAATAAGCAAAATTGACGAACTCCGAATGAGCTTCGTGCGTTTTCAATGATGTCCTTTATTCTGATCAAAGGTCAACCTCCTGGGGTTCAGGTGCCTATAATTAGACCTGAGCCCCCTCATCAAATACGAGTTGTACAATGGTCAAATCTTAATTTTGATTTTTACCCGCACTTGCTCCAGAAGATTTGAGCCCATTTGTGCAGCAAGTTCCAAGCCGAGGAAGGAAACAACACTTTTGGCGGTCATTGGCGCCACATGGGACACCAACTTCTCTTTAATGATCTAGGGACAGTGCTGTCGACCACTCCTAGACCAAGAGAGATCATTGTGGGGGCATGTGTGAACAAGTCCATGCCCACTCAATCGAGCTGTTAGTTGAACATGACTGAGCCACCGTTGACTTGAATCAGGTTATGCATAATTCGTTTGCAGCATTTCAGGAGAAAATAGGCTCCAATTCAAGTGTTTTTAGGATCATTATAATTGTCTGAACTAATCTAACATATTCATTAAGCTTTATGACACTTTCAAATACCCTAACGCTCCAACCATACAAAACAATTATGCATTACATTTCAAAAACCTAACCTTAAATCATTTGCTCGATATTCAAGACCCCCCCCCCCCCCCCCCCCCCCCCCCCCCCCCCCCACACACACACACACACGCACGCACACTTCAGCTCTCCTTTCTTTTGCATCTCCGGGCTCTCTCTCCCGCATACCCTCATCTCTTCTACTTATGTGAAAATTGAAGTCACTGGAGAAATTTGGAGAAAAACATATCAATATTAAACACTGTTTTTTTACTCTAAAATTCAAAAACCGTGAACATCAAATTGAAAATAGAATCAAACTGCTTGGTTTCGATTTTGTTTGACTTTCAATGCTTCAACACACCTGGGAGTTGCTTGACGATTTTGGGTGAATGTGATAGCAACAAACCCACTTGTCATCAAAAACTTGTAGGAACTATTTTTTCCTATGATAGTTCTTGAGGCCTATTTTTTCCTATTATAGTTCTTGAGGCCTCAGTCTAGCGGATAAAGGCTTTTGTGTTGATGTTGTTGATAGTTCTCGAGTGTTTCTCATTCAATGATTTCTTACGTGCAAGGCAGCTCTTCGTAAGAAGCCTACGAACGCATGGATTTGTTTTGGTCATGGCAAAGATTATGCTATTCTAAAATTTCACTCCCCTACAGTAAAATCGCATATCACATAAGTGACCATCATATTAAGGCTCCCACTGGGCCGCAAATTTACCGCGGCGTAGATTTGATGGAACATTGACATGCAACACATGTTTTTTGGCCACCCACGGTCCGGGGTTCCCTTAATCGCAGGAAGAAAACCCAAACTTTGGCGGATAGCAGTCGCACGAGGCACCAAATAAAAATCAAATTTCAACTAGAAAATGACTGGGAGCTTATTAGAAAACAGTGAAAAATGAAATATATAATAGATATCAAAAGAGTTAAACAATGAAAAATGTCGGGAGCTTATTAAAAAGTAGACATCTAGACCAAATGATGTACATTCCCTAAACCACCAAAATCGTCGAAACAGAGCTACTGAAAGCTAAATAGAAATCGAATTTCAACTATAGCAAGTGGGAGTAGCCTAATTTTGAAGAAGGGATGCAAGTCCAAGCTCAACATCTTCTTTTGCCTTCTTATCAAAAGGGTCATCACCAATATAAAGATCCAATACAGATTGGCAGAGGTGTTTGCTCTGGATGCTCCCAACTTCCTTTCCATCAACTGCAATAATACCATGAAAATGGACATTAGAATTTGAATATGCAATTTCGACCCTAAACATTATGAAAATAGGTAATAAAAATGGAACTACAAAAAGTTATTGGTTTAGAGAGAGATACTGATTGTAGCCGTTTGATATAAATTGTTGTGGTATATCATCCATCATAACCATCTTGTTGAAATTATCCAGACGTGACCATGTTTCGTACGGATTAATGCTCAGTGTAGCCCATATCTGTCTATTTGTTCGTCCTTGTGTGTGTATGTGGGGGTGGGGTGGACAGGATCCGTTTGACGTGATGGTGGCGGTCGTGAATACAGTGGTTATGAACTGTTGTTTGTGAACGTCCGACCACAAGGAAATTCATCCACTTTTATGTTCAAAACTATATTTTTTGTGGTGATCATAACCGCTGTCAAGCAAACATTCTATGATGGTGGCATTTTTTCCGAACTCACCGGAGCAAAAATGCCGTGCAAAATGGAGCCTTAAATTAGTCCCACATCATGCATCTCGGGTTATCCTTAGGTACTCCATACATCTTGGGCCTCTCCATTCTTCACCAATTGGCTCCCAACTATCTGGAGGCTGCTTTTTATGAATCTTATTGTAAATTTGGTCCTGTGGGTGTTGAATGAGATGTGAAGACTATCTATGGAACTTATTTTGAACTTTATTTTCTCTCATAATCTATCGGTATTAATTTTATCCAGAAGTCTAATGGTGCATTTTAATCCCATTTTGTATACATATCTTATAACCTTGATGCCACTTCGACCCAAGCCCGCCATGTCGTCTTCTCCCCCATGAGACCCATGGTTTTCACCTGCAACGCCATCATGTCATCCTTCTACATGCCAGCCGGTTCGACGACGTCTTTGTCCTCTTCCACTTCTTCGCCCCGCAGAACATCATACCCAACATCATCTCCTATAAAATTCTCATAAACGCCCATTGCAATGTCGTCCAGGTCGACAAAGCCCTCAACGTGTCCCGCCAGATCCTCCTCACCACCCCCACCCCCACCTCAACTTTTACCTTTTGTTTTGTTGGCCACAACCTCGGTTCGACATTATTTTCATGAAATTGAACTAAGAACGATTTCTGATTCCAAAACAGAAGAAATGAAATTTTTTTCTTGCCGACTCTTGTTGGATATCCTTGAGATGTTATCTTATTGCCATTAAATTTTTGTGGAGTCCTTTATTGCTTCGATTGTTTGTTTGGGTGAGATATTTACTTGTTTATCTAAAGTAGATAGGGATAGTGATCTAAAGAATGAGGGCTGTTAGTATTTGAAAGTATATATGTAAATGGGTTATCAATGAATAGAAAATACAAAAAGTCAATTTTCCACTTGGTATCAAAGCGCTAGGGCGAAAAAAAGGTTCTTGTTCACGCTCTGCACGTGCTCGTCGCCGTCGTTCGTTATCCTCGATCTCGACTCACTCCAGCTTCTTTGGTCGCCCGTTCCTGCATGTTTCTTTCTGTCCCCGTTCCCCCACGCCTCTTCCGCGTCTCCGCCATAGTTGGTCGTCGGCCGGTTCTTCTTCGGTCGGCAGAAATGGCAATCTAACCTTCCTTTTGTTTTCATGCGTTGACAAAGCAGAATGTGCATGATCTGGGCTTGGATCGTGATGAGATAGCTCCAGATCGAGTCTTCGGAAGGAGGCCATGACAGTGTAGGTCCCTGACGGCTGAGTTCTCCTGCTCGGTGGCGCACGGAAGAGGGAGCAAGCATCTCCTACTGGCATTGTTGTTGGCACCGGATGATCTTCACGACCGAGTTGTGCTTCTCTTGGCCATTTTGCTGCCAGCCGGATCTACACCGGCATGCATTCGTGCTGACAAGAGACCGTGAGGATCGGGCTTGGATTGCATAGCAATTGCGAGGATGAATCAGTCCCAGTCGTGAAAAATGGATTACAGGGACTTGGATTGCTTAAAGAGGATCATATCCAAGACGGAGAATTAGTTTTCAAGATGGAGAAGGCAAATCTCAAGGTGTTTTTTGAGTTCTTGATGATTTCCAAAAGTAAGGGATCAACACGACCACAACCGGTGAAGCTAGATCTTCCTCCTGTGGAATTGAAATTTGATGGATCAGCTACGTATTTGAGTTGACCGCGTTGGGTGAAGAGGGTCCTATCTGGAAGGAACCTGGAGGACTATCTGGCAGGTGAGAAGGGGGATCTAGAGAATGACTCACCTGGGTACAATGAGTGGACGACTACAAATAGCCTGCTACACACTTGGCTCCAAAACTCGATGGTCGCGTTTATAGCTGTCTCGAAGGATGCCATAAAAACTTCGAGTGATGTTTGGGGAAAGTTGCAGAAGATCTATGCAGGAGTCGACAACAATAAGAGTGTACAACCCCGTATTCCCTGAGTGGGACTCCCCGACGAAGTCAAGGATCCTCAGGTTCAAGCTGGTCAAAGTAGGCAAGCGGGGCAAGCAGGCCCGCACTCATCCAGAGAGATTAAGGCCTTTCGCCAAGACAGGCGGAAGGGGTCTCGCCCAAGTGCGGAAAGGCTCCCGCCAAATCAGGCGAATGACATGCGAATCACGCACTCGCCTTTGAGTTGTGGGGGGGCAAATGTTCGGCTCACACCAGCACTCGCTTCTTCAGGTGAGTGGTTCCTTCATAGATCACTCGCCCGGTAGTGTTCAGAGGTAAAGTTACCTGGATGCCCTTGAGGGTTTGCAGATATCCTTTCAGAACAGCGTTGTTATGCTGTTGGCAGACCCAATTGGGCTGCATATAGCAAAATAGGACAGCGGAATTACGTTGTTGGCGGACCAAGTTCTGGAATCTATAAATAGATCCTGTGAGCACCTTTGGAGGGCGAACAGTTTATTTTTGGTTTCTTTGTCCTTGAGTTATTTTGGTTCAGCTGTGTAAGCTCTCCAAGGTGCCCAGCTCAGCTTTTTGGCTTGGGAGGGGAAGCGCTTTAGAGATCTCTCGGGTGTGTGGTGGGACCTCCACGCTGCAGCCCAGGGTCAGTTTTTTAATTCTTAGCGACTGGTCTGGAGCCCAAGTTTGGGAGAAGTAAGTGCAAGCTACACTCTTAGGTCTGAACTCTCGTTGAGGCCAAGTTTTGTCTTCAACATTTTTGATGCGGTGAGCGTGGATCGTAGCTTGCACAAAAAAATCTTGAGCTAAGCTTCATGGCTAGAGGTGAGGACGAAAGAGCAGGCTCGGGTGGCTCACCACCCCCGGCGAGTGGTGTCACGATCGGGATGCTAGAGTACTTCAAGAGGGAGGTCCTACAGACCATCCACCTAGCATTCGTCGTGAGAGGCGAGTGGGCCACGCCTTCTGTTCCAGTTGTCGTGGCCCCATCTCTGGGCGAGAACGCCCCCGGTCAGTGACCCGAGAAGGAGGGCCCGATCGAGAGCGGTAAGAGGGATCTCGTCGGGCGAGAACTTTTCCCTGGGCAGGCGAGTGCAGACAAGGTCGGCGAGCCCAGGACGCGAGATGGGCCTACTTGCAAGGTGGATGGAGGGAGCCCTTTCAGCGAGTTGATCGTCTCGGCCCCGGTTCCAGACGGTTTTAGAGAGTCAGAGATGTCCTACTACACGGGCAGGGATGACCAGGTGCAACATGTTCAATGGTTCGAGGATGTCGTTTCCATCAGGTAGATGTCGGACGTCTTCAAATGTCGACTTCTTGTCATCACTCTGAAGGAGAAGGTCAGGAACTGGTTTCATCAGTTTCCCGCAAATTCAATCTACTGCTTTGAGGACTTACGACGCGGGTTTCTGTTGAGGTTCTCAACGTCGAAGAGAGGAAGGGAGAGAGATTAAAGGCCTCTCACAAGACAGGCGGAAGGGCTCTCGCCCAAGTGCGGAAAGGTTCCCGCAAAATCAGGCGAATGGCATGCGAATCCCGCACTCGCCTTTGAGGAGCTGTGGGGGGTGAATGCTCGGCTCACCCCAACACTCGCTTCTTCAGGCGAGTGGTTCCTTCATAACCACTCGCCTAGTAGGGTCCAGAGGTAAAGTTGAAAGTTATTTAACTTTAGGTTAGCTAATCACCTAGAGGGGAGGTGAATAGGTCTTTGAGCTTTTAGTAAATCTTTTGCTGTTTTCAACTTGTTCTTGTCCTTAAATTCTGTAATCACAAAGAAAAACAAGCACACACAGCAAACACCAGAATTTATAGTGGTTCCCCAATTGGGTACATCCACTTTCCCTCTCCACCTATCCAACTTATTTGTTGGACTCGGCACAAACTCCTCCACTTATGCTCCTCAGAGCTTACACCTCAGGCCCTCAGCCTTACACACAGATTCTTCTCAGAATCCAACTCAGAACCACTAGGGTTCCTACCTCAGAGCTCTGCAGAACTCCTACAACTCAGTGATCCACCGATCACCTACCTCAGCCTTATTTTTAAGGTCTACACTCAGACTCTTCAGCCCTACAGCTTCAGGCACAAGGCACTACTCTCAGAGTGTTGCAGCACTCCTACAACTCAGTACCCTTTCAGGTACCTACAGCTCAGCCTCCTCCAAGACCTACAATCTCAGTGACAAACTTGTCACCTACAGCTTAGTGACTCTTCAGTCACCTACCTCAGGCACAAGGCCCTACACTCAGGCTGGGAGGACAGCCCTACCTCAGATCCACACTTGGATCCTACCTCAGAAAGCAGCACTCGCCTACCTCAGGCACTTAAGCTCTACAGCTCAGATCCTCACTTGGATCCTAACTCAGTGCCCCAACAGGGCACCTACCTCAGTGACAAATTTGTCACCTATCTCAGGCACAAAGTGTCCTACACTCAGATTCAGGAAGCCTGAATCCTACAGGAAATAAAACAGTAAGTTGAAGAAAATAAACTAACTGACTCAGAGAAATAACTCTGAGTCAACTTTGCTGGGCTGAGCAGATTTCAGTCCAGCTCACCAGCTGTAGAAGGAATCAGCTTTCTTCTACAGCTATCATTTTTTCATGCTGCACTGATGAGCAGCTTCCACCTTGCTGATGAGATGAATCAGCTAAAATGTTCTGTAGAGAACAACCTTGCTGAGCTTGAAGTGCTTCAGCTATCCTTCTTTGCCTTCAGACTATCTTAGCTGGACTTCAGCTTTCAAGCTTGATCGGAAGTAAAATGTCCAGCCGCCTCTATCAATTTCTCTTTCTGTACGTTTGATTCGTTAACCCTAATCTCATTTCTGTTTTCCCTTTTATATACGTTGATTTGAATCAACGACACCATAGTATGTGGGCCCACCAAGGATTGGTGTGCGTCATCTCATCAGAAAGGGACAAAATATCTTTTGGCGATGTAGCAGCTTTTCCGCAACGGCTTCCTGCAATTTTGACTTTGATGACGCCAGTAGTGGTCATCAACATCTGGACTTAGAAAATTTTCCAAAATCTCATTAAGCGTTGAGTGGTGTTATGACACTCAACGTCATCAGCCTTGGCTCTCAGCGCTTCTGGACTTAGAACATTCCCTGGCTTTGTCTCAGCGGTTTTGTCTCAACGGTCTCAGCGGTTTTTCATTATTACCTGAGCCAAGCCTTTGTCTCGGCGTTTTCTTCTCATCCGTTGTCTCAGCGGTTTTTGCACTTTAGCTGTCTCAGCGGTTTTGTCTCAGCGGTCTCAGTGGTTTTTCATTATCAGCTGAGACAAGTCTTTGTCTCAGCGGTCTCAGCGATTTTTGCTTTTATCTGTCTCAGCACTTCCTTCTTCATTAGAAGCGTTGAGTGAACCTGCTTCACTCAACGCTTCTGGACTTAGAAAAAATCCAGCTAGATTTGTTCTCAGCTGTTTACCTTCTTAACTGTCTCAGCGGTTCCTGCTTTATTTAAAAGCGCTGAGTGAACCTGCTTCACTCAATGCTTCTGGACTTAGTAAATTTCCAGCTAATTTTGTTTTTGCAGTCTCAGCTGTCTCAACGCCATCTTCTCAACTGTCTCAGCTGTCTCAACGTCATCTTCTCAGCTGTCTCAGCGGTCTCAACGTTATCTTCTCCGTTGTCTTTAGTTGTCTCAACGTTATCTTCCTAGATGTCTCAGCGGTCTCAACGCCTTGTTCTCAGCGGTCTCAACGTTTTTTGCCTTAGTCAATTTTTCTCTTACTCTAGTTTGACAAGCGTTGGGCTGAGCTCGACGAACTGTAATCTGAGCTCGACGAACTTTGTATCCTGAGTTCTTAAGCTTATGCTGAGTTAAGCTCGACGATCAGTGAGCTGAGTTCGGCGAACTCCGAGCTGAGTTCGACGAAATTTGAGTTTACTGCCCAACTCATTTTTTTCACTTATCCAATCATGGACTACCTGTATACATGAACTAAAACACACGTCAAATACATTATGTGTGTATGTCATTGACCCGTTTGATTTCTTACAAATCTGGGATATTGGGATCAATAGACCCAACAATCTCCCCCTATTTGAATAAGTCAAAACAATACAGGTCATTGACAACACAACATTTCATCATAACAAAATTTAACAGTAGTAGAGTGGAGGAGTGTTACCATTTCTCCAGCCTGTGGAGAATTACTTACTCCCCCTTGCATGCTGTCATCCTTACTGTTCCACTTGGTTGTACTTCTCAGCCCTTGACTTCTTTCCTCCCCCTTTTTGACTTCTGCAATAGGAAGCATACTGATAGGTTGTTCTCCCCCTATCTATCTCAGTTGTCGGGCTAGCTCCCCCTCAACAGTTGCACACCATCTTCAGTATCTGAAGGAAGAACTTGTTCTACCTACAACTAAACAATGCAGCATATGATAGAAGAGAGAATTGAAGCTACACAAGATTCAACATGCCCAATTCAAATTTGAAGGTGTTGAACTTGGCTTCATCTAGTGGCTTAATGAAGATATCAGTCACTTGCTTGTCTGTGGAGACAAACTCAAGGGAGATGTCTTCTCTTTCCATATGTTCTCTAATGAAATGATACCTAATTTCTATATGCTTAGCTCTGCTATGGGAGATAGGATTCCTAGCTATAGAACTTGCACTAGTTGAAACACAAAAGAGTGGAGTTCTACTTATCTGAACATTGTAGTCCTAAAGTTGATGCTGAATCCACAGCAACTGAGCACATCAGCTTCCAACTGAAATATACTCTGACTCTGTTGTTGAGATTGCAACACTTGTCTGTTTCTTGCTGCTCCAAGAGACAAGCATTCCATCTAGAAATTGACAGGAGCTTGAAGTGCTCTTCTTGTCCTCCTTGCAGCCTGCAAAATCTGCATTTGAATAGCCAGTTAGTTCAAATTCCCTATTCCTGGGGTACCATAGGTCAAGATCTGGGGTGCCCTTAAGATATCTCAAGATTCTTTTAACAGCAGTATAGTGAGACTCTTTAGGACAGGCATGATACCTAGCACAGACGCATGTTGCATACATAATGTCAGGCCTACTTGTTGTGAGATAGAGAAGGGAGTCAACTATACCTCTATACAAAGTTTGATCAACAGGCTTCCCTGGATCATCTTTGTCTATAGGCATACTTGAGTTCATTGGAGTTCTTATGCTGGAAGCATTCTTCATGTCATATTTCTTGATAATCTCTCTGGTGAATTTTAACTGGGATACGGATAGACCATCATCAGTCTGTTTTACTTGGAGTCCCAAGAAAACTTTAATTCACTCATACTACTCACCTCAAACTTCTCTTGCATAAGTTTTGCAAACTTCCTGAAGAGGTTGTCATCAGTAGAGCCAAATATTATGTCATCAACATAAATCTGGACTAGGATGATCTTGCCCTTAGATTCCCTTAGGAATAGGGTCTTGTCTATCTTCCCCCATTGAAAATTTGTTCTCAATGAGGAAGGTAGACAATGTCTCATATCATGCTCTTGGGGTTTGCTTAAGCTCATAAAGAGCTTTCCTAAGTCTATATACAACAGAAGGAGAGTTAGAATCAATAAAACCTGGAGCTGCTCTACATAAACCTCTTCCTTCAAGTCTCCATTCAGAAAGGCTGACTTGAAATCCATCTGGAATATCTTGAATCCCTGGAAGGCTGCAAATGCAAGGAAGAGTCTGATTGCTTCCAACCTTGCAACTGAGGCAAAGGTTTGATCATAATCAATCCCTTCTTCCTGTCTATACTTTTTGGCCACTAGTCTGGCTTTATTCTTGATTACAATGTCATTTTCATCAAGTTTATTTCTGAAAATCCACATGACTCTAATGACATTGTGTCCATCTGGTCTGTGAACCAGCTACCAGACCTTGCACCTTTTGAACTGCTTCAGTTCTTCCTGCATTGCACCAATTCAGAATTGGTCTTGATTTGCATCTTCAAATTTCTTGGGCTCTTCTTGTGACAGGAAGCTGGAATAGAGTGTTGTGTTGAGACTCCTGCTTATGGTATGTACACCTTTGCTAGCCTCACTTATTATCTGCTCTGGAGGATGATCTCTAAGATATCTGACTGTTGGGGGCAGCCTGACTGCTTCCTGCTGATTATCATTTTCTTCAGCAGGTTGGTCTTCATTTCCAGCTTGACTGCCCTGTGCTTCCACTGTACAGCATTCCTCTCCACAATCTTCTTGCAAAGCTGGGTCTTTATCCTTGATGGAGAGCTTTTCCATCATGACTTCTGTTCCTGCAGAGTTAGGCAAAGAGCTTGATAGCTCACTGTCAATCATGCATGACTCATCAAACACTACATGGACAGACTCTTTTACAACTTGATTTGTCAAGTTATAGACTCTATATGCCCTACTATTATTGTTGTACTCAACAAATATCCCCTCATGGGATTTGCCAGCAAACTTAGTCATTTTTGACTTATCATTGTGCAGGATGAAACACTTGCAACCAAAGATCCTGAAGTAGGATATATTTGATTTTCTGTCCTTCAAGATCTTATAGGGAGTCTTCTTGTGGCCTTTGGTGATAGAAGCCCTATTGAGCACATGACATGCAGTGTTAACTGCCTTCGCCCAGAAATTTTAGGGAGAGAAGTGTCACTCAATAGTGTTCTCCCAGCTTCTATGAGAGTCCTGTTTTTCCTCTCAGCTAACCCATTTTGCTGGGGTGTTTTTCGAGAGGAGAACTTTTGATGAATCCCTTGCTCTTCACAGAATGTAGTCATAGCAGCAGACAGAAACTTAGTTTCATGGTCACTTCTCATTTTGACCACAGAGCATGCAAGCTCATTCTGAATTTGCCTGACAAAATTTGTGAAGATTTCAAGGGTTTCATCCTTTCTTCTAAGAAAGAACACCCAACTAAATCTGAAATAGTCATCAACCACCACAAGGGTGTAGACATTCCTACCTAGACTATGAACAGACATATGACCAAACAAGTCCATATGCAGGAGATACAAACATCTCACAGAGTCATTGGCCCTAATGCTCTTGAAATAGATCTTAGTCTGTTTAACCCTTCTGGCAAGCAGCACAGATACCCTACTTGGAGCATTTTATTTTGGGATCATTCCTAACAAACTCATTATTGAAGAGCTGACCAATGGTCTTATAATTCAAATGAGTAAGTCTCTTGTGTCACTGGACACAATATGAGACTTTCTCATCTGCAACTAGGCATATAGGGAAACTATTTTCTAAGCAAGAAAAATTAAAGCAATAAACATTCTCATTCCTAGTGCATGTTAAGCTGACACTTTGGTCACTTAACCTCTTGATGTGGCACTTATACTTGTGGAAGGAAATGTCATAACCAAGATCACATAGTTGACTTATGCTTATGAGGTTGTGTTGCAACCCCTCCACATAAGCCACTTTTGTGATGGTGATTATGTCAATTGAGATATTATCATAGCCTCTGGTTATCCCTTGTCTGAGACTCTAAAAATGACCTTGGGTTCATTCTTTACTGTAGTGTACTCCTTCAATAGCTCCTTTGTTCCAGTCATGTGCCTGGAACATCCACTGTTCAAGTACCATTTAAGGGAACTGGTACTTGAACTAACCTGCAATGAACACAAATCACCTTACCTTAGGACCCCAATTTCTGTTGGGTCCTAGGTTCACATTAGCCTTGAAATAACCATGCCTTCCTGCAGAATTTCTGAAAGGTTGGCAACCTTTGGACACTGAGGGATTGTGCCAGCAATCTACAGCATAGTGGCTCACTTTGTCACAACACCAACACTCATAGATATTTTATCTCTTTTTCTGTTTGGGAACCAGCATTTGGTTGTGCTGCTTCCTGAACAGTGGGGAGATGTGTTGCTCTATACTTCTGTCTTCTTTCAGTAGCAATTTGACTGAAGGACAGTCTTTTAGCTGGTTGTATTGGTCTTCTTCGAGAACCACTAGCTGCATGTCTCTTTTCAGCTAACATGCATCTGATAGCATCTGAGATTATCATTACAGCCCTGCCAGAAGACTCACCTTGAGTAACAACTTTTGCTGGATGATTTAGATTTTTAGCAACAATATCTTTGAGTTTTGGGGCTGGGGCACCAAAAATAAATGGTCCAGGATGGGCATTTGGATTTCTTCATGGGCAACCTTAAAGGCTTTCACATGGATGTACCTTCCGCCATGGTTGGGGCCACCTTGGTCCATACCAGTGGATCTGCCGTTCTCCCAGTGATCATAACAGCTTTCATGGTCATACCTGTTAGAAGGCAACAACACTCTGAAAAGGAATTTGAGGCAGTGAGGCTAGAGGCACAACTGGTGCCTTCCCTTTTCTCTTTCCTCTTGAATTGGAAGGTCTAGCAGGTTCCTTAAATCTCAACCCTTTCTTACCAGCCTGGGTAAGGTGGGTATCAATTAAGGGAGCACAGTGCTTGGCTTAGAAAATTTTGTCACCAGCAATTTCTCATTAAAGAGATCTTTTTCAAGTTTCTGGATAAGTTTCTCATTTGAGACTCTTACCACAGACTCACTGTCGATGATCTCCTTGAGTTGGTCTGCATGTGCAGCCATGTCAGTGAGGGCTTTTTCTTGGTCTTCACACTTGCTTTTAAGACTAAGAAGCCCTTTTGTCTGCCTCTTGGCAAGTAGCTTGCATTTCTTGAAAGCCTCAAGAAGTTCTTCATACTTGACAGTTATGGAGTTTACATCATCCTCAGAATCTGAATCCCCTTCATCTCTTTATTATTGAGCTTCAGAGACTGAGTCAGCCTCATGACTAGAAATAAAAGAATGTGGTTTAGCATGTACCTGAGTCTGACTAGGCTGATCCTGGCTGTTTTCTTCATCTGTCATTGACATTAGTCCGTGGCACTGAGCATCTCCTTCTTCATCTTCATCCACCTCTGAGTCACTATCTGAGTGTGACAGAGGGGCCCTGATCCCTATTTTAGCAGCAGGGAACTCTTCAGGTTCCTCTTAAGCAACAGCAATAAGCCCAATGTAGGCTTCATCTTCTTCACTGTCTGACTCAGAGGAAGAGTCAGACCAGGTCTTCTCCTTCTTGGCCACTAGGGACTTCTCTTTCTTTTTTCCCTTGTGATACTTCTTCATTCTTTCTTCTTTCCTCTTTACTGGGTAGTCAGCAATTACATGCCCCGGTTTGCTACAGCAAAAACAAATAATGTTAGAGGAAGATTGTTTATTAGAGTTAGGAGCATACCTGTCCTCCTTAGAGGATTTCCTTCTATGCTGAGAGGAGGAAGGTCTTCTGTTCTTCCAATGCCCCTTCTTCATGAATTTCTAAAACTGCCTGGAGAAGGCAGCAAGGTCCTCATCAGATGTATGGCTGTCAGATGAGCTGGACCTGGAGCTCTCAGATTCTGACACAGCAGTTCTCCTCACTGGAGAGATCTTCCTTCTGCTCCTGGTTGAAGCATCAGCTTTGAAAGCCACAGATTTCTCCTTGTTCTGTGACTTGCAGGTCTTCGCTTCTTCTTCCTTCCTTGCAGCAAGCTGCATCTCATAGGACAGTAGTTTTCCAAACAGGGTTGGAGGTGGTGTGTTTGCTAGCCTGTCCATCTCTCTGATGGCACAGATCTTTGTGTCCCACTCCTTGGTGAGGGTCCTGAGAAATTTGTCATTCAGCTCATAGGTGTTGAAGATCCTTCCATATGTTCTCAGTTCATTGACAGTTCTAAAGAATCTCTCAAAACTTTCAGCAATGTCCTCAGACTTTCCTTGTCCGAAGGCCTCATACTCCTGGTTGAGCATGGATTTCCTGTCATCTCTCACCTCTTCTGAACCCTCCATGAACACCACTAGAGTGTCTCACATTACCTTGGAGGTCTTGCAGTGCACCAGATTCTGGAATGTAAAATCATCTACTGCACTGGCAATGATATTCTGAGCTCTCTTGTCCATGGAGGCAAGAAGGAGCTCATCCTTGTTCATTTATTCATATAATTTGGGAGTCTGCATGTTGGCATTCAGAACAGAGATCTTCATGTGGATGAAGGGTCCCTCTTGCCCTGTGATATAGATCCTAGTGTCAGCAGCTTCCATGAATAGCCTGACCCTTTCCTTTCAAAGCCTAAACCCTTCCTTTCTGCAGATTGGCAACTTCATGGCTCCCAATTCCTTGTAGTTTACACCAGACCTCATTACTTATCTTTTAGCTAACCTTGGAGGTATACTCAGATTGTTAAATCATTTTTGAGTAACCTCCATATGATAGCACTTGAAAGTTATTTAACTTTAGGTTAGCTAATCACCTAGCGGGGGGTGAATAGGTCTTTGAGCTTTTAGTAAATCTTTTGTTGTTTTCAGCTTGTTCTATCTAGGGCTTGTCCTTAAATCCTGCAATCACAAAGAAAAACAAGCACACGCAGCAAACACTAGAATTTATAGTGGTTCCCCAATTGGGTACATTCACTTTCCCTCTCCACCTATCCAACTTATTTGTTGGACTCGGTACAAACTCCTCCACTTATGCTGCTCAGAGCTTACACCTCAGGCTCTCAGCCTTACACACAGATTCTTCTCAGAATCCAACTCAGAACCACTAGGGTTCCTACCTCAGAGCTCTGCAGAACTCCTACAACTCAGTGATCCACCGATCACCTACCTCAGCCTTATTTCGAAGGCCTACACTCAGACTCTTCATCCCTACAGCTTCAGGCACAACGCCCTACTCTCAGAGTGTTGCAGCACTCCTACAACTCAGTACCCTTTCAGGTACCTACAGCTCAGCCTCCTCCAAGGCCTACAATCTCAGTGATAAACTTGTCACCAACAGCTCAGTGACTCTTCAGTCACCTACCTCAGGCATAAAACCCTACACTCAGGCTGGGAGGACAGCACTACCTCAGATCCACACTTGGATTCTACCTCAGAGAGCAGCACTCTCCTACCTCAGGCACTTAAGTCCTACAGCTCAGATCCTCACTTGGATCCTAACTCAGTGCCCCCAATATGGCACCTACCTCAGTGACAAATTTGTCACCTACCTCAGGCACAAAGTGTCCTACACTCAGATTCCGGAAGCCTGAATCATACAGGAAATAAAATAGTAAGTTGAAGAAAATAAACTAACTGACTCAGAGAAATAACTCTGAGTCAACTTTGCTGGACTGAGCAGATTTCACTCCAGCTTACCTGTTGTAGAAGGAATCAGCTTTCTTCTACAGCTATCACTTTTTTCTACTGCACTGATGAGCAGCTTCCACCTTACTGATGAGATGAATCAGCTAAACTGTTCTGTAGAGAACAACCTTGTTGAGCTTGAAGTGCTTCAGCTATCCTTCTTTTCCTTCAGGTTATCTTGGCTGGACTTCAGCTTTCAAACTTGATCGGAAGTAAAATGTCCAGCCGCCTCTATCAATTTCTCTTTCTGTTCGTTTCATTCGTTAACCCAAATCCCTTTTCTGTTTCCCCTTTTATATACGTTGATTTGAATCAACGGCACCATAGTATGTGGGTCCACCAAGGATTGGTGAGCGTCATCTCCATCAAAAAGGGACAAAACATATTTTGGCGCTATAGCAGCTTTCCCGCAACGGCTTCCTGCAATTTTGACTTTGATGACGTCAGCAGTGGTTATCAACATCTGAACTTAGAAAATTTTCCAGAATCTCATTAAGCGTTGAGTGGTGTTAAGACACTCAACGTCATCAGCCTTGGCTCTCAGCGCTTCTGGACTTAGAACATTCTCTGGCTTTGTCTCAGCGGTTTTGTCTCAGCGGTCTCAGCGGTTTTTCATTATTAGCTGAGACACAAGCCTATGTCTCAGCGCTTTCTTCTTATCTGTTGTCTCAGCGATTTTTGCACTTTAACTGTCTCAGCGGTTTTGTCTCAGCGGTCTCAGCGGTTTTTCATTATCACCTGAGACAAGCCTTTGTCTCAGCGGTCTCAGCGGTTTTTGTTTTTCTGTCTCAGCACTTCCTTCTTCATTAGAAGCGTTGAGTGAACCTGCTTCACTTAACGCTTCTGGACTTAGAAAAAATCCAGCTAGATTTGTTCTCAGCTGTTTACATTTTAACTGTCTCAGCGGTTCATGCTTTATTTAGAAGCTTTGAGTGAACCTGTTTCACTCAACGCTTCTGAACTTAGTAAATTTTCAGCTAATTTTGTCTCTGTTGTCTCAGCTATCTCAACGTCATCTTCTCAGCTGTCTCAGCTGTCTCAGCGGTCTCAATGCTATCTTCTCAGTTGTTTTAGTTGTCTCAACGCTATCTTTCCAGCTGTCTCAGCGGTCTTAACGCCTTCTTCTCAGCGGTCTCAACGTCTTCTTCTCAGCGGTCTCAGCGCTTTTTGCCTTGGTCAATTTTTCTCTTACTCTAGCTTGACAAGCGTTGGGCTGAGCTCGACGAACTGTAACCTGAGCTCGACGAACTGTAATCTGAGCTCGACGAACTTTGTATCCTGAGTTCTTAAGCTTATGCTGAGTTGAGCTCGACGATCAGTGAGCTGAGTTCGACGAACTCCGAGCTGAGTTTGACGAAATTTGAGTTTGCTGCCCAACTCATTTTTCTTCACTTGTCCAATCATAGACTACTTGTATGCATGAACTAAAGCACACATCAAATACATTATGTGTGTGTGTCATTGACCCGTTTGACTTCTTACAAATCTGGGATATTGGGATCAATAGACCCAACAAAAGTTACCGGGATGCCCTTGAGGGTCTGTAAATAGCCTTTCAGAACAGCGGAGTTACGTTGTTGGCAGACCAAATTAGGTTGCATATAGAAAAATGGGACAGCGGAATTACGTTGTTGGCATACCAAGATCAGGAATCTATAAATAGGCCTTGTGGGCACCTTTGGAGGGCGGACAGTTCATTTTTGGCTTATTTCTCTTGGGTTATTTTGGTACAGCGGAAGCTCTCCAAGGTGTCCAGCTCAACTTTTTGGCTTGGGAGGGGAAGCGCTCTAGAGATCTTCCGGGTGTGTGGTGGGACCTCCATGCTGCATCCCAGGGTCAGTTTTTTAATTCCTAGCGGCTAGTCAGGAGCCCAAGTTTGGGAGAAGTAAGTGCAAGCTACACTCATAGGTCCGAACTCTCGTTGAGGCCAAGTTTTGTCTTCAACAATGAGAGTGTTTCAGACCGAGAGGGAGATAAAGATAATAACATAAGGAGATCGATTGATCCAGAAGTATGTCACAGATCTCGAGCGACTGTGGGCAGATGATGATCATTTCTCACCAGCTGTGTGTTACAAAGATCCTGAGTGCAAGAAAAGGGAGCGAGATGCTCAAAGAAAGACTATGCACAATATGAGAAGGTTGAATCCAGCATTTGAACCAAGGTGTGCAATGCTGCTCGTTCAGACGAAGATTCCCTCTCTAGATGAGACAATCTCTCGCATGATGCAGGAAGAGAGCAAAATTAGGCTTTAATCTAGTGCAGCTGGACATCCAGGGGTGAAATCCGCACTTGTAAAAAATTCAGGTCATGTGGGATACAAGAGTGAAACACGATAGTGCTTCAACAGAGGTGAGATAGGCCACCTAAGGCAGACTTGCCCTAAGCTGCCAAAGGAGCGAGGTGCAGGTGGACGAGGACAGTTTGGGAGTCGTGGTCGCAGACGTGGGGGTTGCAGAGGTAGTGAAAGAGGAGACTATCGGTTAAATCTGATGATCACGGAGGAAGAAGTAGACAGAGGTATGGCTAAGGTGAGTCACTCTGAGGAGTAGCAGGCATTCTTAGATACTTACTCTCAGCTGATGCGGCGAAAGCAGAAGAGTGTGGTTGATGACACATTTACCTCATCTTCATCTATGGGTAATGTTTCCTCTTTTGCTCACACAACACAAGTATTTGTGATACACTTGCTCCTGTATTTATATCCATGCTAGATCGCCAGATTGGATAGTCGACTTTGGTGTTTCTCAACATATCACTGGGGATGCTAGGGAGTTCTTCTTTTATACTCAACTAGCGGTCACAGAGTGCATTCAAACTGCAGATGGTACAACTCAGTCAATATACCATGCAATATACCAACATTTTTACTATATTAATATTTTACATGCTCTTTTCTTTCCAGTGAATCTCTTCTCCATTAGTGTCATTATATCCCAGCTCAAATGTGTTGTTTTGTTTCATATTTCACAGGTGATCTTCCAGGAGAATGAGACGAGCAGGATATTTGAGACCGACGTATGGCATAGTCGCTTATGCTACCTGGACAGGGAAAGTATGGACTCGGCTCTTTCATCCATTGTAGAAGATGTTGGAGGAGTTGGGAGGAGCGTGGAGGCCATGCAGTTGTTGCTTCATTGACGTATGAGTCATCCCTCTTTTGTTGTTTTGAGTCGGTTGTATCCGCTTTTGTTTTAAAACACTTATCGGGAAAAACTTATTTGTGATGAGTGTGAATTAGGAAAACATCTCAGAAACTCTTATTTCAGTTCTGGTATCAGGAGTTCTTGTCTTTTTGATTTGGTGCATTCTGAATGTGAATTGATTTTGATATTTTGTATCTGTCATTGACTGCTTTTCTCGTGTAAATTGGTGTTATTTGATGAAAAACAAAAGTGATGTGTTGGTCTACTTCAAAAATTTCCACAAAGGTGTACAACCGCAATACGATGCAATTGTGAAGGCGTTAAGATCTGACGATGAGATAGAGTACACTAACACAACTGAAAGAATATGGGTAGTCTAAAACACCTATAGGGGGTGGTGAATATGTGTTAAGCTGCATTTTGGCATTTTAAAATTTTAAGCTATTTTTTTGCAGAAATTAAAGCATAAACCACAGCACACATGAATTTATAGTGGTTCCCCAAAGTATGGGTACATCCACTGTTCTTCACCACCTATCTAGCAGTGTGCTAGACTTGACAAACTCCCCCAACTTCTCACTCAGATTAAAGATCTGGCACCTCAGATTCCTCGAAATCCTACCTCAGGTCTTCAGCAAGACTCTACCTCAGACTTCAGCAAAGCCCTACCTTAGGCTATCCACAGCCCTACCTCAGATTGCAAGCACTCTTACAGCTCAGAGACACAGTTGGTCTCCTACCTTAGATCCACTCCTTGAAGATCTATATAAGATCCTACCTCGGACTCACAACAGAGTCTTACACTCAGGCCTTCTATACAACCCTACACTCAAGCTGACAGCACAGCCCTACAACTCAGATCTCAAAGATCTTACACAGCAATAGTTTATAAAAAGATTACATAAATTGACTAAACAAAGATACTACTTTTGTAGGTTTGAGTCTCATTATGCTTTCCAGAAAGAAAGCCTTCTTCAGCAAAGCAACAGTACTGGATCAATAAATAGTTTGCCTTTATGGTTGGATCAGTGCTGAAGTATGTTGTATGAGAAAGTCTTCTTGCTCTCAGGAAATGAGAGCAATCTTTTTGTTGAACTACGACTTTTTCAGCTTCTTCTTCAGAAAAGTTTGTTGCATTGTTCTATTGTCTTTTTGCGGCTAGCATTACTTTTCTGAGAACTCAGGATTGTCTTTTTGTTGTCAAAACTTCCGAGTGTTTCTCCTTCGTTAGGGTTTGATGACCCTCTCTTGACTTTTATATCTCTGACTACTCAAACGGTCGAAACTTCGGTCATATCACGTCAAAACACTTTATAGAGGCGATTGATGTGATATTTGCTTTCGGCGTCTCCGCTGACTTTGAAATCTCGCATTTCTGGAGAACAAAACGGTAAACTTCTGTTAGAAACCACGGTGGGGCCCATTTGAGGGGAGCTTGATAAAGGAGGTCGTGGGTTCGATCCCACGCCTCAACAACCTACCCCGGTTAAATTCATCCTGAGTGATTTGGTTGGGGATGTCTCGTCATTCGACTGCAGTCGCCCACGGATCTGGATATCATGTCCCCCCTCAAATGGGCCCCATCGTGGTTTCTAACAGAAGATGACCATCTTCTGTTAGAAACCACGGTGGGGCCCATTTGAGGGGGGACATGATATCCAGATCCGTGGGCGACTGCAGTCGAATGGCGAGGCATCCCCAACCAAATCACTCAGGATGAATTTAACCGGGGTAGGTTGTTGAGGCGTGGGATCGAACCCACGACCTCCTTTATCAAGCTCCTAAGCGGAGACTTGATACCCAACTGACTCAGTTGGGTATCAAGTCTCCTCTTAGGAGACTGATAAAGGAGGTCGTGGGTTTCGATCCCACGGCTCAACAACCTACCACGGTTAAATTCATCTTGGGTGATTTAGTTGGGGATGCTCAACCATTCGACTGCAGTCGGCCACGGATCTGAATATCATGTGCCCCCCTCAAATGGGCCATCTTTTTGTTAGAAACCATGGTGGGGTACATCTGAGGGGGGCACATGATATCCAGATCCATGGTCGACTGCAGTCGAATGGCTGAGCATCCCTAACCAAATCACCCAGGTTGAATTTAACCGGGGTAGGTTGTTAAAGTGTGGGATCGTACCCACGACCTCCTTTATCAAGCTCCTATGCGGAGACTTGATACCAAATGAGCTCCTTTATCAGTTGGGTATCAAGTCTCTGGTTAGGAGCTTGATAAAGGAGGTCGTGTGTACGATCCCACGCCTCAACAACCTACCCCGGTTAAATTCATCCTGGGTGATTTGGTTGGGGATGCTCTGTCAATCGACTGCAGTCGTCCATGGATCTGGATATCATATGCCCCCCTCAAATGGCCCCACCGTGGTTTCTAACAACATCCAATAAAGACGATATCATTTTGTGAATACTTGTCACAAAACGGTATTGTACTTGGCGCCAGAAAACTGCTTCTTTGTTGCTTACACAAAGGTAATGTTGTGTGAATCCTTCTGTCACAACGATATCATTGAGTCTTCTTTACTCATCAAAACGATATAGTCCTGAACTTAACTATACAACACTTAGACAATTTCTGAGTTATAACCAAGTACACTTATGGTCTAAACTGATCTCCTTCTCTACTGAGATTGACTTGCAATATGAATTATTGAACCTACATATATCTCAACAGATTGACACCAAATACAAGATGTACTTATCATTGCAAGATGTACTTCTTCAAATTTATGAACATTGTGAGCAATTTCCCAACAATGACGCTTGGGAAGTATTTGTCGTCATAGGGAATCCAACATCAAATCACTTGTCCTTACACACCGGAACATAATGGGGTAGCCGAACGAAAGAATAGACATCTTCTTGAGGTGACTTGGAGTATGATGATATCAATGAAGGTGTCAAAGTACTTGTGGTGGCAAGTAGTCCTGACAACGACATATTTGATCAATAGAATGCCCTCGCGAGTATTTGATTGGAAGTCTCCAATTTAGATGTTGAGAGGTAAGTATGGAAATATTATTCATCTCAAAACCTTTGATTATGTGTGCTTCGTGTACGACAATAGACCACATGTGAACAAGTTGGATCCAAAAGTTGTGAAGTGTGTTTTTGTTAGGCATTTAGGTACTAAAAAAGGTATGTATGATGGAGTCCAGCGAAGAGAAAATTATTTGTTAGTATGAATGTTACATTTAAATAATTTTAGTCATACTACTCTTCTTAGGTTGACTCTTCTTTTGGGGGCTCGTTTGCTACAGGCAGTGTGAGGCAAGAGGGGAGGATAATAGCAGTGGTGATAGGAGGATAGTAAGTATCCCGTGTCTCTTGTGCCAAGTGTGGAATTGGATGTGCTGCCATTGCATTAATTGCTGGGGGGCGGGGGATGATAATGTATACAAGGAGAAGAAAGAAGAATAAGGGAAGAGTATTTATAGTGCCTACAATGCCACTTGTGTCAAGTCCCTTGCCCCTGCCAACTTCGACTCATGAGACACCTACACCATCCACCTCAAACTCAGAATGCACGGGTCATATGATTCCTCTCTCTACTCTCATTCCCCTACAAGTAAGGAGGTCTTCCAGCAGCAATGTGGGAGTCTCACCTAACCTATATGGCTTACCTCGTGATATTGCTTAATTTGTCTCATACTCTCATATATCACTTGTGCATTGAGCATTTATTGCATCTTTGAACATTGTCTTTATTATTAAGTGTTACCAGGTTGTTAAGAAGGACCCAAAGTAGAAGATGCAATGCTAAAGGAACTTGGGGCTCTAGAAAAGAACAAAACCTGAGAGCTTGTGTCATTACAACCAAACAAGAAGGCAACTGGATGCAAATAGATCTTCACTGTGAAACAAACCCAGAGGGTCAGGTTGAGCGCTACAAGGTCTGGTTGGTAACAAAGGGATGCAATTAAACTTATAGCATATATTATGATGAGACCTTAACACCCGCGGCAAAGATGAGTACAGTGCGAACATTAGTACATTTGGCAGCAAATTGAGGATGAAAAATACAGTAGCTCGACGTAAAGAATGCATTCCTTCATGGTGATTTGTTGGAGGAGGTTGTACACAAGAGAAGGGAGGGGGAGGCCAGCGGCTATGTTGGGAAGAGGCGTCAGCAACAATAGAAGCGGCATGAGGCGGTGGTTGGCGGCTGGAACAGCAGTGGAAGGCGGTAGAAGTCGGGAGGAGGCGACAAAAGGCAGGGGATGAAGTTTAGGCGCCGGTACCAAGGGGGAGAGCACAGATGCACGGCATCGCACCGTGCGTATTGTCTCGCGGCCGAAGAAGAGAGAAGTTGCTTCCTCTAAGTCTTTGATTCCTAATAGAAGGAAAAATAGAGTTGGAGACTCCATTTTGAATGAGCATAAGTGCCCGAGCATCCTTCATGATTTCATCTTTGTTGATTTTTTGGGCGGCACCAGAAGTGCTTTCTTCAGAGGCTTGGAGTCGTGGGATGATGGGAACACCATTGAGAACCACCTCCCCCAAGTCCTGGGATATGAAGGCAGTTTTCATTTTTATGCTCCAATATTCATAAAATTCGCCATTAAAAACCGTAATGTTTGAAGGGGTAGATGATGAAGCCATTAGCAAGGGATGGAAGAAAGAGGAAAAAGAAAAAAACGGAAAGGCTTTGTGATGCAGTGGTAGGTCGATGGACTCGGGAGAACTCTCTAAATGCAATCCTAAATACGATGAATTGTACGACAAGTGCACAAGCGGTCCACTAAAATTACAGTGTGTAATTAATTATTATACGAAGGTAGCAGGTGCGCAATCAAAGGCAAATCTTTGATTTAATTAAGCAAGCAGTGTTCGCAATTCCAACGAGACGCTAATAATTTTAAGCATGCGCAGAAAAGCCTTGCAAATCATATGACGAAATATACTAATAACGATGAAACAAACAACCGCTACACATTGCAGGTGTCAAATAAACAACCATAAAAGATAAAAATCATATACCACAGTTCGCACGTGCAGGCGGCGGCAATGACGATGGGGAGGGGCTTCGAGGTTGCTGGAATGACAATTTGAAGTGGTTCCCCGACGGAAGAGGGAGGAGAATGGAGTAGACGGTTGCTGGAGCGGGTGGTGATTGAACGGTGGCTGACCGTGGATGGTAAAAGGGACTGGTAGGAGGTTCGGGTAGTGTGGAATCGTTGGGGAGTGGGGAGATAAGAAGAGGAGGGCGGAAATAGGCCAGCGGTTGAGTCTGATGAGCTGAACGGGAAAAGGGGTCAATGAAGATGAACAGTGATGGAAGAGAGACGGATGGTTAGATCGGGCAGATCGATGATGGGGAAGCCGTTGCAAACGAAGAGGCGGGCTGAGGGACGGTCAATGGGGAGGAGAATGGCGTGGATTGGGGCTGCTGTAGCGGCTAGGAAAGATAGCGGGTTGGACGGGAAAGGAGAAGGGGAAGGGGGGAGGGGGCGGCTTACCGGAGAGAGAGGCAGAGGTGGGAGGAGCGGGACGCCAGCGTCGCACCAGCGAGAGAAGATCCAGGAATCGCTCCTGGAGAAAATGATCGGCGGTTCCAAAATGCGAAACTCATGATGCCTCCATTCCTCCCCACCGACGGGTTATATAACCCTAAGTGAAAACCGCAAGTGAAAACCACCCATCACAGCACAGTACATTAGAAATAAAATCACCCCGATCGGATAGCTAAGATTGTTTGGGCCGATCGGGAATTAAATACATCTCAGAACAAAAAACATAAAATACAAAAGAGACTCAGGACGATCATCCGGACGCGACTACGAGCTCTGATCGCCCGTCTGGGCAGAGATCACAGCCTCCTGCGGGAATATACGTGCGTCGATCGTGGCGCCCCGTCAACTCCCCCGGCTTAAAGGCACTCAACTTCGATGAGTGTAGGTGGTTGTACTCGTTGATCAGCCGTGGGGCGAGTCTCTAAAGCTTCTTCAAGGAAATCCAAGTAGCATTGTGCAAGGGCCGGCCGCTCCAACGAACAAGATAACGCAGGGTATATCGCCCGCCCGCGGCGTAGAGGTCGTGACTGATGATCTGTAGCACGTCGTCTGTAGGAGCAGGTGGTACCAAAGTATCTCCGTCTGGCACTGATGTATCTCCGTCTGGCAATGATGTGTCTCCGTCTGGCAATGATGTCGGTGGAACCGTCCGTGGTGCAACTCGGTCTGCATGTTACGACGCCGCTGGTGACAACAAAGAGGGACTGGTGGATGCAATAGGAGGAGAAGGCTCGGGTGATGGGGCTATGGCAGATGAAGGCTCGGGAGAGGTGTGGTGAGTGGATCCACATACACATGCTCCTCGTAGTAAGGAGTCAAATCCTCTACGTTGAATACTCGGTTAACGCCCATACCATGATGGATGTCTATCTCATATGTGTTCGTACCAATTCTCCGCACGACTGTATAGGGGCCTATTCTGCGTGTGCTTAATTTTTTGCAGGACCCTGTGGGACTCTCTCAGATCGAATGTGAATTAATACATGTTCTCCTGCCTCAAAGATTTGTTCCCGTCTGTGCTGGTCTGCTTGATCCTTATAATAATCATTACTAGCGGCAATCTTCATACGGACCGACTCGTGTAGTGCATGCACATGCTGGATGAAAGACTTAGCTGACTCACTAGGTTCCTAGGCTCATACCCTAAGGTGATATGAAATTACTCAAGCCTGTGGTCCTATTGACGGAGCTATTGTATGCAAATTCAGCTATGGGAAGGATAGAATCTCAGGTCGATGGACTATCCCCAACTAGGCAACGAAGAAGAGTATCAAGACTACGGTTAACCACTTCAATTTATCCATCCGTCTGCGGGTGGTAGGCGGAGGACAACTTCAGTGTCGTACCCGTCTTTTTCCATAGAGTCTTCCAGAAATAGCTCGTGAATCGTATGTCGCGATCAGAGACTATAGAGGTGGGGAGACCATGATACTTAAATACTTCCCTAAATAATAACGTTGCCACGTGGGAGGCGTCAGCTGTCTTTCGGCAAGGAGTGAAATGCGCCATCTTGGAGAAGCGATCAAGCACAACAAATATCGATTCGAGCTTCCTCAGAGTGAGAGGGAGCCCGAGAACAAAATTCATACTAACATCAGACCAAGGCCTCTCAGGGATAGGAAGTGGAGTGTATAGTCCTGTAGGCTGGCGAGATCCCTTTGCCCTCTGGCAAACTCCACAATGTCTCACTACCCTGGTGACATCTTTCTTTAGGTCGGGCCAGAAGAAGCGATCCTCTATCAATGCAATCGTCTTATCCCTACCAAAGTGCCCCGCAGCTCCGCCTGCGTGTAACTCTCAGATAAGGAAATCTCGGAGGGATGACTGTGGAATGCAAAGGCGAGAGCCCATAAATAGATACCCGTCAGAAATCGAGTAGCCCTCTCGAAGATCGGGAAGGTCCCTCGATAGCGCCGTGTAGACGTCCCCAAAATCTGGGCACTCAGGATAGGCGTAGACTAACTGTTCGAATCCCACAACTCGGGTTCGCATGGTGTGGAGGATGCTAACTCGGTGAATCAAGGCGTCTGCTGGTTTGTTCTCAACACCTGTTCGGTGCTTCAGAACATAGTGAAACTCCTGCATATACTCCACTCATTTGGTGTGACGGTGACCCAATTTCTTCTGGGAGTCGAGATATCTCAGGGCATGATGATCTGAGTATAGAATGAACTCCCTGTGCAGGAGATAATGTCGCCAGTATCGCAGTGCCTGCACAATGACATAGAAATCCCGATCATAGTTAGAATACTTTTGACGGGCCTCATTCAACTTCTCGCTAAAGTAGGCCACCGGGTGGCCTTCCTGACTAAGGTCTGTGCTGATACCAACTCCTGACGCGTCACAAGCTACCTCAAAGGGCATGGAGAAATCAGGTAAGCGTAACATGGGAGCAGTAGACAGTCTCTCCTTGATCTCCTCGAAAGCTCGAGTGGCAGCCTTCGTCCAAACAAATTCTCCCTTACGAAGACAGCTCGTAATGGGGGTCATGACCGAACTGAAGGCTCGAACAAACCTCCTATAAAAGATGGCAAGTGCATGAAATCTATGAGCCTCATGAATGTTTGAGGGGATAGGCCACTATCGAATCGCCCTAACCTTGTCAGGGTCGACAGAAATACCAGATGCTGATACAACATAACCTAAGAAATGAACGGACGTGGATAGGAACGAGCACTTCTTCAAGTTGATGTATAGATGCTGCTTTCGGAGGAGATCAAACATCAGACGAATGTGGCGTTGGACGTCATCACCCTCATGAATGTACTGTGTGCGTTCGATAAGCCAAACGGCACCATCCACTCGTACAAGCCGTCCTTCATTTTGAAGGCCGTCTTTCACTCATCCCCCTCTCTAACTCTGATCTTGTGGTACCCGCTGCGAAGGACGATCTTCGAAAAGATCTGGACACCAGTCATTGAATCCAGGAGGTCATTGAGGCGGGAAATCAGAAAACGATACTTCACCGTGATCTTATTTATGGCACAGCTATCAATGCACATGCGCCAGCTACCGTCCTTCGGAGTCAGAAGGGTTGGCACGGCGCACGGGCTGAGACTCTCTCGTATAAACCCTTTCCGCAAAATTTCATCAACTTGCGGCTTTAGCGCGGCATGCTCGGTTGGGTTCAAACGATAGTGTGGCAGATCGGGGAAGCTCATCGGGGAGCTCCTCGGGCATAATGTCTGTAAAGTCATCCATCAACAGTTAAACATCTGGATCAGTAATTTCAGCCTCACTAGGGGTCTCGGTCGCCAACGTGGCTGCCACAATAAACATGATTCCAGTCTCTAGGCTCTCTCTCAAGAAATCACCCCTTCTCAAGATATGCAGGGGTCCCGACGATCCCGCACTAACTGACGAGTCAACCTTGCCCTTGGGAGGATTCCTGGGCTGAGTCGGGGTGAGAGTAACTTTCGACCCTTGTCAAAAAATACGCAAGTGTTGGAACGACCATAATATGTGGCGTCACGATCGTAAAGTCAGGGTCTCCCTAGAAGAACGTGAGTGACATTCATAGGGATAACGTCGCACCAAACCCAGTCCTCTGTAAACGCTAATCGGATCGGCACCAGACACTGTTGTGTAATTTGTATGGACTTGTCCACCCAAAGGGCACGATATGGATGAGGATGGGGATCAGCAGTAAGCTGCATCCTCTCCAACACTTTTTATTAAGCTACTGCTAGGGTTCTAAAGCGAAGAGGAAACTAGGAATGAAAAGACGGCTAGGGTTTTGGAGAAGAAGGAAATACCTGGTTATGAAATTGGTTGCTTCAAAAAGAGGGGGGAAAGGGTATTTATGGAGCCCCTCATCCCTAGGGCCGGCCGGCCCCCATTGAGGGCTGAACCGGTGTGGTTCAGCCCTCCTCCTTGTTATTGATTAATTGCGGGCTGAACCGGATGGTTCAGCCCGGTCTTTGTCCGGTGCTCCTTTAGGTCTTCTGGCGTACTTGAATCCTCGGAACCGCAGATCGTCCGGGGGCATAACATTCCCCTCCCCATCAAGAGGCGGCTTCTCCTCAAGCTGGAAGTTGGGAAATAACTCCCGGAACTCCAAGAAGTCCACCCACGTGTTGTGGGCCTCTGACAGATCCCTCCATTTGACCAGAATCTCTGAACGGTACTCCGTGCCATGTTTCTTCCATCTGGACAGTAAGATATACTCGGGGCTGGGGCGTAGCTCACCCGTCGTAGTAGCCTCGGGTAGAGAGGGAAGCACCGTGGCTGCCGCCCCCAGCTTCTTCTTCAGTAGTGACACATGAAAGGTGGGATGAATGCGGGATCCCTCAGGGAGGGCAAGTGTGTATGCGACCGGCCCCACCCGACGAGTGATGCGAAACGGCCCATAGAACCGAGGGGCTAGCTTCTGATTGGAGCGGCGAGCAACTGAAAGTTGTCGGTAGGGCTGAAGACGAAGAAAGACCTCGTCCCCAACCTGACGCTCCGTCCGGTGCTTATCCGCCTGTAACTTCATCCGGTCCTGTGCAACCCGGAGATTGTCCCGCAAGAGAGCCAAGGTCTGGTCTCGGTCTCGTAAAGCTCGATCCACTGCCGGAAGAGCTGTGCTGCCCGGTTCATATGACCGCAGAGTGGGTGGTGATCGCCCGTAGACAACCTCGAACGGAGTGATCTGGCTAGCCGTGTGATACGAGGTATTGTAGCAGTACTCCGCCCAGTGTAACCATCGAGTCCACGAGCGGGGCTCATCCATGAAGAAGCAGCGAAGGTACGTCTCGACCCCTCTGTTGAGAACCTCTGTCTGGTCATCTGTCTGCGGGTGGTTTGCCGTGCTCATGCGTAACCTGGTGCCCTGCAGCCGGAAAAGTTCCTGCCAAAACCTGCTGATGAAGGTCGGATCGCGATCAGAGATGATCGAGCTCGGAAGACCATGCAGGCACACTACCTCCCGGGCAAAAAGATCGGCAACTGTCTCTGCGGTATAAGGGTGGCTGAGAGCGAGGAAATGGTCGTATTTGGACAGCTTGTCCACTATGACCAAGATCACGGACTTGCCCTGAGATCGGGGCAAGCCCTCAATAAAATCCATCGAGACCGTCTCCCATATCTGCTGAGGAATCTCCAAAGGCGTGAGCAGCCCTGCTGGTGAGGTCGTCTCGTACTTCTGCCGCTGGCACATATCGCACTGCTGCACAAAACGTTGCGCGTCCCTGCGTAACCCCCTCCAAAAGACATTGGCCCGAAGCCGCTGTAATGTGCGAAGCACCCCGACATGGCCTCCGGTCGGGGACGAGTGGAACTCCTGTAACATGACCTCCTTCCAAGTAGACGAAGCGGGAATGACCACCCTCCCGTGGTAATACAAATGTCCTCCAATCAGCTGGTATCCTGGAGGGGTGGGCTGGCCCTGAGACAAGGCCTCCACAATAGGTTGGAGCTCTGGGTCCGCGGCTATCTCCCTCTGAATATCATCCAAGGACTCGATCAACGGTACCGACAGGTGGAAGATAGTGCTCTCCGGCAGGCGGGATAGGGTATCAGCCACCAAATTCTCCTTGCCCGGCTTGTACACGATCTCATACTCATACCCCAGCAGCTTGGTCAACCACTTCTGCTGGAGAGGAGATGCCAACCTCTGATCCAAGAAGTGTTTCAGGCTCTGGTGATCGGTGCGAACTTTAAAATGGTGGCCCAGCAGGTATGGGCGCCACAGAGTCACGGCGTGTAGAATCGTGAGCATCTCCTTCTCGTACGTGGAGAGGCCTAAGGTCCGCGGTGCCAAGGCCTTGCTGAAGTAGGCCAGCGGCCGCCCCTCCTGCATCAAAACCGCCCCAATCCCCACTCCTGAGGCGTCTGCCTCCACTACGAACTCCTTGGTGAAATCCGGTAGTGCGAGCACCGGCGTGGTAGTCATAGCCTCCTTGAGAGCGGCGAAGGCCCGCTCCGCATCTTCATGCCAGGTAAAGGACTCCTTGTGGAGGAGCTAGGTAAGCGGATGGGCCAGCATACCATAGTCCTTCACGAACCGCCTATAGTATCCAGTGAGGCCCAGGAAGCCTCGTAGTGCTCGCACGTTAGCCGGTCGCGGCCACTCCACCATGCTCTCTATCTTCTTTGGGTCCGCCCGGACCCCCTGAGCCGAAACCAAATGGCCCAGGTACTCCACCTCGGGCTGCCCAAACGAGCACTTCGATAGCTTGGCATAAAACTGATGCTGCCGCAGAATGGTAAGAACTTGTGCCACATGATCAACATGCTCCTCCCACGACCGACTGTATATCAGAATATCATCGAAAAAAATGAGTACCGATCGCCGCAGGAGAGGCCGAAAGGTCTCATTCATCATGGCCTGGAAGGTCGATGGGGCATTGGAGAGCCCAAAGGGCATCACCAAGAACTCGTAATGCCCATCGTGTGTGCGAAACGCGGTCTTGTGGATGTCTTCCGTCCTCGTCCGAATCTGGTGGTAGCCGGACCGAAGGTCCAGCTTGGTAAACAAACTCGCCCCATGAAGCTCGTCCAGGAGCTCTTCTATCATCGGGATCGGAAACTTATCCTTGATCGTAGAATCATTCAAGTTGCGGTAATCTACGCAGAAACGCCAGGACCCGTCTTTCTTTTTCACCAAGATGATAGGGGAGGAAAAGGCGCTGGTGCTTGGCCGTATGATGCCGGTTGCCAGCATCTCTTTCACACTCTTCTCGATCTCGGCCTTCTGAATGTACGGGTACCGGTAGGGTCTGACGTTTGGGGGAGCAGCCCCTTCTTTCATTTGTATGTCGTGATCCCTGAACCTGGGGGGAGGAAGGCCCCGGGGCTCCTGGAACACATCTCTGAACTGGGATAGAAGTACCTGTATCTCCTCTGGGATGTCTGGTGGGTCGTGGGCCAAGGCCTCCACCCCTACTACCATGGCCATTGGGGATCCCTGCTCCTCTAACCGCTGCAAGCACCTCACGGAAATCTCCTTCAGTGGTGAAGACCGAATGCCCTGCAGGCAGTAATCCTTCCCCTGCTGGGTGAATTTCATCGTCAAACGGACCCAATCGGTGGTCACCCTCTGTAACTGCCGTAACCACTGGACCCCCAACACCATGTCCGAACCCCGAATCGGAAGTAAGTACATATCCGTGTGGCACAAATAGCCATGCACGCGGATCTCCACCCCCTTCATCACCCCCTCGCATCTCAGCTTGCTTCCATCTGCTACCATAACCTGGAAGGCCTCCTCCCTGTCAATCGCCTGTCCCACTTTCGAAGCAACTGCTGGGTTGATGAAATTGTGGGTACTCCCACTATCCACTAGAATGGTCACTTGCTCCTTGCCCACCAAGCCTGTGAAACAGAGCGTCACCGGGGCCGCACATCCCTCCATGGCCTGCAAGGAGACCCCGAACTCTTCCAAATCCAGATCCTCCACGTCGGCTTCCTCCAGATGGTCCTCCTCGTCATCCTCCTCCCGCAGCATAAACACATGGACCTTCTGCCAGGCGTGTCCCTTGGTGTACTTCTCATCGCAGTTAAAGCACAGTCTCTTCTCCCTCCTGGCCTGCATCTCTGGCCATGTCAACCTGGTCACTGTCGGTCGTATGGGAGGTGGCTGCTCTCGTCGTACCGCCGCGGAAGCCGCGGGTGGCTTGGTCGTCATCCGGTTCCGCTGCCTGTTGTAACGCTCCTCCTGTATTCGGGCGATGCTAATGGCATGACTCAGACTGCGCGGCAAGTATGCGTGGACCTCGTCTCGCAAGTGGTCCTTCAACCCTGAGATGAAACAACTCAACAAGGTCTGCTCTCCCCATGCGACACGGTTCGCTAATCTTTCGAACTCCGTCCGATACACCGTGACGGTCCCCCGCTGCCGCAGTTTTTGAAGGGTGGCTTCCACATCCTCGTACTCCAGAGGCCCAAAACGAGCCGAAAAGGACTCTATGAACTCCGGCCACGGGGCAAAAGTGCGTCCCCGCAAAAACCATTGCGTCCACTGATATGCGTCCTCCTCCAGATGGAAGGCCGCCAGTTGTACCCACTGAGCCTCGGGAATCTCCTGATATTTGAAAAACAGCTCCGCCTTTTGTATCCACTCCAGAGTGTCCCCTCCCCGGAACTTAGGAAAATTCATCCGTGTCCGCTTGGGTTGCATGTATGGTCTCTGATAAGCCCCTCCCAAACCGCCACTGTCTGGTCCCGTCACCCCGGGTTGCCCAAAATCTCCTTGAATTCCTCCATGATTCCACCCCGGATTCCTTCCCGGTCCCATATTGGCCGGACCATATCCCCCGTTAGGAGCATTCACTGGTTGGGGCGGAAATATCCCTGTTGCGCCCCCGATAGGGACCGCATTTGTCCCGGTTGGGCGAAACACCCCAAATCCTTGATGTTGTGGCCTCCATGTTTGTCCTGGGTGCTGTCTGAGACCCCCTCCTTGCCGCAGCAGTCCGCCGTGAGCCGGCAGCGGCTGTTCGAGCCCCCAAGTTGAAGCCGATCCTCCGTCGGGCCCCCAGGGACCTCCTGCGACTTCCGCCGCCCGACTGGAACCATTCTGGAGCGGTTCCGGCATCCAGGAGGGAGCAGGCCCTCCGCCGAACCCCCCGCTACCCAGTCCGCCGCCCTCTGGGTGTCCGCCCGGCATCCCGCTGGCCCGGGATGGGATCGTAGGCCCGCGTGCGGCCTCCGGCGGGTTTCCCGCGCCGGATCCGGAGCCAGACGCGCCTGTCGGCCCGCCTCCTTGACTCCCGCACCCCGTGCTCCCTCCGTTAGGGATATTTGTCGCTTCCGTGTCGGATCCCGCGCCGTTTACGGCCTTCCCTTTCAGATTTTGCAAGAGGAGGGATTTCAACTCCTCCATCTTCTCATCGAGGCGTTCCTCCAAATGTTGTTGCGAGTTCTTCATGCTTGCTTCGATTGCCGCCACGGAATCTGTCAACGCAACGTAGTTCTCCTCGATGGCGGCCAAGCGCGCCGTCTCTGCCTCCGTACGCGTCACCATGGTCGCAGGAAGGATGCTCTGATACCAAATGTTAAGCTACTGCTAGGGTTCTAAAGCGAAGAGGAAACTAGGAATGAAAAGACGGCTAGGGTTTTGGAGAAGAAGGAAATACCTGGTTATGAAATTGGTTGCTTCAAAAAGAGGGGGGAAAGGGTATTTATGGAGCCCCTCATCCCTAGGGCCGGCCGGCCCCCATTGAGGGCTGAACCGGTGTGGTTCAGCCCTCCTCCTTGTTATTGATTAATTGCGGGCTGAACCGGATGGTTCAGCCCGGTCTTTGTCTGGTGCTCCTTTAGGTCTTCTGGCGTACTTGAATCCTCGGAACGGCAGATCGTCCGGGGGCATAACACTTTTTTAGCAATAATATTTACGCAACTTCCACTATCGATGGCGAGCTTGCAGGGTCCTCCTACGCTCTGGAAGTAAGTGAAAAAGATAGTGGTGCGACGTCAATGCTCTTCAGCACATGGGGTGTGGAGGATGCAACGGAGGACTCCTACCTCTAGCAATCTCTCAGCATCGCTCTCCCAACCATCCTCAACAACAGTCATAACCTCCTCAGTGGCGTCGCCCTCAGCCTCGACGCTGGGCTCGCCAGAATCCTCAATCAGCAAGTTCCTGGTAGGGAATTGGGCAGCGAAATGCCCTCTGCCGGAACAACGATAGCATTGGACGCCCCCAGGTTTGGGGCCTCCTGGAACAATAGCTTTCCCTGTCGCATCTGTGGGTGGGCGAGGGGTGGCAGGAGTCGTGGCAGGGACGGACTTCCTAAATATGGTAGCATCGGGTCTAGTGGTGGTATGTCTCGGGCCGGCTGAGCGCAAATACTGCTCGTATTCGAGGGCAAGCTGAAAAACCTACTCAACCGACTCCATCCTATGGGGAATTAGTTCCATTCGGATGTCTAATCTAAGGCTCGCACAAAAGTGCGAGGCAGTAGCAATGGGCTCCTCCATAATGTCGTTGTGAACTACAAGTTCGTCAAATCGAGACATGTAATCAGCAACAGAAAGAGTATCCCGACGTAGCGCATACAACTGATCTAACAGCTGATCTCGATAAGAAGCAGGAAGATACTTATCCTGTAGGCGCTGCTTCATCTCATCCCATTGGGTAATGGGTAATAGCCATCACGCTCCAAGGACCTGTCCAGACTCGACCAAAAAATTTTTGCTTGGCCAATTAGTTTCATCTTCGCAAACCGTACTCGCCTCTCGTCGTTCATATCGAACCAGTCCAAGTAGTGGTCCATGTCCATGAGTCAATCACTGCATGCCTTCGGGTCCAAGTGACCATCGAAGGTAGGAGCATCAATATGGATCCGTCAGGTAATGTCATCCTCCTCTGGAGCCATTCCTCAACGGGGCTCACGGAAGTCACCGTATTCGTTATCATCGTCATAGTCATATCAGTGTCTATCCCTTCGACGAGGTGGTGGATGACGTGGCTCATCCAAAGGGCGATCTCTTCGAAACTCGAAACCACGACGATAATTTGCTCTTGGTGGGGCGGGAACTCTCAGAGAGGGCCGTCTCTACCACGTTTCCGGGGAGGGGGTGTGGCATCTTGAAGGTCCTCAAGAGGTTCCTCATTAGATATAGGGTTCGATCGATCTCTCAGTGTCTCTAACTGGTCTACTCTCGTACTAACCCTCGCAATATCACCTCTAAGTGTGTCGAATTGGACTCCCATTTGATCAAATCGATCAAGGACAAGCATTTGGAATTCCGCGGGTGTCATGTCTGTCTGAGAGCTAGCGGTCCTATCGTCGGGATGATTTTGACTTTACATGGACTGACGATAATCCCTACCACTACGTAACATGCAATGACCCTAACCTAGCCCTCTGATACCAATTTGATGCAGTGGTAGGTCGATGGACTCGGGAGAACTCTCTAAATGCAATCCTAAATACAATGAAGTGTAAGACAAGTGCACAAGCGGTCCACTAAAATTACAGCGTGTAATTAATTATTATATAAAGGTAGCAGGTGCGCAATCAAAGGCAAATCTTTGATTTAATTAAGCAAGCAGTGTTCGCAATTCCAACGAGGCGCTAATAATTTTAAGCATGCACGGAAAAGCCTTGTAAATCATATGACAAAATATACTAATAACGATGAAACAACCAAGCGCTACACATTACAGGTGCCAAATAAACAACCATAAAAGATAAAAATCATATACCACAGTTCGCGACAATGACGATGGGGAGGGGCTTCGAGGGTTGCTGGAATGACAACTTGAAGTGGTTCCCCGACGGAAGAGGGAGGAGAATGGAGTAGACGGTTGCTGGAGCAGGTGGTGATTGAACGGTGGCTGACTGTGGATGGTAAAAGGGACTGGTAGGAGGTTCGGGAAGTGTGGAATCGTTAGGGAGTGGGGGGATAAGAAGAGGAGGGCGGAAATAGGCCAGCGGTTGAGTCTGACGGGCTGAACGGGAAAATAAGGGGTCAACGAAGATGAACAGTGATGGAAGAGAGAGACGGATGGTTAGATCGGGCAGATCGATGATGGGGAAGCCGTTGCAAACGAAGAGGCGGGCAGAGGGACGGTCAATGGGGAGGAGAATGGTGTGGATTGGGGCTGCTGTAGCGGCTAGGAAAGATGGCTGGCTGGACGCGAAAGGAGAAGGGGAAAGGGGGGGCTTATCCGAGAGAGAGGCAGAGGCGGGAGGAGCGGGATGTCGGCGTCGCACCAGCTAGAGAAAATCCAGGAATCGCTCCTGGAGAAAATGACTGGCGGTTCCAAAATGCGAAACCCACGATGCCTCCATTCCTCCCCACCGTCGGGTTCTATAACCCTAAGTGAAACCGCAAGTGAAAACCGCCCATCACTGCACAGTACATTAGAAATAAAATCACTCTGATCGGATGGCTAAGATTGTTTGGGCCGATCGGGGGCTAAATACATCTCAGAACAAAAAACATAAAATACAAAAGAGACTCAGGACGATCATCTGGACGCGACTACGGGCTCTGATCGCCCGTCTGGGCAGCGATCATCGCCTCCTGCGGGAATATACGTGTGTCGGTCATGGCGCGCCATCACTTTGCCTCTGATACCACTAATAGAAAAAAAAAGAACACTTGACTGGAGAGAGAGGAGATAAGCCAACACAAACAGAGCACGATGCTTTTTTTTTATTTCACACATAATAACATTACATTGTTGGACTATTTAAAGGAAAAAACTAATGCATTCTTAAATGGCAGGTGGCAGATGGCAGGTGGCAGATGGCAAGTGACGGATGGGAGAAATAAAAGCAAAGGTAACATAAAAGCATCATTAAATAGAGGCAGGTGGTAGGTGGCATAGGGAAAGAAATCAAAGGCAGGGAGCATATTCCAACAATCCCCTCACAGTAGATATGAAGGAGGTATTAATAGGATGGGTTTTAGGTTAAATAAACCAGGCGGTCGAGATTGAATGATTTAATAAATCAAGCTACCTCATGAAATATCGCTCAGAAAAATAAAAGAAAATACATAAAATAGGAAAAATGAAACCGGACGCAGTCGCGGACTCCGATCATCTGGCCGACGATCCAAAATGTCAAATAATGAAAGGGTGCGCAAACGGCTCGTGATCGATCTCCATCATCACCACTACCATTGGTTTCCTCCGAAGAAATGTTGATCTCTCTATATACAGAAGGCAGACCACATAACGGTTATTTTTGTTGTCTACGTAGATGACATAACGGTTGATGGCGACGATGCCCCGCCATGTGTTTGGGGTGCTCGTGACCGTTTGACTTTTGGTGACGAAGTCCCACCACCTGTTCATGATGACGTTGTTGATATGGTCGTTGATCTCCGCCTCAGAGAATTTGATGATTGTGACGGTCGTTGTCGCAAGCTTGAAGATGGGATTCTACCGCGACATCCATCGTCAACGCCGCGTCAACTCCCCGCTACATGTTATGCACGTCGTTCACCATTACCCTCATATAAAAATATATGATTAATAATTATATATTTAAGCATTTTATTTTAAGCATTTTATTTTTATGCATTTTACTATTGTTATTTCTATTTCATGTTTGTGATGGATTGCTTATAACCATCTAATGTTTATTTAATAGTGAATGGTGGAGATTGAGTGGTGTAGCCTATATAAGGCCTTGATGTTGAAGATTTTAAGAGGATTGATGAATGAAAATTGAAAACCTAATTTTGAATTGAAAAATTCCCTCTTCCTCTCCTCCTTCCCCCCCCCCCTCCTTTTCTCCCTCCTTGGCAAGTTCGGCCACCTTCTTCTCCCCCTCTCCTTCCTTGGCCGCCAACCCCTCTCTCCCTCCTTGAGAATTTCATCCATCCTCCTCCTTCCTCTCTTCTCCACCTTAACCCTTCCCCTCCTCTCCAACGTTGTGCAACAAAACGACGGTGTCATCCCCCTTGAAGGATTTCGGCCATCAAGGTTCTCCCTCTCCTAGGGTTTGGCCAACCTTCAAAGTCCCTCCCTGGTGATTTCGGCCAAGGGCAACGACTCCGGTGACGACGAACCTTCTCCGGCGTGAAGCAAGGAAGGCGAACGAGTTTCTCTCCGTTCGGCATAACTCCGGCGGAACCGAAGAAGAACGACCACTTTTTCATCGGAATCATCTATTCCGATTGGGTAACGAAATTTCTACAGTTGTGAGATTATCTCTCTAGATTATTCTTGTGGTGGTTTACTTTGGCGTTATTTGCAAAATTTTGATTTTTTTCGTGGTTTTAGATCCAATCGATTTTGTTGTTTCTTTTGATCAATTTAAATTCGTGAATCTTGGCGGAGCTCGTTTTCTTTTTGTTGGGAGAGATCTACCATTTTCGAATTGTTTATTTTCGGTGGATCTCTTTTGATACAACACAAGCTCGACCGGATCGGGTAGATCTCTTTCGCTTGAGAGGATATTAGCTTATAGCTTCTATTCGATCTCCAAGGGTGTGGCGAACCCGTACGTTAGCATCGGAATAATAAAATTGCAAAATCGGGTGTGCTACGTTTTAGTTTGTGCGAGCGTAGAATTGGAACGTGAGAGAACGAATCGGTGTCATTTGTCCGTTGCGGTTCGTCGGGAGACGTAGCCTACATCAATTCGGTATCAGAGGGAGGTTCGTGTCAATTTCCTAATTGTCACCCTCCCCTATTCTTAGAACGTCGACACGCATTTGTCTTGCACGATTCGTTGTCCAAAACAATAAAATTTTTAATTTTTTTGTCCGCAAATAGCGGCCTAAAACTTGTATTTTTCTGCAAAAAAATCAAAAAAAAAAGTTAATAATCTCCTTATTATTTTCATCAAGAAAATCAAAAAAATATTTTAACTACCCTAGTTATTAAGCGGGAACAAATCTTTCTTTCATAAATTTTATTGGGTCAAAATCATTAGTCATTGTATGCGCACAAGATCCGGGTAGCTTATTTCACTCCGGTCCCCACTGAATATGACCCATGACGTTTATGATTCCCGATTAGATTATTTGTGGTCTAAAGTTATGGCTAGTCACAATCCAACATTGCCCACTTGCCCTATACAGCCCAACCGTCCCCACGCTCTTCCTCACACTAGAATTGAGGCACCCACTTATGACGATTATGGGAATTCTCAAATTTTTAGGGACTGACTTAAGGGAATGGAAATTTATTTTGACTGTCACGAATGGGACGACCACCAAAAGATTGTCGTCACCCGAGAGAGGTTAGTAGGTCAAGCCCAGGTGTTTTGGCTAAACGAAGAGCGTCGTGTGGGTGATTATCAATATGCTTGTCCGCAAATGCGTAGCCTTCTCACTTTTCAATTTGACCCTGCCTACCTCCGTACTACTGACACCACATCCGCGAGTGAGTACGCCTCCAAGCCCGCGTGTGGGCATAGCACCACAACCATGAGCGAGTATAGTTATGGCACTAGACCCATATCTGCTTATAGGAGTGACCATATGCCTCAAGCTAGATCATTTCCCCACAAAAGTAGGACTATCCAAAGTGTGTCTACTTCCACCTTTAGGGAAAATAAGCAGTTTAGGCCCTATGTTTTAGACTCCAAAGATGTCACTACTAGGGATGTTATAGATCCGCGGGTTAAGCATAAACAGACAGTTAAGATTTGCAAGGAGAACGCTACCTGTTACTCTTGTGGAGTGATTGGCCACTATGTCATGGAGTGCCCCACAAAGCTTAGGGTTTTGGCTCCTTTAGCTTCGACGTCTGAGCCTCCTGAGATTGTGTATGATCCCCCTGAGGATTCTGATGTAGATGTGGTATCTCTTGATTCTGAGGATGACCAGCTAGATGAGAGTATTCCGTCATGTACGATAGTGCCCAACGATTCTGATGATTCTGACATTGATGGAATATCTAGTTATTTGGAAGATGATGTATGGGATGATGGTATTCCGATCTGTGAGAGTATCTCGTTGCATATTACATGCTCTGCTAGTGTTGTGTCTGATCACCCTAATATTGAGTGCCCTCTCCAGGCTATGATCCCCGTCATGATAGAGCCTACGATTGCATCAGCTGAGATTGTATCCGAGTCATCTGAGAAGCCTGAGAGTGAGGATGTCTCTATTGTTGTTGTGGATGAGTTACCTTCTGAGGGAAGGGTATTTTTGGACGTGTTGAAGTATTAGACCGGGCGGCTTAGCGGTCTGATCCAGCGGTTTGTAGACCGGGCGGCTTAGCGGTCTGATGCAGCGGTTTGTAGACCGGGCGGTCTATTGGTCTACCTCTGCGGCCTGTTCTATCCTGATGGAGTTGCCGAGCGGTTAGCCCATCTGTCTAACCGCGCGGCCTATGCGGTCTCCATTATTCTAGCCGCTCAGTACTGTAAATGTTTAGTCCCACATTGTTTGTATACTCTCTTTCTTATCTCCTCCATTCTATATAAGGGAGGTCATACCTTTGTAAATGATATCTTTTTTGGATAATAAAATTTCAATTATTCAAAAGTTTGTTCGCTTGTTCTCTACTTTTCGCTTCTTGTCTCTACTTTCTAACATGGTATCAGAGGACACGGTCATTTCCTCTTGATTCTGTGCGCCCTCTGTTGTTCGCGACTTCTTTTCCGCGCTCTGCGACTTGATTCGCGGCTTGCCCTCTCTTCTATCCGCGCGGCTTGTTTCTATCCGCGCGGCTTGTTTTTTGTCCGCCAACCTGTTCGCGCGGCTTGCCCCTTCTTGGTTCTCTTCTCCTACTTCTCTTTGTCGCAGCGACCTGTTTCGTTGTCGCCGCGCTCCTTGTTCTTTCTTGCCTCTCCGACTTCCTAGTCGTTGCGGTCTGTCCCTGTCCGCGTGTGTGTTGTCTCTCTACTCGCGGTTTGCTGCTGTGATCTGCCTGACCGTGCGGGTTGTTCCTTTCTCACCCGCATCTTGGTCGCGGTCGTCAGCTCTTCTCCTCTTTTTCTGTTCGCTCGGGCTTCTCAGTTCGTGCGACTTCTTCCCCGCCGTGCCTTTGACCGCCTTCTAGCCGCTGCGGTGATCTGCCTGACCGTGCGGGTTGTCTCTTTCTTACCCGCATCTTGGTCGCGGTCACCTGCTCTTCTCCTCTCTTCTGTTCGCTCGGCCTTTTCAGTCCGCGCGACCTCTTCCCCGCCGTGCCTCTTTCTAGCCGCTCCTGTTCGCGCGGCCTCCTCTGTTTTCTAACCGCTCCTGTTCGTGCGGCTTCTTCTGCTTCCGGGTTCTATGACTACCTCCGGTCTCACCACTACTCCTGCAGCTCCTTCTCCTCCTCCTCCTTCGGGCAACCTTGGCACCCTTTCCAAGCTTGTGGGCTCCAACTATCCCGATTGGAGCGTCTCTTTCACCTTTCTCCTTCGTTCTCAACGCAAGCGTCATCACCTCACCGATGACCCTCCTCCTCGCACCTCTCCTGAGTTTGATGACTGGGATGCGAGTGATGCTCTTGTTCGCACCTGGCTGGCCAACAGCCTTTCTGATGAGTGCCTTCCCGTCATTCGCCATGATGAGACGGTCAAGGCCGCATGGCTTCACCTCGCTGCTCTCTATTCTAAGGGGGGCCAGACGTCACGCATTTATACTCTCTATGCGGACCTCTTCGCCCGCCCTTCCATGTCCCCAGCTGCGGCTTATCAGTAGGTTCAGGCTCTTGGGGCTGAAATCCTCCAGAATCGTCCCTTCTCCGCGGACTTGGCCGACCAGCACAAACACTTCCAGGAACTCCTGGTTGTTTGTTATCTTCTTCGTCTTCCCGACTCTTATGATATGATCCGCCAGCAGATCTTGGGTGAGGCGGAATCTCCTACTTTGGATGCCACTGCGGCTCGCATTGCCGCCGTTACTTCGCTCCTCCAGCGGCCTCTGTTGGCCTCCCCCCCCCCTCCCAGGACTCCTTTGCTCACCAAGCTCAGCGGGGGGGCCCGAGTGGCCGTGGCTCCTCTGGCGGACGGGGTTCCTCCCGGTTCTTCTGCTCTCACTGTGGTCGTACTGGCCATACTGTTGACCGCTGCTGGCAGAAACATCCTCATCTTCGCCCTTCCGGTGATGCTCCTTCGGCCTCCGCCTCTTCTAGGCCGTCTGCCTCTGTGGCCACGACGTCAGGTAGTGCCCACGTCGTTACCCAAGGTAAATGGCTGATTGACTCCGGTGCCACCAATCATATGACGGGCAACCCTCATTGCTTCTCCCGTCTTGAGACCCATGACCGCTTACCCCCAGTTCGTGTGGCGGATGGTTCCCGTCTCCGGTTCATGGGACGGGCATGGTTCAACTCACTCCATCGCTTTGCTTGGAGGATACCCTCTATGTCCCGAAGTTCCCGTGCAATTTGTTATCCGTTACTACTTTATGCCGGCAACTTCAGTGCTCCGTTTTATTCACTCCCACTACTTGTTCTTTTCAGGACCCGAGGACCCAGCGGACGATTGCTACTGGGACTGAGAGCGGCGGCCTCTACTTCCTCGACGATGTTTCAGCTCTTTCTGTCTACTCCTCCTCCACCGATCTCCTTCAGTGGCATCTTCGTCTTGGACATCCTCCTCCTCGGCTTATTCGTCAGCTTCTGCCCCACTTACCTCCCACCAGTTCTCCGCTCAACTGTGATGCGTGTCAGCTTGGCAAACATCATCGCTCCTCCTTCCCACCGAAGCAAGGCCGTGGCTCCTCTCGCATTTTGATCTTATTCATTCTGATGTATGGGGTCCTGCTCCTACCCTCACAGTTGGTCGGGGCAGTTCCTATTTTGTCACTTTTATCGATGATTTTACTCGATGTACCTGGGTGTATCTCTTAAAGGATCGCTCTGAACTATTTTCTGTTTGGCAATCTTTTTACTTTATGATTAAGACTCAATTTGCTATTTCTATTAAAGTCTTACGTTCTGATAATGCCAAGGAATATCTGTCTCATGAGTTCTCCGCGTTCTTTCACCAACACGGCCTCATTCATCAAACGACTTGCGTTTACACCTCCCAACAGAATGGGGTGGCGGAGCGTAAAAACCGTCACCTGCTTGATGTTGCGCGTACTCTCATGATGCAGATGCACGTCCCTCGCTCCTACTGGGGCTACGCTGTGCTCCTCGCTTGCTATCTCATCAATCGCATTCCCTCCACGGTTCTCCACGGCCGGACTCCCTTCTCCCTTCTCTACCCCCACCAGGAACCTTTTCCTCTTCCTCTCCGTGTCTTTGGCTGTACGGCCTTTGTTCACGCTCCCTCCGCTACCCGCGACAAGCTTTCCCCCCGTTCCACCAAGTGTGTCTTTTTGGGGTACTCTACCACTCAAAAAGGCTATTGCTGCTTTGACCCCCTTCTCCGCAAGCAGTTTGTCTCCGCAGATGTGACTTTTTTCGAAAATGCTTCCTACTTCTCTCCTTCCTCTTCTCTTCCTTCTGATATCTCCGTTCCTTCCACACCTCTCCACGTTTTCCCACCTTCGTCTCCTCCTCCACCCACTCCTTCCCAGTCCGTCTCCCCACCCACCCCTCCACCCTCCTCTCCGCTGCCGTCTCTCTCTAGTCCCGGGCCAGCCTTCTCCGCCACGGACGCTCCGGTCGCTGACGCTCCCGTCGCCGACGCTCCCGATGATCTGGATGTTCCCATTGCCCTTCGCAAAGGGGTGCGGGCGTGTACTCAACACCCGCTCACGGCTGTTGTTTCTTATGATCAGCTTTCTCCTTCTCGCAGGTGTTTTGCCTTGGCTATCTCTGCTACTTCTACTCCCCGTACCTACCAGGAGGCTCTCGCTCTCCCTCATTGGAAGTCTGCCATGGATGAGGAGATGGCTACTCTCACTGAACGGGGTACCTGGACCCTGGTTCCTCCTCCAGTGGGCACTGATGTGGTTGGCTGTCGCTGGGTCTTTGTTGTGAAGTTTCGCCCCGACGGCACTGTGGATCGCTACAAGGCCCGGCTGGTGGCCAAGGGCTTTACTCAGACTTATGGCGTTGATTACTTTGATACCTTCTCTCCGGTTGCTCGCCTCAGCACCATCCGGGTTCTCTTTTCTGTGGCTGTTAACCGGGCTTGGGCTATTTCCCAGCTTGATGTGAAGAATGCCTTTCTCTATGGCGATCTTCAGGAGGACGTCTATATGGAGCAACCTCCTGGGTATGTTGCTCAGGGGGAGACACGTGTCTGTCATTTGAAGAAGGCCATTTATGGCCTAAAGCAGAGCCCTCGGGCATGGTTCGAAAAATTCAGTGGTATTGTGGCAACCATCGGCTTTCAAAGGAGTTCGGCCGATCACTCCTTATTCATTCGCAAAACGGCCTCGGGACTAGTGGTTTTGGCCGTATATGTGGATGATATTCTCCTTACTGGTGATGACCGAGATGGGGTGGACTTGACGAAGAAGCACCTCCGTCAGCACTTGGTCACGAAGGATATGGGCTCCCCAAAATACTTTTTGGGGATAGAAATCTCTCGGAAACCTGACTCCTTGGTTCTCTCTCAACGGAAGTATGCCCTTGATCTTCTTCGAGAAGCAGGCTTGACAGGTGCCAAACCAGCTCATCTTCCCATGGCTGTTGGAGAAGACAAAACGTGGACGGATGAATCACCTCCTCTATCTGATGTCACACGGTACAGACGTTTGGTAGGGAAACTCATCTATCTCACGGTGACTAGACCCGACATTGCCTATGCTGTAGGAAAGGTCAGTCAGTTTATGCAAGCTCCCAGGGAGTGTCATCTTCAGTCCGCCCTGAAGATTTTAGAGTATATCAAAGCAGCACCGGGCAGAGGGTTACTCTTCCAGAAGAATGGCCATCTGAGGGTTGAGGCCTACTCAGACTCAAGTTACGCGGATGACAAAGGCGATCGTAAATCCACGTCAGGTTTTTGTACCTTTGTTGGCGGTAATCTCGTGAGTTGGAAGAGCAAGAAACAGTCTGTTGTTTCCAGATCCAGTGCCGAAGCAGAATACCGGAGTATGGCGTCAACTACGTGTGAGTTAAAGTGGTTGCGGGCTCTCATGCTTGACCTGGGCGAGGTATATGATTGTCCTCTCCCTATGTTTTGTGACAACAAGGCCGCTATACACATATCCAGAAATCCGGTCTTCCATGAGAGAACGAAGCATATAGAGGTTGACTGTCACTTCATTCGGGAGGAGATTTTGAAGAAACAGATTTGTACTCCTTTTGTCACCTCTGACAAGGAGTTGGCAGATATCTTCACCAAGCCGGTTTCTACTTCCTTCTTCCGCATTTGTGACAAGCTGGGCATGATTGATATCTATGCTCAGCTTGAGGGGGAGTGTTGAAGTATTAGACCGGGCGGCTTAGCGGTCTGATCCAGCGGTTTGTAGACCGGGCGGCTTAGCGGTCTGATGCAGCGGTTTGTAGACCGGGCGGTCTATCGGTCTACCTCTGCGGCCTGTTCTATCCTGATGGAGTTGCCGAGCGGTTAGCCCATCTGTCTAACCGCGCGGCCTATGCGGTCTCCATTATTCTAGCCGCTCAGTACTGTAAATGTTTAGTCCCACATTGTTTGTATACTCTCTTTCTTATCTCCTTCATTCTATATAAGGGAGGTCATACCTTTGTAAATGATATCTTTTTTGGATAATAAAATTTCAATTATTCAAAAGTTTGTTCGCTTGTTCTCTACTTTTCGCTTCTTGTCTCTACTTTCTAACAGGACGATTCTCTTGTTGTTTACCCGGATGAGAGTTCCTTCATGTTGTCACCGTTGGGTGAAATTTATATTGATCTGGATTTTATCCTAGGATTGATTTTACTGACCCTCCCTCATGCTCCATTGACCCAACTAGCACCTATTTTAGGACACATTTCTGTTATTCCTAGTCCGAGTCCATTTATTTTACTTACGTTAGTAGACCCTCTGTTGGACATGTCTCGTAGGATATGTATTAACGAGTTGTTAGAATTCGTGTTCGGTCTTGTCACAACTTTTTGTAGTTCTGCGTCTTCCAAATTTCCTACGATTGATCAATTCTCTGATTATACGCCTACAATGAGGACGTCTATTGTGCCCGCTTTATTAGACCCTAAGAAAGATGGTTCGTTGAGGACGTGTGTTGACCGCTGGGCTATTACAAAAATTACTATCAAACATAGGTCTCCCATCCCTCGCTTGGATGACTTGTTGGATATATTAGTCGGGGCCACGATCTTTTCTAACTTGAATTTTAGGAGTGGCTACCATCAAATAAGGATTAAGGAGGGAGACGAATGAAAGACGATTTTTAAATCGAAGGACGGGTTTTATGAGTGGTTAATGTTGTCATTTGGGTTTACCATTGCCCAGAGAACTTTCTCTAGGGTGATAATTCATATCGTCCAACCATTCATGGGAAAATTTTTAGTGGCGTATTGTAATGATATCTTAGTCGTTTGCCCCTCTCCAACCGATCATGAATCGCACGTGAGGATTATCCTTACCACGTTACGAACGGAAGAATAATTTGACAATCTAAACAAAATGTATTTGTATGTTACTTTCGCTGAGTTCCTTGGATATAGTGTGAGTACGGATGGGCAAACGGAAGTTGTACACGGAAGTTTGGGTAGCTTATTACGATGTCTTGCGGGTAATCACAAGGGTACTTGGGACTTGATCTTTCCCCATGCTCAGCTTGGGTACAATAATTCTAAGAATAGATCGCCAGGCTAATCCCCCAATGAAATCGTGCACGGCTATAAGGCACCCGTGCCACTTGATTTAATTTTGTTACCTCCATCGTATAAGTCAAGTAATTTTGCACAGGAATTCGCTCTTCATGTTCACAATTTACATAAGCACATTCATGAAACGTTAGTCGCCCAATATGCGTTTTATAAATCTCATGCTAGAGTGCATAAAAGAGCATCTCACTTTAATGTTGATGATTTAGTCTTGGTGTGTCTCATCCCTGAACGGATGCCTTCGGGCTACATAAAAAAGTTGGTGAATCAGCGAGCCGGTCCTTTTCGAATTTTAAAGCGGTTAGGAGAAAACGCATATCTTTTGGAGATACCCACTGATTGGTGTATACCCCCTATTTTCAATGTTTCGGATTTAACGCCTTATGTTTCTCCACCACTTGAATTATCTGCCTCTCCGTTTATTCTGTCCACTATGTCTTCTAATGGGTTGAGGGGTGAGTTGGGTCCTGGATCGCTCTCTCCTACGGTTTCCACTGGAGGTATGTTGAATGTTGATGTTGAAATTGTTTCTCCTGCATTAACTAATGCTTTTCCGAGGTTCTCTTTTTGCCTGACAGGTTCTCTTTGATGTGGGATTACCACGCTATTACGACTTGGATTGTGGGGCCAGATTTGCCCCATATTGCTGCTGCCTTCGACTATTTTCCCCTCTCGGGCCACTCATCGGTGATGAGTGATTTTGAGCGGGGGAGGATTGATGGCGACGATGTCCCGCCATGTGTTCGTGATGCTCGTGATCGTTTGACTTTTGGCGACGAAGTCCCGCCACCTGTTCATGATGACGTTGTTGATGTGGTCGTTGATCTCCGCCTCAGAGAATTTGATGATTGTGACGGTCGTTGTCGCAAGTTTGAAGATGGGATTCTACCGCGACATCTATCGTCAATGTCGCGCCAACTCCCCGCTAAATGTTCTGCACGCCGTCCACCGTTACCCTCAAACAAAAATATAAGATTATAAACTATATATTTATAATTATATATTTTAAAGCATTTTCTTTTAAACATTTAATTTTTATGCATTTAATTTTTATGCATTTTACTATTGTTATTTCTATTTAATGTTTGTGATGGGTTGCTTATAACCATCTAATGTTTATTTAATATTGAATGGTGGAGATTGAGTAGTGTAGCCTATATAAGGCCTTGATGTTGAAGATTTTAAGAGGATTGATGAATGAAAATTGAAAACCGAATTTTGAATTGAAAAATTCTCTCTTCCTCTCCTCCTTAGCCGCCCCCCTCCTTTTCTCCCTCCTTGGCAATTTTGGCCACCTTCTTCTTCCCCTCTCCTTCCTTGGCCGCCAACCCCTCTCTCTCCCTCCTTGAGAATTTCGGTCATCCTCCTCCTCCTTCCTTTCTTCTCCACCTTTACCCTTCCCCTCCTCTCCAACGTTGTGCGACAAAACGACGGTGCCATCCCCCTTGAAGGATTTCGACCATCAAGGTTCTCCCTCTCCTAGGGTTCGGCCAACCTTCAAAGTCCCTCCTTGGTGATTTCGGCCAAGGGCAACGATTCTGGTGACGACGAACCTTCTGCGGCGTAAAGCAAGGAAGGCGAACGAGTTTCTCTCCGTTCGGCGTAACTCTGGCGGAATCGAAGAAGAGCGGCCACTTTTTCATCGGAATCATCTATTCTGATTGGGTAAAGAAATTTCTACCGTTGTGAGATTATTTCTCTAGATTATTCTTGTGGAGGTTTACTTCGGAGTTATTTGCGAAAGTTTGATTTCTTCGTGATTTTAGATCCAATCGATTTTGTTGTTTCTTTTGATCAATTTAAATTCGTGAAGCTTGGCGGACCTTGTTTTCTTTTTGTTGAAAGAGATCTATCATTTTCGAATCGTTTATTTTCGGTGAATCTCTTTTGGTACAACACACGCTCGACCGGATCGGGTAGATCCCTTTCGCTTGAGAGGATATTAGTTTATAGCTTCTATTCGATCTCCAAGAGTGTGGCGAACCTGTACGTTAGCATCGGAATAATAAAATTGCAAAATCGGGTGTGTTGCGTCTTAGTTTGTGCGAGCGTAGAATTGGAACGTGAGAGAACGAATCGGTGTCGTTTGTCTGTTACGGTTCGTCGGGAGACGTAGCCTACATCAACATTATTCTTACTTGAGATGATTCTTCTGAAATAAAAATAAAAAAGAAACATCTTCGAGCACATTTTGTTACAAAAGATATGGGTCATCCTAGATAATTCATAGGAATTGAAATTGCAAGATGCAATAACTTCATTGTTCTCTCTCAACGCAAATATGTCCTAGATCTACTCAACGAAACAGGTCTCCATGGCACAAAGCATGCTTGGAATCTTATGCATATAATGTTAACCCAAATCAGACGACACCAGAGACAAAGCAGTCGGGCAGTTACTCGAGGTGCTCGTGGGTACTCTCCAAGCAGTGGTGCATGCATAGCAGTATTCAACAGAGGGTCGCGCAACCTCTCGGAGAACTCTTCGGCAGTCCGCCAAAGAAGTCGCGGTGGGCACTACCCCAGAACCCGCGCGGATTCACCTCCTCGACATCAGCACACGCGGTCACGCACGGTTACGCACGGTCTCTTCTCTCAACCCCCGCCGCCCAACTTTTCATGTACCTCGGGCGGCAGCGCATTTAATGTCACGTTTAATGAAGCATTAAATGTCCGATTGTTCGCGAACTGATTGAGCAGCCTACCATTAAGTATAAATAGGGACCAGGGGTGTTCGAAAGGGGGCAACGGTCTTAGCCCAGAATTTGCCCCGTTGTAGGTGTGGGCACTAAGCCTCTTAGCTTTTCTCTTTGCTACTCTGGTATTCGTGCATACCCCTCGGGTACTCGCGCCTCTTTTGTAGTCTATTTCTTGGAGCAATAGAAGATCCCGCCACGAGAGAGGCATTCGCCGCGGCGGGTCAGTCTGGTGTTTGTCGTTTCCAGCAATACCCCTTTTTTTGAGATTCTTTTCTGCTCATCGAGCTTCCGCAGGGCAAGTAACTGGTCAGTTACAGTCTATGATGACTTCACCAAACTCCCCAATTGGTTGTTGAGTGGAAGAATTAAGGTAATAAATTTTGTGTCAACAGTTCGAACACGCAACCTTCAGATCTAGCCAACCAATAACACAGTCCGATGGCAAGCGTGCAGTTACCACAGCCACAAGACCACGAGCAACAACCCATCACCCACGTAGAGTTCGATCATCTACTTGGCCTCATCAACCAGTTCATCAATCAAGGGCAGCACACTTAAGTCAAAGATCCCCCTCGAGAACCCGCGGCTCCTAACGAGCTACTGCCGCGATGCCGCCACCGCTAAATCCGCCACCACAGTAACTGCACGGCGAGGACGCACAGGCCCACCAACAATTCTTCCGGGAGATTGCCGCAGCATACCAGGGAAGAACTCTAGACTTCGAGGAGCAGGACCTCAACGAGGGGGCAGACAGTAGGCCTGTAAAAGCCTGACGGACCCAGGCTGGGACCGGGGCTGTCGAACCCGGGCTTTTGACATCCGGACTCGGGCCCGGGCCTAGCTTTAGTTGGGCTCAGGCACCAGCGCTCCGACAGGGGGCCTGCCGGGGCCCCCAAGGTCGGGCCCAGACTGGCCCGGTTAATAAATCTCGCCTGTCAAGCGGAATTCTATTAAAATCCCGCCTGACAGCGGGGTTTTAGTAAAACAATTAAAATCTCGCTGTCGTGAAGGATTTTAATAGAATCCCGCCTAACATGAGAGATTAAATCCCTTAATCCCGCCTGACAGGCGGGATTAAATCCCTTTGTAAAGCCAAGCGGGATTTAAATCCCACTTAAAACAGGCAGGATTTAGTTAAATACCGCCTATTTAAGCAACATCAGTCCGTGGAACTATTTTTTTAAAGGTTTTTTGTGTTTATTTTTACCTATTAACTGAAAATTGATGAACTATTACTAAATTTTGATAAAGTCCTGTTCATGCGGTCGTAACCGCGTGACCGGTGAAAATAAGTCCCGTTCATGTCTTGTCTTATATTTGTGCAACTCTCTCCTCTCTCTCTCTCTCTTCTCTCTCTCTCTCTCTCTCTCTCTCTCTCTCTCTTTCTCTCACGCCTATTTAAGCGGGATTTAATTAAACCCGCCTATTTAAGAGGGATTTAATTAAACACGCCTATTTAAGCGGGATTTAATTAAATCCCGCCCAATTGGTGCCCGGGCTTAGCCGGGCAGCGAGCTGAAATGGGAGCCCAATTGGGCCCCCAAGCCCGGCCTGGGACCGGGCCGGGCTTTTACCGGGTCGGGCCTAGCCGGGCTTTTCCCGGACCCGGCCTTTTTGAACACAACTAGCAGACAGTTATTTTACTTCGTTATCGCCGGATAAACCGCCCCGCATGGATTTAGGGATGTGCGACTGCCTCGGTTCACAGGTAAGGAAGATCTTGCTTACTACCTATAGGCGTTTGACGACATCGTTTCCCTGCAAAACCCACTCAGAGGGGTTGTGCTGCAAGTTACTTTAGACCACCCTTGATGGAAAGGCGAGAGAATAGTTTTATAGCCTTTCACCTGGATCGTTAAGAGAGCTAAGGAGTTTTTTCAGAGAGCTAAGAAAGGAGTTTTACAGAGGTTCGCCGCATCCAAACGCCGGAAGGCGGATGTCGACGCTTTGTTCTCGATTCGGCAAGGTCCGAAGGAAACTTTGGGGTAATACGTGGATCACTTCCATAGTTTGATCATGGAGGTCCCGGACATGGACCCCACGACTACCGAGTCATGTTTACCAATGGCCTGAAGCCCAGGCTATTCAAGTTTTCGATAAGCAAGAGGAAGCTGAAATTCTACAGTGAGCTGATAGAGAGGGCCCATTTAGTTCATAGAGGGAGAGCTCAATAATGAAGAGTTCGTCGCGAACCTTTCCGACTTGGGAGCTAAACACCCGCAAAACGCTTCTAGCCTCCCTCCCGTGTTCCCCCAAAGAAACAATCATGTCTGACAAGAATTCTGACCTCAAAATCCTCGAGGACAAAATTTTCATTAGCGAGGTCCGCGAGCCTTCCAACAGATGAGGCCAGGACACCCCCAGCAGCAGCAACAACCAGGTAATAATAGCAATCCCCCTCTCTTATTAGCAGCTCCCCAGAGCAGAGGGGAAGCGAGGTGCAGGAATACACCGACATAGGAGTTCTGATGGACGAGGTCGTCGAGATCCTCCAGCAACGGGTGGCTTTAAGCCCCCTAGGCCCATGAAGGGGGATTCGGGAGAAGAAACACCAGCATGTACTGCAAGTTCCACCATAACGTGCGGAATGATACTGAAAATTGTCAGGTCCTCCGTGACTTGGTGGAGAAGTTGTTAAGAGAAAGCAAGTTTAAGTACCTACTGGCAGAAAAATCCGAAGAAGCCTCGTTCCTGAAGAGGAAAGAAAAGGTAGCGACAGGGCCTACCACCCCCATATGTAACAACATCGAGCAGAGCGGCATTGCCAGTCAAGGCATCGAAGAAGAGTGTGTAGAGGTAGGAGTTGGGACAGAATCCTCTAGGAAAGGAAGTCTGAAGCGCCTGCAAGGGAGCGAGGTCGCCACCTCGTTACTGGTGCCACCCCTCCGAGGAGTAGTAACATTCCAAGAGGAGGATCTCCCTCGGACCATCAATCTATTCCATGATATGGTGGTCATAAAGGCAATTCTCGGGGATTACACGGTGGCCCGTATTCTCATTGATAGGGGTAGATCCTTGAATATCCTGTCCAAACCTGCGTACGGAGTGATGAAGACCAAGAGGCCGTTGAAGGCCTGTGACGGCCCACTGTATGGCTTCGCAGGAGAGAATAAAAAAGTAGAGGGAGGCATGGACCTCACTATCGTTTTGTGCGGACTAGCAAGGCAGGAGTCGTTCTTAGTGATAGATGTGTCATGCAGCTACAACGCAGTCTTCGAGAGGCCTCTCTTGGATGACTTTCAGGCCATCGCGTCTATCTATCATCAAGCGCTAAAATTCTCGTTGGGCGGTAAACAATTCAAGGTCCGAAGCGATCCTCGAGCCGCTCGGGAATGTTATATTCGGTCTGTAAACTCGGTCAAAGAATACATTCCACCTTGAGTAGGGAGTAGCAGGAAGACCGACCCCTCCTCTTGACACCTGGCTTAGCAAGCGAGAAGTATCTGTAGTGTTGTGTTCCTTCATCCTGCTCCTGGATATTGTCTTTTGTATTTACATATTTCAAAGCTTCTCTTATATTATAAAATTTTCTGACTGAGACAATAACGTCTTCCTCTTAGTGGGCAAGCTCCTAAGTTCCGCCGCCTAAGGTAAATATTTGGGCTAACAGTACTCAGCCCCCGAGTAGGATGATAAGATCCGAAATGGATGCTCTTTTTTACTCCTCTTATGTGATTACTGGAGCCCGCTTGGATCCCCTCGGACGTATCCAGACATCACGTGCAGAGGTCATCAAGCTTCTGACTCTCCTGCCGATCTGAGCTACTTTCCCCACCCTAAGACCACTATAATTGTCCTCGTAGAGACACTCCCGATGAGCAAATGTGGCAGGTCTGGACGTGATAGCCAGCCGCGCATTGACTGAGGCGTCGTTATCGTTATCGTTCCCTTTCCGAGGACAAGCTCCGAACAACAGCTGCTTTATACCCCTACGGCGTTCTTCAGCGCTGCTTGCGGACGAGAACCCTACGGATGCCTTCGCCCGACTAGCGACCCTAACCTCTGGCGACGGACCCTTAAGTGCGAGTAGGCGAGTGCCCGCTTGACAATTCGCACACTCTGTCTCGGTTTTCTCGGCGAGTGCCCGCTTGACAATTCGCACACCTGCCACGATTTTCTAGGCGAGTGCCTGCTTGACAATTCGCACACTCCTTGATTTTCTCAAAAAGTGCCTGCTTGACAATTTGCACACTATGCCCCGGTTTTCTCGATGAGTGTCCGCTTGACAATTTGAACACTCTGCCTCAATTTTCTCAGCGAGTGCCCACTTGACAATTCGCACACTCTGCCTCGGTTTTTTCGGCGAGTGCCTACTTGACAATTCACACACTCTGGCTCAGTTTTTTCGGTGAGTACCCGCTTGACAATTCACACACTTCGCCTCGATTTTCTCGGCGAGTGTCCGCTTGACAATTCACACACTCTACCTAGGTTTTGTCGGCGAGTAACCGCTTGGCAATCAGCACTCTGCTTCGGTTTTCTCGGCGAGTATCTGCTTGACAATTCGCACACTCTACCTCAATTTTCTCGACGACTGCCCGCTTGATCTTTAGCGCACTCTCTCCTGATTTTCATTCAAAATAGATGAACACCAGGAATAGCGTCTCCTGCGGTTATCTCGTTGTCTAATTGATGAGTGAATGCATGATCATTCGCGCACTCTCTCCTGATTTCCACTCAAAATGGGTGGGCACTCGGAAGGGGGCCGTTTGGAACTTTCTCATTATCTTATCGACAAACACTTGCACGATCAACCGCAGCATAGGATATCACCTCGCTCCTTTCTGACGATCACTCAGATATATGGATGCTCGTATGAAACCCGTGCATGACGTCCTATCCTATGAATGGTAACAAGAGTGCATGTGCGTGGATGGATACTGTATCAATAAACAGGCATAACAATACTGCAGATACACTTACGCATAAATATAAACTAGGGAGAACCCACAGAAAAAGGTATCAAAATGAAAACATGTGAACGTTGTTCTTACATCCAATGCAGGAATCTAAGGAAAATTAGAAGAAAGCGAATGTGACCGGTGAAGCAGCGCGACCAGCAAAATCTCGAACTAGGGGGGAGGGGGGTAAGTCCTCGGCAGAGTCCGCATCCGAACTTAATATCACCGCATCCTTATGGCCAGCGAATAGAGTTGCATAATTCACGTCCACATACTCCGACTTCACGGCATCATTTTCCTTCAAGAGGCGAATTGATGTCTCCCTCGAACACCTGGCGAGCAGGATCAACTCCTTGCGGCATCACGAGTCATCCACCGCTCTCTTCACCTGCACCGACAAGGATCCGTAAGAGCGTGACTTTCCAGGTAAGAAGAGAGGTATTACAGGCGGTTGGCTCATACCTTTAATTTTTCTCGCAGGTGAGCGTTCGTTGCTAGCGCATCATCCAGAAGGCTCCAAGTTGCGTTGTTATAGGAGAGTGCTCCATGGTCACCGCAGCGGCCCTCGCAGAAAGATATCCCTAGGGAATCATCTCTATCTCCCTACGATCTACTGAGCCACAAGTCATCACTACAACCTCCATGGAGTGAGGAGGAATTGACAAAGACTCCATCCAGGAGCTAAACTGGGTGCTAAGTGCCCTCGGGTGATTAGTGGAATAACTGCCTCATCGAGCGAATCCGCTTCCGGGGATGATTGGGCGGGCGTGTCAACATCAACCTTCTGTTTCCTTTGGGCACGGCGGCGGTCTTAATGTCCCCAGGCGGAATGCACGGTTTGGAGCTGGGCACCATCAGAACAACTGCAAGTCGAGAGGTTAAGACCAGGTACGCACAAACATTAAACATAACTTCAAAAACTTACATTCCGCAACAGGCGCATTCTGCACCTCCTTTACGCGGCGGACATAGTATCAAGTGTCCAAGCACTCCTTCTCCAAGTAGCACGAAATCCGCGAACCAACCACTGACAGATTAGGAGGCAAGAAAATTTCCACATCCCGGAGATCAAGAATGGTGCTGAGTCAGCCCAAGTCACCTTTAAAGAAAGCGAAGCGTGACCACCAGTCTGCGGTGTTGACCGTAAGGTTCAGTATGCGCATCTTATCTGAGCCGAAGTTCAGCTCCCCGCACTTGAGAGTCGTGTCCGGGATAAGAAGCGAAACACTTCCAGGAAAAAGGTTTTCTTCACCATATGACCCAAACCGCTCCCATTCCTCCCAGTGATGATTGGCTACGCAACGACGGTCGGGTCCAGACGTGGCTCCTCACATAAGACATGATGGTAGTGACTGAGTCTGGCGACAATTGTGCGGGTACCACTCAATAGAAATTTAGTATCTCCGTCGTCTCCGGGAAGACGGGGAGAGTCCACCCCGTTTTGAAATGTTTGAAAGGAGTCATAAGTTCACCCTCGAAGACGGTGTTCACTCTCTCTTCCCTTTCTGGTAGAAGCGTGGAACGGTGTCTGCCGAGCGGGAATTTCAATAGTAGGTCGGCCAAGTCAGCATGGTCCACCACAAGGTGGGGCGGCTTGTCACTCAAGAAGGCAATCGCACACTCGAATCGAAGTGAGACAGGAGTTTGCGTCATCCTGCGGGGTGGGTCTCCACACTTTTTGATAGCGCAAGGGCTCGGGTGGGGTCCTCTATTTATAGCGTTGACAAACAAAGAGAAACGGTGTCGGCTCACACCCTTTCCGGGGGGGCGCTCGTTCGTAACTGCACCCCCAAGTGGGTCTTAACCGCGCGACTGAACATTCTCGGACAAGGACCCGCAAAGAATAAAAACGTCAAAACAAAACAAGACAAATTCATTATTAATGCACACAGCTAACGGTTACAATGAGAATCGCAGTAAAAACAGGACTCTTCGATATAAAATAAGTACGTGTGGTTACGGTTGTCCGGCACTCCGGCAGGATACCCGATCGCCATCCTTAGCTCGACAAGCTCCGCCTCCAATCGAGAAATATGCGCCATAATTCGCATTACCACATCTCGCATGGCGCCCAAAGTCATCTTGAACGTGCACTCTTCCTGAGATGACACTGCATTGCAAGCAGACCAGCGAAAGGTAAGTTCTTGATAATAATAAATTTGACTACGATACTGTAGAGGGGAAGGAACACACCACTCTCCACGGAAGCCGACGCCTCCTCAGGTTCCGAATCTCCTCCTCCAAAGACGTCAAACAACGTTGTCGCCAAAACCTCTGCACCAACCGCAGGTTCACAGCCCCACGAGGAAACTGAAGGCACTAAAATCAATCTTCAGGGTAACTAGTACCCGTGCAGGCCCGAATAATGGGCACTTGGCCATCCTCGGTGTCCGTCCGCTTAAGGAAAGCTCCTCGTGAAGCCTCCCCTCAATTGCGCGCGGCCTGTAACTGTGCGTGAGATCACGGCCGCTCCCTCGGTGCCCCCCGATGACAGGCGTGATAATGACCAATCCTCGGCGGGGGAGTGCAGCAAACTTTACTTGGGTCTTTGACGGGTGGGTGGATGCATCCTCGCGGTCGCCTGCCAACACTCCCACGAAGTTGCCCATCTTATCCAAGGTCTCCCTGAGGCCCTGCGTCGGGACGGCATTTCCTCGATCTACCGGATGCCTCCTGTCCTTACCTTGGTCTCCAAAAGGCTCCGCAGGCTTCATCTGCATCGACAACGGTTTGCCCCCAAGTACACATTCTACTTTTTTATCATTAACTGCAGGTATACGTGTGGCATCTTCTTCTAACCATGATATCCTAAATTGAGTCTCCTTCACCGCGACGTCCTCTTCTCGCCTCCTCTCCTCCACTCTCTCAAACATCTCGCGAGTGACCACTCTTTCGGAAACGCCGAGCATGGGTACTCGCATCGACCTCTCAGCCACCAGTGCATTCACAGCACTAGGACTACCCTCGACCATCCGCAGGGATGGCGACGCCCTCGTCATTAATTCCTCCCCAATAGTGTTACGTATAATTGGCCCTCTCAGCGGTTCTATCTCGACCCGAAGTTTCTACGGCCGCAGCGGCCTTCGAAGCAGTGTCCTCGACGTTCGCCCGCATCCTGACGGGGCGGTTTCTCTTCGTCACAGTTTTTTGCAACCACCCTTGCGGGCACGCTTCACCAAGCACATCCCCGACAGTTGGCCGCAACAATAAAGATCCAGCCGGACTTCCAGAAAGTTCGCCAGCCTTAGCTTCGCCAAGACAGTTTGATTCAAACTGGCCATTCCTATGTGTAGAAGGCTGCGGAGCAGAGATTCGAAGAGGGATGGCTGGAAAAGGTAAGCACGTATGTGTTATTTATAAATTTCCAGCGGAGTGAAGTTCGAGTCGCAATCTTTGCGGTTAACAACATTCTTTTTTGGAGTCCGCGTAGGCTCAAAAAAGTGTGGGGATTATGTTAACCCAAATCCTGTGACGGGAGACAACATCAGACGATACCGGAGACAAAGCACCCGGGCGATTACTCGAGGTGCTCGTTGGTACTCTCCAAGCAGTAGCGCGCACACAACAGTATTCGACCGAGGGTCGCGCGAGCTCTCGGAGAACTCTTTGACAATACGCGAAAGGAGTCGTGGCGGGCACTACCCCAGAACCCGCATAGATTCACCTCCACGGCATTAGCATATGCAGTCACACGCGGTTACACGCGATCACTTCTCTCAACCTCCCGCTGCCCAACTCTTCGTGTACCTCAGGAGGCAACGCATTTAATGTCATGTTTAATGAAGCATTGAATGCCAAACTGTTCATGAACCGATCGAGCAGCCTATCCTCAAGTATAAATAGGGATCAGGGGTGCTCGAAAGGGGACACCGGACTTAGCCCAGAATCTACCTCGTTGTAGGTGAGAGCACTAAACCTCTCAGCTTTTTTCTCTTTGCCACTCTGGTATCCATGCATGCCCCTCGGGTGCTCGCACCCTCTTTTGTAATCTCTTTCTTGGATCAATAGAAGAGCCCACTGCGAGAAAGACATTCGCCACAGCGGGTCAATCTGGTGTTCGCCGCTGCCAGCAGCACCCCCTTTTTCTGAGATTCTTTTTTGCTCGCCGAGCTTCCACAGGGCAAGTAACCGGTCAGTTGCAATCTCTGATCTATTCGCCAAACTCCCCAATCGGTTGTTGAGGAAGGAAAAACAAAGGTGACAAATTTTGCGTTAACATATAAGCGTTGACGGACTATGTGATGAGACATTCCCTCTTCTACACAATATTACTCGTTACAAGCATCTAGTCGGTAAACTTATTTATCTTACAGTAACCTGACATCTCATATACTGTCACAAAGGTAGGTGAATTTATGCAGACTCCCAGAGAGTGCCATCTGGAAACTGTCGTAAAAATATTAGAATACATCAAAGGGTTTCTGGGAGAAGGATTATAGTTTCTTAGAAACAATTATTTACACATTGAAGTATATTATGTTACCCGCTCGCACTCGCCAGAGAAGCCACGCATCATCAAGACTATCGACGCACGCATATGGAAACCTCCTTAATTAGTTCATGTAATTAATTGGTATTAATTAATTAATATTAATTATAACTTATCTTATGTTATCATTATGTGAGCCCCCCCCCCCCCCCTATATAAGGAGGTGGTATGGGAGTGTTTTATTATCTTGGATTTAGAGTTTGGCTCTCATTCTTGAGAGAGGGGTCATAGGAGGAACAAGCCTCCTTGATCTTGGCAGGAGTTCGCTCCGGATTGTATCTGTATTCGTCGTTTAATGCAACCATGTCTCGTCCTTCGATCGTAGGCGTAACAATGGTCCAACCCGCGCCCCCGCCTGCTCGATCCACGCCGTCGGGGCTCAAGCCACGCTTGACACACTCGCATCCATCGAACACCGCTTCGACATCAACACAAACCTCCTTGCCTCGCTGGCTGCATCCTTGCAAGCACTACTCCGTCGTCAAGCCGATTGCCCGCGCCAGCAGCTGCACCAGCACCATCGAACAACCCTCTACAGTCGTCGTTTCGGGCCCGCAGATGCTTCCTGCAGCAGCGACCATGGCCCGCACCTCCAGCGCCGCCTCTGGCGGTACCCATAACAGCCCGCATCTTCCTGTCGCCGCACCTCCAACACCGATCCCGACAACCTCCGTAATGGACACGCCTCCAGCGTCGTTTATGGCTGCGACAGAAATACGCGGCGGCCCTGTGATCGCCAGGTTCGGAGGCGATTCCCGTCGTTTGTCGACGGGCCTTGCAACCTTACCTGCCAACACCCCATCCCGCCCCACTCATGCAATCCATCGAGCCACACCCCTCGCCTAGCCCGACGCCCCAATACACACCATCCAGCCAATTTTTCCCCTCTTTCTCCCTTTTAATTAAACCCACATTGGGTCATACCACCGGCCAAATCACACTCATAATGTCACCTTCTTTTGGCCCTCTCCTCTCCGGTCACATCGCTTCCGTTCTTAAAGATCCCGACAAATATTTCGAACTCGGCCTTGAATACAAGGCCGATTTTCAAGACCAGCATATTGTTACACGCTCGCACTCGCCGGAGGAGCCACACATCATCAAGACTATCGACGCGTGCATATGGAAACCTCCTTAATTAATTCATGTAATTAAATGGTATTAATTAATGAATTATTATTAATTAATATTAATTATAACTTATCTTATGTTATCATTATGTGAGTCGCTCCCTGCCGATATAAGGAGGTGGTATGGGAGTGTTTTATTATCTTGGATTTAGGGTTTGGCTCTCATTCTTGAGAGAGGGGTCATAGGAGGAACCAGCCTCCTTGATCTTGGTTGGAATTCGCTTCGGATTGTATCTGTATTCGTCGTTTAATGCAACCATGTCTCGTCCTTCGATCGTAGGCGTAACATATTCTGATGCAAGCTAAGCGAATGATAAATAAGATCGAAAATCCACTTTTGGATACTGCACATATCTCAGAGGAAATCTTGTCGCTTGGAAAAGCAGGAAATAAATAGCGGTGTCCGGGTCAAGTGCAGAAGTTGAACACAAAAGTATGGATAAAACTACCTGTGAGTTAAAGTAGTTCATAACACTTCCAAATGATTTTGGTAAAACTTACAATCATCATCTACCGATGTTCTGTGATAATATAACAGTCGTCTACATATCTAAAAAACAATGTTCCCTGAAAGAACAAAACATACTGAAATTGATTGTCACTTCATCAGAGAGGAGGTTATCAGAAAGCAAATATGCACTTCAATCGTTACTTTGGAAAAGGAGTTGGCTGAAATTTTCACTAAATTCATTTCTTTTTCGAATATTTGTGTAAAGCTGAGAATGATCGATATATATACATTAGATCGAGGGAGTGTTAAATTTCATTTGTAAAAATCCCAAAAAGGCATCCATTGTATATTTATTTATCTTTGTCGTATTTAGTCTCACATCTTCAAGTGTATATTTCTCCTCCTCCTCCTCTAAGTCATATAAAGAAGGAGAGTCCCTGTAATAAGATAGATACTCATGAATAAAAAAATTCTCACATTCACATAGATTGATGTTTAATACCTCATCCTCCCTGATGCTGTCTTCAATTTGTAAAGGATTTTCTCGCTCTCAAGTCTCGACTACTCATGAGTATTGTCTATCATAAAAATTTTGGGACAACATGAAATCATTGTGTCGACTCCATATGGAAAAAAAGGTCAACTAGAAATCAGCTCAAACTCATTTAAGCTCCAGTCATTTTGAGTTTTCAGCCAACTTCAAGCCAAGCTTGGCTTGACTCAGTCGAATTGATAACAGCCCTAAAAACATTATATCCCATATCTAGGAGAAGTCTTCATGAATACAATCACCGAGACATTTCTGAGGCATGCGGAAATATATTCTTTATTAACTATTCTCCATGGATGCAACAAGTATCTCCCTTCTTCCTTTCAAGTAAAAAGGTCTTCACTATTACAGGAATATTTTCATGTTTACCAAAGAAAATATAGGATTTCAACAACAAAACTTCCAGCTGTGATCATGTGAATTCATATCTAAGAAACAACGTTCTAGTAGAATTACTTATCTTGCTTTGAAAAAAGAAGATCATAGAATTTATGAACGGAATAGTAATCAGAACTAACATAATTAGAAGATATCACCAAAAACTCACTTCTTGTTTGAAGTATGTAGCCTTGTTCTCTTGACAGATCAATTATAGAGCCACGCGGCAGCTTGTAATCATCTCTAAAGAGTGATGTAAACCTGCCCAAAATTGATTCAAGGAAAAACAAAACATTATAAATTGAATGAAAAGCCATTTTTTGTGAAGCAAAGTACGTTCTGATTTATTTACTCCTTCCATATGGATGTTGACATAAAAGTAAAATTCTAAGTAAAACAACATAGAACTTGCAGGTCCTAGCGACCTGCTGGAGGATGACTAGAATGGAGGAAACCAAAAAAACACCTCACCATGTAGCTGCATCCCACAAATAAACTTCTCATTTTTATGTCAGGGCAACAAGGGTCACTCCACACACCTTCTGGTGAAAACCAACCCAGATCAGATCGTCACAAAAGTGTCCGGCGTCACACCCGCCCGGACCTCTACTGGCCCTGAATCATTTACGTATTTTATTGCATTTTATTTTATTTTGCAATTTTTATGTTTGGACAATTTTATTTTGTTGCACGCCTACGGGCGTAGCCATATTTCAGAGCTTTTAGTTTCCCAAAAGGAATGTGTGTGTGTGTGTGCATATATATATACCATATATAAAGAAATACTATGCCCTGTCAATAGCATGAATTCGAAATTACAACAAATAATATAGGCTATCAGATCTGTCTCAGTATTTCAACCACCGACGAATCTAAAGCCTTCAACCCGCTCACTCCCTCTCCAAATTTTCGTAGGTCTCCTAAGCTTAGAGAAGTAGGGTGCCCAAAACCTATATTTTTCATAGGGCTCCTACCCTACAATGGAAAATTACAATTTTACCCTAAGTATTATGAAAAAAATCAATAATATATGCCTGAAACAAAGCCCGCTGCATGGCCCTCCCGAATTAGAAGGCCGTCTGTTGCATGTCCCGCCCGAATTAGAAAGCCTCCCGCTTGGCATAGCCCGCCCCCTGCTGTGTCAAATTTCAAACAATCATTCCCCTTCTTACTATTTAAACCCGTTTAAAGTTTTGTAACCCATGATGTGGGACTAAAAAAATGCGGAGAATTAATTAAATAAAAAAATAAATTAAAATGGCACGGGGGGCTGAGATTCGAACCGCCGACCACCTGCTTTGAACCTATGAAGCACTGGTACTTTCTTGAGGGTCACGTACCCGTACCTGATACTATCTGATTCTTGTACATACCTGATACTTGGCATATACACTTGTTACTTTAGTCTGTAGATACACTTAAACTTGGCAGTTTGTTCTACGTATTTTGATAGGAGTATGTTTTTCTAAAGTAAACAAAATCCTTCTACACGTCTTTTAGAAAAAAAATCTATGACCCATAAATACAACTAACGGTGTTTGATTAGATTTAAGTATCATTTTTCGTTAAAACAATAAACAAATTTATTAAATTTTATTATTTTGTTTTTACTACATACAGGTGCATATATACACACCTAAGAAGCACATATACGCCAATTTGAGGCATTTACCCCTAGCGGGTGCATTTCTGGTATGGGTTCGTGTACCAGACGGGTGGATACTTATTAAATCTTATTCGTCGTGTGCGCTCTCATTCTGCTTCGTTGTTCCGACAGTTCTAATCGTCGTCTCCAGATCGTAAGTTTGTTGCCCTCATCGATCGTTCTTGTTGTATGCTGCGTTCGTCAATCGTATTGCGTTCGTCGATCGATCATTCTCGCTGATTTCTTGCAGTCTGTTACTTTCGTCAATCTCGTGATTCATTTGATGATCGATCGTTCTCGCCGTCTCCCAATCGTTCTTGGCGTAAGCTGTTGCGCTTCTTCTTCCTCTTCCCTCTTCTTCTTTCTCTTCCCTCTTCCTCTTCTAACACTTCTTTCTCTTCCTCTTCCTCTTCCTCTTCTTCTTGTGTTGATTTCAAAAATAGAAAATAGATTGTTTCTTGATATTTACTGATTTGCAAATTCATTATTTGTTGATTTTAGGAACATAATGTTTCCTGTTATTTGTTGATTTGTAATTTCATTATTTGTTGATTTCAGAAACATAATGTTTCTTATTATTTGCTGATTTGCAAATTTACTGATCTGCTGTTTTCAGAAGCAGAAACAGATTGTTGTCTGTTATTTGCTGATTTGCAAATTCATTATTTGATGATTTTAGAACCAAAAACAAATTATTTCCTTTTAATTGCAGGAATAATAAGATGTGGGAGTGATTTTACGAGTTTAAGCTAAATTTAGTATGAGTGGGGAGGTGGGGTCATGGGGGTGTGGGGGGTTGCAAAAAACAGATTGTTTCATGTTGCTTCGTTGTTGATTTCAGAAACAGATGTGATATATATATATATATATATATATATATATATATATATATATATATAATACAATGTATCCCACCATACCCATATACATACTTTTAAAAGTCTGGCGTATCGCCGTACCGGATATGTATGGTACCCGGTACTCGTGCCCGTGCCGGTACTTCCTAGCTTTGAACTCAGCGCCTTATCCATTAGGTCATGGCCGCTTTTGCGTATATAAGGCACGATTATTTACATATGACTTGCAATATTTTATTTAACGTTTTATTTTGTTTAAATATCTATTTTATAATTTAATAAAAATATTATATAAAAATATTTTAAATGAATATAATATTTTTAAATAACCGTCGGCGGCGGTCAATTACATTACATTAAGAAAAAAATGTAAAAAAAAAATTAATATAAACTATTTTATAAAAGTACTTTATATGAATATAAAATTTTAAAATTTTAAATATTTAAGAACATCCGAGTGGTGGGTGAAGCCGTCGTCATGGGTCGGGTGCTGTCGCGCGGGGCACGAGAGTCGGTGTATATATATATAGAGAGAGAGAGAGAGAGATTTTGTATTTGTTTCTTTATTTTTATTGTATATTGTAATACATATATAGTCTAATTCGATGTTCTTAATTCTAATACATAGATCATAGATAACTCAATCTTGTAGTTCAAGGTCATTTGTTTTTGCAATAAATTGAATTAGAATTATGAACTACTAACTAAAATGCATATGTACAAAGATCCAGCAGATGACTGCTCCATCGGAGACTAGGAGATGTTTGTGTTGGGTTTTTCTATACGTCACAACACTTATGCGCAGCGGAATAGGGAAACAAGAAAAATCCAAACGAAATAGATTTTGCGATGAACATTGATCAAAAAGTAAAGTACTGTAAATAAAATTTTACCTTTAAGGGATTGAGTCAATACTCAACCAAGATGCTCCAAGAAACCTGTCGATCACTAGCGGCTGGAGTTCTGAGCGCAGAATAATGTCCACGCCTCAACAGGTGATCCACAAGAACGGGAGAACCCTTAGACTCTTGTCACACAAGATCTAGGTTGGAAGATAACACGCTGCGTCTTCACAGACTACTAGGTCTGCTCCAGAAGAGGTAGTGGCGACGAATACGACGCCTTGGAAAGACTTTCTGGCGACGTACAAGGACGGCGGACGGTCGGCGGCGAGATCGGCGTTCACGGCCTTGGCGGAACTGTTCCGTCGGGAGGAAGAAGAAGCCGACTTGCGATTAGGTCAAAACGTATCATCTTTTACTCGGTTTACTGTACATATCGTATATATACTGAATACCGAGTCAACCCATACCAGCAGACCATGTCGAACCGGACTTAAAGGAATTAAGCCGGATGAAACAGAATTCGTCGAGTATTCACGTCGATATTCGACGAATCAACACTTGACTCGACGAAGCGTCGAGTGCACTCAACGCCTAACTCGACGAATCAACATTTGACTCGACGAAGCGTCGAGTGAACTCAACGCACTCAACGCCAGACTTGTCGAATCAATACTTGACTCGACGAATCGTCGAGTGAACTCAACGCACTCAGCGCCAGACTTGTCGAATCAACACTTGACTCGACGAATCGTCAAGTGAACTCGACGCTCTCAACGCCTATTTCGACAAGTCAACATTTGACTCGATGAAGGTGTCGAGTGGTCTCGATATACTCAACGTCATCATTCAACGAATCAGCAATTGACACGACGAATCGTCGAGTGGTCTCGACGCTCTCAACGCTAACTCGACGAATCAACACTTGACTCGACGAAAGCGTCGAGTGGTCTCAACACACTCAACGCCTGGCTGAGTAGACATGACACACTCAATGTCTGGCTGAGTCCAGTCCTTCACTCATCTCATATGAGTAAAACCAACATAATCTAATCTTCCAAATTCTCCAAACGCTCTTATGTGTGACCCTGATAGGCTCATACTGCGCTGACAGTGAGACTACATGCTTGATCACTTCGAAATCACAATGGTAACACCAACAGTATCTTACTTGATCTTGAAAGTATCAGACAAAAGCTTCACAAACAATGAACGGCATTTAGCAATGCATCATTTATCCCCAAGCAATAAGAGTTTAAAACTCGAAAGCCATTGTAACCAATGTATCAGTGTTGTCATGTCTCTTCGTCCCTTACATCCGGATAGAACTAGAGGTATAGACCGTGTTACCCTCATAATTGTTCAATCCTAGTTTCCTGATCTAGAATAGACTTGCAGAAATTGGTGAGCTCAATATCACATATTGACTCAACCAAGCATGGTCATGCATTTCTCAATCTCATTCCATCAAGGGGTCCGTGGATGCAACTCCTGTCATATAGGATGACAAATCTCATCTCTGCTCACAAGCAAACACCCAAATAATTTGTAACATACTCAATAACCACATTTATCATCCAACTTTCTCAAGACTAGACTTTTGATAGCATCAAAGCACGCTCTTCCTCACTAGATGAATGTTGTGACTTCAGGTCAAAGGACCACAAACATCATTTCCACTTGAGTCATACTTATGACACGTTCATATAACAATCCACAAAGTATTTTCATGGTGGGTCTGTCCAGTACAACTCGTTCACTAACAAGTACTCATGTGATGACTTGATATTACAATATCATGATTTGTGAGAACCGGTCATCAGTCAACGCGCATGCTAGTCTTAATGTATCATCGTCCTTAGCTTCTAAGATGATACTCGACCAAGAACCATTTAAGAATGATGCTTCTATGAGCATAGACTCTCACATTCAAGTCTCTACTTGACTCCTATGGAAGCAAATATTCTAAGAGCATTTATTACGTTAAATTAATCTATCACAATAGAAATAAATTTCACATAACAAAAAAATTTGCCAAAAATATAAAATGAAATGTATAGTACATTATTCATCAAATGAATTATTACAACAATCGACAAACATACAATTCACAAGACTCTCACTAGGGCTAATCATTAAGGTATTGTATACTCATATATCTAACATGACCATCATGCTTTCTCTGCGTTAGAGGCTTTGTCAGTGGATCAGCTATATTTTCTTCAGTCGACACTCTGCAAATTTTCACATCCCCTCGATCGACAATCTCTCGAATAAGATGGAACCGCCGAAGTATATGCTTGGAGCGGTGATGAGATCTAGGTTCTGAAGCAAGTGCAATTGCACCATTGTTGTCACAGAAGAGAACTACGGGATCAACAATGCTAGAAAATAGATCTAACTCGCTGATGAATTTCCTAATTCATACAGCTTCATTCGCCGCATTTGCTGCAGCGATATACTCGGCCTCAGTTATAGAATCGACAATTGTCTGCTGCTTGGAACTCTTCCAGCTAACAACTCCTCCATTAAGGCAAAATATAAACCCAGACTAAGATTTTGAGTGGTCTCTATCAGTTTGAAAGTTAGCATCCGTGTAACCCGTTACAACGAGTTCTTCTTTTCCACCAAATACCAAGAATATATCTTTAGTCCTTCTCAAATACTTTAGGATATTTTTGACAGCAATCCAGTGACTTTCACCGGGATCATACTGATACATGCTAGTCATGCTCAAGGTATGAGAGACATCGGGTCGAGTACCTATCATTGCATACATGAATGACTCAATTGTTGAAGCATATGAAATCAACTTCATGCGGTCCTTATCTTCACAAGATTTAGGACATTGTTCCTTAGAGAGACTCACACCATGAGACATGGGTAAGAATCCTTTCTTGGACTTAAGCATATTGAACTGTTTCAACGCCTTATCAATGTATGTACTTTGGGTCAAACCCAGCAACTTATTTGATTTATCTCTATAGATCTTAATACCAAGTATATAAATCGCTTCGCTCAAGTCTTTCATAGAAAAGCAGTTCACCAGGTTGTTCTTAACAACTTGTATGGTCGGTTTGTCATTTCTCATCAACAGTATGTCATCTACATACAATATCAGAAAGACAACAATGCTCTCACTAATCCTCTTGTAAACACACAGTTCATCCTTATTCATGATAAAACCAAACTTTTTGATTTTTTTCATCAAAACGAAGATTCCAACTTCAAGAATCTTGTTTTAATCCATAAATGGATCTCTGCAGCTTGTATATTTTAGTGTCTTCACCTGTAGATACAAAACCCTCGGGTTGTGTCATATACAATTCTCCAAGGAGGTTTCCATTTAGAAAAGTCGTTTTGACATTCATCTGTCAGATCTCCTAGTCATAATACGCAGTAATAGCAAGCAGAATTCTGATGGACTTAACATTAGCAACAGGGGAAAAGGTCTCATCATAATCAACACCATGAATTTGCCTGAAACTCTTAGCCACCAGTCGCTCTTTGAATGTCTGTACATTCTCATCCATGTCTGTCTTCTTCTTGAAGACTCACTTGCACCCTATGGGTCGTACCCCTTCAGGTGGTTCCACCAAGGTCCAAACTTGGTTTGCATACATGGAGTCCATTTCAGATTTCATGGCATCAAGCTACTTCTCGGAGTCTGGTCCACTCATAGTCTCTTGGTAAGTTGCAGGCTCAAACCTTGGTCTACCAGATCTACGTGGAACTTGTATTTCTTGAGCAAGCTCTCTAGCTACAATAACTTGTAGTCTTTGCTCAGGTTCCAATTCTGATTCATTCACGGTTTGTGGTTCTTGAACTTCTTGAAGTTCTACCCTGCTAGTCTTTCTACTTAAGAACTCTTTCTCAAGAAAGACACCAGTTCTCCCGACAAATACTTTGCCCTCATACAATAGGTAGAAATAGTACCATTTAATTTCCTTAGGATACCCCACAAGATAACACTTATCTGACTTGGGTTTCATCTTATCAAGCATTTGACGTCTCATGTATGTTTCACAACCTCAAATCTTAATGAATGACATATTATGACGCTTCCCAGTTCATATCTCATATGGTGTCCTCAGAACCGCTTTCGTTGGAGCACGATTTAGTGTAAAAGCAGCAGTTTCTAGAGCAAAACCCCAAATGGAAACAGGCAGATCTGCATGACTCATCATCGACCGTACTATGTCTAACGGAGTACGATTTCTCCGCTCAGACACACCATTATGTTGCGGTGTTCTGGGTGGAGTGAGCTGTGATACGATACCGCACTCTTTCAAATGATCACGAAATTCATGACTCAGGTATTCTCCACCTCGATCAGATCGGAGTGCTTTAACCATTTTACTCAGCTGGTCCTCTACTTCGTTCTTAAACACTTTGAATTTTTCAAAGGTTTCAGATTTGCACTTCATAAGATACATGTATTCGTATTTACTGAAATCACCAGTAAATGTAACAAAGTAGAAGTATCCACCTTTAACCATAGAACTCATGGATCTGCATACATCACTATGTACTATACCCAAGAGATCATCAGCTCTCTCATTGAAACCAGTGAAAGGGACTTTAGTCATCTTGCCTAACAAACAAGATTCGCATCTCTCAAATGATTCATAATCAAATGAGCTCAGTAGTCCATCTTTATGGAGCTTGGATATGTGTTTCTCATTTATATGGCTCAAATGACAATGTCAAAGGTACGTAGGGTTCGAGTCATTCGTTTTTAGTCTTTTGGTATTCTCTATATTATAGATTTGATGGTCTGAGTTCAAAACATATAAATCATTAAACATTTGGGTTATACCATAACAAACATCATTCTTAAATATATAACAATAATCGTTCTTAATAATAAAAGAAAATTCAATTATGTTCATACATGAAATAGATATAATGTTTCTAGTTATGGAAAGAACATAATAACAATTATCTAGTTCTATTACAAGCTCACTGGGCAAAGAAAGATGGTAAACACTCACGGCGACAGCAGCAACTCTTGCTTTATTGCCAATACGTAGGTTCACCTCCCCTTTACTCAGCAATCTTCTCCTTCCCAGTTCATGCATATTTATACAAATGTGAGAACCACATCCAATATCCAATACCCAAGATGAATGAGGAGAAAGGTTTATCTCTATAACATAGATACTTGAAGCGGAAGTCATACCTCCCATCATTTTCTGCAGACCCTCAATATAAGAAGGACAGTTCCTCCACCAATGAACAGTCTTGCCACAGCGGTGGTATTTCCCTTCTTTCGCCAAGTCTTTCTTCTTCAGTGCTGAAGACTTAGGCTCAAAAGGTGACTTAGGTCCTACCTTCGTCTTCTTGAAGCCCTTGGCCATGCTCTTGCCTTCGTGCACCATCAATATGGGGCTAGCAGGCTTGACCTTCTTCATATTGATTTCGGCAGTTCATAACATGTCTAGGAGCTCGGGCAGTGTCTTGTCTATTTCATTCATATTATAGTTCAAGATGAACTGCTCATAACTGTCCGGCAACGATTGCAGGATCAGGTCTGTAGCCAATTTTTGACCTAGAGGAAAACCTATCCTCTCAAGGTTCTCTATAAACTCAATCATCTTGAGTACGTGAGTCCCTACTAGGTCTCGAGCTCCCATCTTACACTGAAACAACGCCTTGGTGACGTCAAACGTCTCTTAACGAGTCTGCCCTTGAAACATTTTCTTGAGATGCTTGTCAATTTCTTTACAACTCATGTTCTCATGTTGCTTCTAAAGCTCAGAGTTCATGGTTGTCAGAATGAGGCATTCGACATCCAAGGAGTCGTCTTGATGCTTCTTATAAGCATCTTTGTCAGAACGGGATGCATTCTCGGCTGGCTCTTCAGGGGATTCCTCTTCCAAAACATAGAGCTTACGCTCTTGTCTGAGAACAATTCTCAGGTTTCTGTATCAGTCTAAATAGTTTGTCCCACTCAGTTTCTCCTTCTCAAGGATGGCTCTGAGGGGCAGGGTGGAATGAGTTCCAGTTGTCATGGAAATTCGACAAGAATTTAGCAAACTAAAATTCAGTACTACATTTCAAAATACATTTTCATTTCAATTAGGACTTCAATCAAAATTACTCTCACTATTTTTATCAAACCGATAACCCTCGATATCAATTCAGAGAGTTTATGCGAGCTACTCTCTTAGTGGACAAGATCCGTATTTCACCAATACTATGAGTTAGCTTTGGCTTTTCTCTCACAATGCAGTTATTTAGGTAGGCAACGCTTGCCGATTGCATCATTATGCAACTCTTATATGGTTGGTGAATAACTCTTTATTCGCATTCATCATGTGTTGCATGTCAACCCTATGTCTCTGGGCACTCAACCTTTGAGGTCACCCAGTTAAGTTTGACCTGATGTCGACAGTAGGATATCACAATTATTTGTTCGCACCCTTACCAAGATAGATTAATACACATTGCTTTGGCAAGCACACACTTCATCGATCGAGGCAGGAAGAGTGTCATCGATCATAAGGCATTCGAATACTTAATATTACATAAGGGATTGTTGAGATAAATTGATTAACACTTAAGCATGGTTCAATTAACCAATGTGCACATCTACAAAATAAAGCTTACAACAGATATAATTCAAATGCTTCTCAGATGTGCACAATAAAATCGTCAACACTTGACGAACTGGGCTAAATCTGAACATCTAAAACTCTTCTAAATCTTCATATTTACATAAACTGGACATGAGCAACACCAACTCCACTTACACAGTAGACAAGCTCGTCTCTCTATGTGAGATTTAAAATCTAACACAAACTTGGTTTCACAAACCAATAAGAGGGACGGTTACTGTTAAGGAGTAACAAAGATATCAACTAAGATATCACAACGAAATCACATGCGTTCTTGGCGGGGTTCCAAGAATAGATTTGGGTATTTATAACACTTCTAAAATTTTCAGATCTGCACACAATAGATTTAACAACTTCTGAAACAATGATCATCGCATAACCTGCCTCTGATACTACTGTTGGGTTTTTCTATAAATCACAACACTTATGCGCATCGGAATAGGGAAACAAGAAAAACCCAAAAGAAATAGATCTTGCGATGAACATGGATCAAGAAGCGCTGTAAATAAAATTTTACCTTTAAGGGATTGAGTCAATACTCAACCAAGATGCTCCAAGAAACCTGTCGATCCCTAGCGGCTGAAGTTCTGAGCGCAGAATAATGTCCACGCCTCTACAGGTGATCCACGTGAACGGGAGAACCATTAGACTCTTGTCACACAAGATCTAGGTTAGAAGATAGAACTCTGCGTCTTCACATACTGCTAGGTCTGTTCCAGAAGAGGCGGCGACGACGAATACGACGCCTTGGAAACACTTTCTGGCGTCGTACAAGGACGGCGGACGGTCGGCGGCGAGATCGGCGTTCACGGCCTTAGCGGAACTGTTCCGTCCGGAGGAAGAAGTCGACTCGCGATTAGATCAAAAAAGTATCGTCTCTTACTCGATTTACTGTACATATCGTATATATACTGAATACTGAGCCAAACCATACCAGCAGACCATGCCAAACCGGACTTAAAGAATTAAACTAGATGAAACAGAATTCGTCGAGTATTCACGTAGATATTCGACGAATCAACACTTGACTCGACGAAGCGTCGAGTGCACTCAACGCCTAACTCGACGAATCAACATTTGACTCGACGAAGCGCAAGTGGACTTAACGCACTCAACGTCAGACTCGTCGAATCAACACTTGACTCGACGAATCGTCGAGTGAACTCAACGCACGCAGCGTCAGACTCGTCGAATCAACACTTGATTCGACGAATCGTCGAGTGAACTCGACGCTCTCAACATCTATTTCGACAAGTCAACATTTGGCACGACAAAGGGGTCGAGTGGTCTCGATATACTCAACATCAACATTCGACGAATCAACAATTGACTCGATGAATCGTTGAGTGCTCTCGACGCTCTCAACGCTAACTCGACGAATCAACACTTGACTCGACGAAAACGTCGAGTGGTCTCGACACACTCAATGCTTGGCTGAGTAGACTTGACACACTCAATGTCTGGCTGAGTCCAGTCCTTCACTCATCTCATATGAGTAAAACCAACATAATCCAATCTTCCAAATTCTCCAAATACTCTTATGTGTGATCCTGATAGGCTCATACTGCGTTGGCAGTGAGACTACATGTTTGGTCACTTCTAGATCACAATGGTAACACCAACAGTTTGGTGTCTATCATTATCAGTACGTACTCCGATATGATCTGGTGCGACGTTATGCGAATGGATGTGTCACGTATTACTTGGGCGACCTTGGTTGTATGCCCGAGATGTAACCATATATGGCAGGTCCAATACTCTGGTGCGACCCAAAGCACCAACATCCTGTGCGAGTCATAGTGCGAAAGAGTCTCTTCCTCCTACCAAAAAGAAGAAAACTCATAGCATCATACGTGACACGGAGTTCCATCGAGAGAGTTTCGATGGCGGATTCTATTATGCATTAGTGGTCTTACAGGCGTCTGACTTCTTAGAGAAATATGAGTGTATTCTTATACCTGCTAGGAGACTCTTAGAGGAGTTCTAGGATATACATCATGATGAGCTTCTGGCTGAGTTACCTTCTATAAGGTCTATTTAGCACACTATAAATCTTGTTCTTAGAGTCTCCATCTCTCATCTACCGCATTACCGATTAAATCATGCTGCCCACGAGGAGCTGCAGAAGCAGATTAGAAAGTTACTAGATTTAGGCTTTATTTTTCATAGTCTTATTCCATGTGCGGTGTTTGCCCTCATTGCACCTAAAAAGGATGGTACTTGACAAATGGGTGTTGACAGTCGCGCTGTCAACAAGAAGTCGTTGTCAACAAGATCACGGTCAAAAATATAGTTTCCAAAATACCCCGACTAGATGAAATGTTGGATATGTTGACTGAAGCCACAATCTTATCAAAGATTGACCTTCGTAGTGGATATCATCAGATCCGGATTCCCGAAGGAGACGAGTGGAAGACTTCCTTCAAACTGAAGAACGGACATTATGAGTGGCTTGTGATGCCCATTGGGTTATCCAATGCTCCTAGTAATTTCGCTCGGATGATGACCCAGGTCTTCAGGCCTCTTATTGGGAAGTTCGTAGTAGTCTGTTTCGACGACATTTTGATATATAGTCAGACTGAGCACCTGACTCACTTACGTACTATCTTCGAGCTCCTGCGAGCCGAACGACTATACATCAATTTAAAGAAATGTATTTGTATGGTTGAGTCTGTGATCTTTCTTGATTTTATAGTGAGCTTCGCTGGTATCATTATGAATCCCGAGAAAGTTCGAGCGATTCGTGAGTGGCCTACACCCCAGAACATTCATGATGTTCGTAGTTTTCATGAACTAACCACTTTTTATCGCCGATTTGTTAAGAACTTCAGTACTATTATGACGTCAGTCACTGAGTGTACTAAGAAGGGAAGTTTCCAGTGGACGTTGTCGATAGATAGAGCCTTTGAGAACATCAAGGATAATATGTCCACTGCACCTATTCTAAGACTCCCTAATTTTATTCTAGTGTTTGAGGTATCATGTGATACCTTTGGGGTTGGGATAGGAGGTGTACTTAGTCAAGGTCACCCAATTGGATTTTTTAATGAAAAGCTCTCAGGCCCGAAGCTGAATTATTCCAATTACGAGCGTGAGTTCTATACGATTGTACACACGTTACGACACTGGAGGCATTATTTGTTGCCCCGGGAGTTTGTCCTCCACTCTGATCATCAGGCGTTACGTTACATCAATTCGCAACAAATATTAAACCCTCAGCAGGCTAAGTGGGTATCTTATCTACAAGAGTATACCTTCGTTCTCAAGAACTGTAAAAGAACGGAGAATCGGGTTGTCGACGCCCCTATCCGAGTCACTCTCGTATCATCTGAGATGAGTACTCAAGTGACAGGATTTGAGCGTATCAAAGGTGACTATTCCAGTTGTCCCGATTTTAGTGACATCTACAATGCGATATGTTTTGATCCCTTTCACGATGAGACCGATTATCTCAATAGAGACGGATATTTGTTTCGTGGGACCCATTTATGTATTCTCCGCACCTCGTTGCGAAACATTATTGTATTAGAATTACATGGCGGAGGCTTAGGTGGACACTTGGGACGAGATAAGACAATAGCCTTAGTAAAGAAGCGATTCTATTGGCCCAGAATGAAGCGGGTTATCGCACAAATTGTCAGTAGTTGTCACACTTGTCAGATAGAGAAAGGCAATAAACAGCCCGTTAGATTGTAAACACCTTTACCGGTGCCCAATATTCCTTGGGATAATGTTAGCATGGATATTGTGTTTGGGTTGTCGCGCACTTTTAGGAAGCACGATTTCATTCTTGTGGTGGTAGACTGTTTTTTTTAAATAGTGTATTTCATCCCCTGCAACAAACTGATGATGCCTCTCATATTGTCGGTATGTATTATAAAGAGGTTGTCGCGCATCGAGTGATACCTAAGACTATCGTTATCGATCGAGATGTTAAGTGTTAAACTTCTATTTTTGACCACTTATCATCCACAGACCGACGGTCAAACTGAAGTTGTAAATAAGAGTTTAGGAAATTTACAGCATTGTTTGGTAGGAGATCAGCAGGAAAATTGGGATCTAATTATTTTGCGCGCTCAATTGGCTTATAATAATTCGAAGAATATATCTACGGGTTTATCTCCAAATGAGGTTGTTCGTGGTCACACTGCACGAGTGCCGCTAGATTTAGCATCACTGTCGCCCACTTTTAGGATCAGTCAGTTTGCACATGGCTATACATTGTATTTGCATGACTTGCATAAAGAAATTGAGCGGAAATTGCATAGTACTTATGATTTAAATGCAACTCAAGCTAATAAGCATAAAAGAGCTAATAGTCTCAAAATGGATGACTTGGTGATGGTTCGGCTAAATCCGGAAAGGTTACCTTCAAGTACCGTGAAGAAGTTAGTTGACCGTCGAACTGGACCCTTTAGAGTGGTAAAGAGGATTGGGTAAAATGCATATGAACTTGAGATACCTTTTGTTTGGAGAGCAAATCTGATTTTTAACGTAGTCGATCTGATTTTATTTCACGATTATCCGCATGAGTCTTTAGATTTTCCCTTACCTTCTCCTTCATTTGATTCTTCTGGGTTGGTGAGTGATAGTGAGGAGCCACATTCCAGACATACCGAAACTCATTCAATCACTGACACGCCACATGCAGTTCTTCTGTTTTCCACTGACATTTTTCAAGCCGAGCATGAGACATCAAGTGATTCTACCATACCAATTCCCTGAGCTGCTGACAGACTTCCGGGCATATTATGGTTCACGAGCAAATTCTGGATGATGAGACAGTGACCACTACTGATGGTGGTTTTCAGAGGTAGTTAGTTTGTTGGCATAACAGACTAGAGACCGAGACCAGCTGGGTCTTGTCCAAGGAGTTACAGCATATGGATGTTGATTTTCTACAACACTGCCGATTGGAGCACTCACCAAAGATGAGTATTTCGAAAGGGGGGGAGTTGGTGGAAACCATCCCAGATCAGATCGAAGCAAAAGTGTTCGACGCCGCACCTGGCTGGATCTCTACCGGCAATGAATCATTTACGTATTTTATTGCATTTCATTTTATTTTGCAATTTTTAGGTTTGGACCATTTTATTTTGTTGCGCGCCTACATACGTAGTCATATTTTAGAGCTTTATTTTCCCCAAAGGAATATATATATACACATACATATAAATATAGTTATATCTATATCTTTGTTCAAATTACAAAGCCTGGCTTGATTGTAAACCAGTTTTAAAATGGGTCTTTGATGCGGAGCAGAGACGAGCACAAGCTTTGGGCCCGTTCGGGGCTGATTTGGCGACTTACCAAATATGTCGTGCCCGGATCGACGATCGGACTCCGCGGTTGCGTCCGGCACATCGCCGCGAGTCAAAAACATATATTAGTTTATTTTTTTTGAGTTTATTTTCATGTATTTAGTGGCTGATCCCACCGGCCAATCATAGTCGTTGATGGTGAAGCCCTAATTTGTTCTCTTCTTATAAATATTGATCTAAGTGGCTGAACTAAGGCATTGCAGATTTTGGAGACATTGAATCCCGGAATCAAGCGATCTCTCCCAGGCGCCGACGTCGTGGAACCCTAGGTGACGACTCCTATGCCTCCAAACTCCTCCCCAAGGTAATCTCTACCCCCACCTTCATTTTCCACGCCTCAAACCTTCGTTTCACCCGATGCAGCCCGCCATTCCAGCCCCCGGAAAACATCCGGCCTGCTGCCCCTTTTCCGCCGCCCAACCCGCCTCCTCCCCTCAAACCCGCCGCTACAGGGCCGCCTCAACCTCTTGTCCCCTCCCGACTGTTTGCCGACCAGCTCTCATCTCTTACAAAATTTGGTCACCCCAAGGGCCTCTTTGCCCTAGCCGACTACCCCCACATATCTCCTTCGTGGATCCACCATCCTAATAGCCCAAAAATTCTAGAACAGTCCAGATCTAGCATTATAGCCACCCGATTCGTTATTTTCACAGCACAAACTTTCCATTTTTGCCCGGATCCAACCCTAAATAGTGGATCTACCCACCCCCCATCTCGGATCTACTTATTTGTGGCCGCATCCACCATTTTATTGTTCGTTCGCACCGTTCTCCGCTGAGGGCAGCCACCGTCACCGTCGCCTCGCCACCGGTTCCATCTCCGATCGCCGATCTACACATCCGGCCCCCCAAATCTTCAGTGTCTCAGTTCAGCCCTCTACTTTGTGAGTGTTTGTATTATTGTATTGTTTGACTCACATTTGCATTTGAGAATTTATCATATCTTGCTGCGATTTCTGTTCATGGAAATTTATTTTTGTGCACTAATAACTTGCAGGAGGGGGCATTCGCCGCGTGTTTTGCTTTGTCCCTCCGAGCGGAGGAAAGCCATTCCAATTACCTAAATAAATAATTATTTTTCTATTCAAATATCTGTATGGTGCTAAAACTTACATTGCTTAAATTATTTATCAAATACCGGTCACTGCATTACATGTAGAGTTGGATTAGCATGTCACCCTGGCACGATCACCTAGCGTTGTAGGTTTTGTGCACCACTAGCCTACCCCTACATCATTTTGGTCCCCCTCTCCTCCATTTCCAGCCACCAAAGAACCCGAAAACCCCCACTCCCACTGTCGTTACCTTACCACCATCATATGTCACCACCGTCTAGTGGCCACTCTAGTCCACCCACTGTTGACACTCACCGAACGGGGGACTCGTCTTCTCTGGTTTCACCACCGATCGCATCGGGACCCACCTTTCGAGAGATGAGAGATGAGAGCATCACAGAGTTCAGATTCCACCAGTTTGTTCCTACTTCAGATGGGTCGCGTTGTCGCTACTGGGTACATTGGAGGGGCCGCTCCGACGCAGTTGACGCTAGGATACTTGCAGCAGAGCTTGATCGATTCGCCCCTGGACTTAGACTTCAGCACGACCGTCTTCATTCACCGGAGATGACAGCTTTTCAGTCAGGGGGAGTTGATGGGCGAGGACACTCTTCCGTCGACGACACTTGGACGACTCCCGACGGACCTCTTTGAGTTGTACCTGACATTCATCGAGAGAATTCTGATCCCAATTCATCGAGAGATGAATCCTTTCAAGCCGGGGAGATTGATGCGGAGCAGAGACGAGCACGAGCTTTGAGCCCGTTCGGGGCTGATTTGGCGACTTACCAAATATGGCATGCCCGGATCGACGATCGGACTCCGTGGTTGCGTCCGGCACGTCGCCGCGAGTCAAAAACATATATTAGTTTATTTTTTGAGTTTATTTTCATGTATTTAGTGGCTGATCCCACCGGCCAATCATAGTCGTTGATGGTGAAGCCCTAATTTGTTCTTTTCTTATAAATATTGGCCTAAGTGGCTGAACCAAGGCAATGCAGATTTTGGAGACATTGAATCCCAGAATCTCACGATCCCTCCACGGCGCCGACGTCGTGGAACCCTAGGTGACGACTGTTAGGCCTCCAAACTCCTCCTCAAGGTAATCCCTACCTCCACCTTCATCTTCCACGCCTCAAACCTTCGTTTCACCCACTGCAACCCGCCATTCCAACCCCCGGAATACAGTCGGCCTGCTGCCCCTTTTCCGCCGCCCAACCCGCCTCCTCCCCTCAAACCCTTCGCCTCTCTACCGCCGCTACAGGGCCGCCTCCATCTCTTGTCCCCTCCCCACTGCTGGCCGACCAGCCCTCATCTCTTAACATATATGACGGGACTTTGGAGAGTGCATAAACTGGCTGAGAACATCCACGACATAGGAAATATCTGGGCGAGTGTGAGATAAGTAAATCAATTTTCCAACAAGCCTCTGGAAGCCAGGAATGTCATCAATCGTGTCGTCATCATCCCTTCCTAGCTTGTGGTTGGCTTCAATGGGAGTGTCAGCGGGTCTACATCCGCTCATCCCAGTGGCTTCAAGGTGGTCGAGTATGTATTTCCTTTGAGACATGAAGATGTCATGCTTTGACCTCGCAACCTCAATGCTGAGAAAGTATTTGAGGTTACCCAAATCTTTTACTTTGAATTCCTTTGTCAATTTTCCTTTCGGAGCTTGGATCTCCTCTTTGTCATCCCCAGTTATTATAATATCATCCACATAAACAATCAGAGCGGCTAATTTTCCTTTATTGATTATGATAAACAGGGTATGATCTGCATTACTCTGAAGGTACCCAAATCTGTTCATGGCTTTGTGGAATCTACCAAACTAGGACCTGGAGGATTGTTTCAGGCCATAGAGCGGCCTCTTTAATCTGCAGACCTTCCCTTCTGATCCACTAGGAGTAAGCCCCAGAGGTAGAGCCATGTACACCTCTTCTTCCAGGTCTCCATGAAGAAAAGCATTCTTCACATTCAATTGGCAAAGCACCCATCCCTTGCAGGAAGCACAAGACATGAGGATCCTTATCGAATTCATCTTTGCAACAGGAGCAAAAGTCTCCTGATAATCAATGACCGCCGACTGAGTGTAGCCTCTTTCCACTAGCCTTGCCTTGTATCTTTCAATGACTCCCGAGGTGTTCTGCTTACCAGCAAATACCCATTTGCATCCAACAACTTTCTTTCCCGGTGGTAGTTGTGCCAAGTCCCATGTGTTGTTTTTTTTCAGGGAATCCATTTCTTCAAGCATAGCTGACCTCCACCGGTCGTGGGAAAGAGCATCCTGCCACGAAATTGGGATAGAAACAGAAGACGAGGAAACGAATGCTCTATGGGAAGCTGTTAGGGATGAGTAAGAAACGAACTGAGATAAGGGATGTCGAGTAGAGGTACCTTCCGTAGGAATGATGGATCCTGGCGACGGGTCAAGTCGGTGCTCTGAAATCCAGACGACGGGCCGTGTGTTTGATCCCTTTGGATGACGAGAGTAAACCTGCAGAGGATAAGTAACCGAGGCCTCTGCAGGTGGGACAAATGGAGTAGTAGACGTAGGCGAAGAGGGATGATATCCCGGAGGAATAGGTAGAGGAGTGGAAGATTGAGTGTCAAAATGTGAGAAGGGACTCACTTCCGGTGTAGAAGCAGACCCCCCCCCCCCCTGAAGTGAGGACCCATAGTAGCGATCAGACTCACAGAAGGTGACGTCCATGCTAACGAAAACCCTCTTACGGACTGGGTCAACACACTTATACCCTTTCTGGGTAGGAGAATAGCCAATGAAAACACACTTGTGCGCACGAGCATCAAGTTTCGTGTGGTGATAGATATGGACAAAACAAACGCATCCAAAGACACAGGGTTGTAGAGTGGTAGGTGGCACCCCAAGAGTGGTGAGAGGAGTTTTGAACCCGAGAACACGGGAGGGCATACGGTCGATAAGGTAGATCGCGGTGAGCACAGCATCCCCCCAATAGTATTTAGGAAGGTGCATGTGAAGGAGGAGGCACCGGGCAACTTCCAGGAGGTGGCGATTCTTACGTTCAGCCACCCCATTTTGAGCGGGGGAGTAGGCACATGACGTCTGATGGAGAATCCCATGATCAGCCAAGTATTGCTCGAAGGCAGAATCAATGAATTTTCGGTCATTATCCGTGCGTAGAATTTTAATAAGGGTGGCAAACTAGGTTAAAACCATGTTATGAAAACGCCGAAACAAAAGGAAAAAATCTCATTTTTCGCTTTCATGAGGTAAACGCAAGTGGTGCGGGAGAAGCAGCTAATAAAAGTCACAAACCAAAAACAACCTGAAATATATGCAACTTGGCAGGGATTTTTCCTGGCTTCAACACTTGGTGCGGTGAGCGTGGATCGCAGCCAAGGAGGAAAGTTTGGTGGTTTAGCAAGATGGCCAATGATGGCGAGCATGGAGAGATGGTCGGTAACTCGGCGGGAGCTGGTGATCTCACGCGAGGTGGCGAGTTCGTGACCATTGCTGCGTTCGAGGAGTTCGCGAAGAGAATTGAGAAGACCATCCTCGCCGGGTTTTCTCATCGCCCTGATGACACGGAGACCTCCCCCCGTCGCGTGACATTGTTGGATGAGGAAGCGCCGCTGAGGCGAGCTGGGAAGGAGCCCGCTTGGGCAAGAGAAGAGCGACCGATGCTGTCGCGGCACCATCCGGAGGGCAACCAAGGGGTCTGTTTCCGAGATCCAATGTCGCCGGCGAGATACCAATATACTCGCCAGTGGAGCGAGTATGATGTTTCCAGCGAGGATGAAACTCGTCACCGCCAGGGAGGGAGGAGCCCCTTCTGTGACGAGATCCTTGCCGCCCCCGTCCCCGAAGGCTTCAGAGAGCCTGTTTCTCACCTACTATTCTGGCAGGGATGACCCTGTCAGGCATCTTCAGTGGTTTGAAGATGTCGTCTTCATCTGCAACATGTCTGACGCTTTCAAATGCCGGTTTTTCTCCATTACCCTCAAAGGCAATGCGAGGGACTGGTTCCACCAGCTGCCAACAGGTTCCGTCTATTGTTTCTCCGATCTGCGTCGGGGCCTCATGGTGAGGTTCGCGACATCCAAGAAAATGAAGAAGGAAGCAACCGCCCTCTTTAAAATCAACCAAGGGCAGCACGAAAGTCTCGGTCATTACATAGATCGTTTCCAGGAGGAGATCTTGGAGGTGGAGGAGGTGGAGGAGGTGGATAGCTTCACCTTGATGGTGGCCCTGAAGTTCGGGTTGAAACATGGTCCTTTCAGCATGGAGATGGGGTCCAACACCCCGAGGTCCTTTGAGGAGATGATAGAAAGGGCGAATACTTTTGTCCGAGGAGAGAAGAAGAACAAAGATTTCTTAGCACGGCTGGACGGGGATGCACCGTTGGAAAGGGTGAAAGCATAATCTTCAGTGACGAGGGCTGCAAGATCTTCGGAGAGACAGGTCGAAAGGAGGAAGGAGGAGCCGAGGAGAAGAGAGGAGAAGAGGAGGAGAGAAGAGCCCAGGAGGATGGAAGAGAGGAGGCAGGAGAGGCCTCGAAGGCAAGAGGAGAGAAGGCCTGCAGAGGCCCAGACAAGGAGAGGGGAAGATAGGTGATTCCAGTACCCCGAAAATCGCCCCCAGTGGAGGCCACCAGCGAAACCGCATTTCCAACAGGAGAGGAGGAATGGCAACCGGCAAGAGGAAGGCCGAGGAGGAAGGAGGGAAGCAATGGTCATCACCCGTCAGGGGAACAAGCGTCGCCGGAGGGAGCAACGGGAGATGCGTCAAGAAGCAAAGATCCCCCTTTACTGCGACATCCATCGAGTAGAGTGGCATGGGACGTTGGCTTGCCCGGAGTTCTGGGAAGCGAGGAGGAGGTTGGAAGCAGGAGTTGCGGAGAGGGAGCAGCAGAGGCAGAAGGCTCCGGTGGGACAAGTGGCATTCCAAGCTCCGCCGAGGAGGAATGAGGAACGTGTCGACCTGTAAGGTCGCGGAGAGGTGATCCATGGCCCAGGAGGTGGGCATGTCGGGGTAATAAACGGAGGAGTCGGGCTCAGAGCTTCCCGCAAGGGAAGTCTCCATCAAATATACAAGAAGAACGCCGCCTCGACGTCGCAGAACCCGACGCCTCTAGAAGAAATCACTTTTTCAGAGGAGGATATGCTAGGGAATGAGAACCCCTTCCACGACGCCCTGGTTATTCAAGCTGTCATCGAAGACTTCACCGTCGACCGAATCCTCGTGGATAACGGGAGCTCAGTGAACGTCATCTTCAAGAGAACTTTCGTCGGGCTTCAGGTGGAAGCGTCTCGGGTCCAGGCTGCAGATGGACCCCTCTTTGGCTTCTCTGGAGAGAAGAAAGAAGTGGAAGGGGCGGTGGAGCTTCTGGTTACTCTCTGCGGGACTTCGATCTGATGTCGCTTCGTCATCGTCGATGCGCCGAGTGGGTACAACGCCATCTTCGGGCGGCCCCTCATCAACTATTTCAAGGTCGTCCCGTCGTCTTATCATCAATGCTTGAAGTACTGCCGAGTGGATGTCCAAGTTAGGATCAGGGGGGATCCGAAAGCCTCTAGAGAGTGCTACCTAAATGCTGTGAGTACCATCAGCTGGATGGGGGACGCGGAGAAGTTGGAGGAGTTGCTGGAAAGGGAGGAAGGATTGCGTGCTGCTGAAGAGATAGAAGAGGTGGAAGTGATCTCCCGAGGAGGAGATTCTGGTCCGCTGAAGGTCGGAGGATCCCTGCCGCTGGGGGGAAAGATAGAGATAGTCACTTGCCTACAAGAGAACGTCGATGTTTTTGCTTGGAGCGCCGCTGAGATGCCAGGGGTTGACGCCGATGTTGCCTACCATCGCCTCAACCTGGATCCCGCAGTGGCTCCTGTTCGTCAAAAGCAAAGGAAAAGCGCTGCTGTGCTGGCTGGTCCGATAAGAGAGGAAGTGGAGAAGCTGCTGAAGGCAGGGTTTGTTTCGGAGATCCAGTATCCAGGGTGGGTCTCAAACGTTGTAATGGTGAAGAAGCCCGGAGGGGGCTGGCGTCTATATATCGACTCTTCTATGTTGAATAAAGTTTTCCCGAAGGATTGTTACCTCTTGCCTCAAATCGACGCGCAGGTTGATTCCGTCGTCGGGTTTCCTGTGATGAGTTTTCTTGATGCTTTTTCAGGGTATCACCAGATCCGGATGCATCCCCCCGACTGCAGCGACGTCTCCTTCATAACCAGCGATGGCTGCAATAGCTACAAGATGATGTCCTTCGGGCTCAAGAATGCGGGCGCAACTTACCAGAGAATGATGGATCAAATCTTCAAAGAACAAAAGGAGTGGAACCTGGAATTCTACGTAGATGATCTCCTTATCAAGAGCTAAAGCATCGCGGAGCACATAGCGGATCTGGTGGAGCCCTTCGTCACCCTACGGAAGTATAAGATGCGACTCAATCCGGCAAAGTGCGTCTTCGGTGCAGGAAGAGGAAAGTTCTTAGGTCACCTCCTCACTCCCAGGGGGGCGGAACCAAACCCGGATAAAGTTAAGGCCATTCTGGAGATGGCGTCCTCAAGAGATACCAAGGAAGTCCAAAGGTTGACAGGAAGACTGACAGGCCTTAGTCGTTTTTTATCCAAGGCGGGAGAGAGGTGCTCTCCATTCTTTAAAACTCTTCGGGGGAATCAAAAGTTTGAGTGGACCGCGGAGTGTGAGGAGGCCTTCAAAAAGCTCAAGCAACAGCTAACCCAAGCTCCTCTCCTCCAAGGCCCACAGGGAGGTGAAGACCTCTTACTCTATTTGGGAGTAGGAGCAGAGGCGGTCAGCTCGGTATTGGTCAGAGAAGAAGGCAGGAAGCGGCTCCTCATATACTATGTGAGTAGAGCGTTACGACAAGCGGAAACGAGATATCCTATCCTGGAGAAGTTGGTGTTCGCTCTGGTGGTCTTGGCTCGGAGGCTCTGTCCTAACTTTCAGGCTCACTCCATCAGGGTCGTCTCTGATCATCCTCTGCGTAATATCCCGGATTGGGTGGAGCATTCAGGCAGGTTGGCAAAGTGGGCGGTAGAGTTTAGCGAATTCGACATTTCTTACTCTCTGAGGGTAGCGATCAAGGCGCAAGCAGTAGCAGATTTCCTGGCTGACTTCTCAGCCGAGTTGGGAGGAGACGAAGGCTCTTCCAACCCAGTCTCTTGGAAGATGTTCGTGGACGGGGCTTCAGGCCGGTGTTTCGTGGGAGCAGGAGTCGTGCTAGTAAGCCCCCAGGGAACCAGGATCGAGCAAGCCGTCAAAATCCTCTTCCCCGTCACAAACAACCAGACGGAGTACGATGTCATGGTGGCTGGCTTGCGTCTCGTCAAGGAGCTAGCAATTCGGGATATTAGGGTCTTCACAGACTCGATGGTAGTCGCATCCCAGATCAGAGGAGAGTTTGAAGTGAATGATCCAGTCCTGCAGAAGTACTTAATCAAAGTGAGGGGTCTGATCGGGAATTTTCAATCCTTCTTCGTCGAGCATGTACCCAGAGAGGAAAATTCAGAGGTCGATTACCTCGCCAAGTACGGTCCCCGGGCCGGGGGGACCTTGACCGAACTATTCTGACCATCCATCGAAGAGGGGGAGATGATGGAGATCGAACGGAAGGCCTCTTGGAGGGATCCATTCATTTCTTTCTTGGCGACAGGTCGGCTCCCTGCCGACAAAGGAGATCAGAGGAAGTTCCGGTACAAAGCTGCATATTACCTGCTACATGAAGGAGAGCTCTATCGTAAGACTATCTCAGGCCCACTGGCCCGGCGCCTGTCGGAGGCAGAAGTCTCTCGTGTTCTGGAAGAGATTCATTCGGGAGAGTGTGGCAGCCATTCGGGAACTCGTACTCTGGAACAAAGAATTCTAAGGCACGGATACTTCTGGCCCACCATTCGAAAAGATGTCGAAGCTCTCTCCAGGAAGTGTCATCAATGTCAGCTCTTTGCGCCCCTTCAACTGCAACCAGCTCAGCACCTTCGCTCGATCACTGCTCCATGGCCTTTCGCTATCTGAGGAATGGACTTGATCGGCCCTTTCCCTCAGGCCAGCGGGCAGAGGAAGTTCGTCCTCGTCATGATCGATTACTTCCACAAATGAATCGAGGCGAAAGCTCTGACCAAGACCACTTCTCAGATTGTAAATAATTTCATCTGGGGAGAGATTGCGTGTAGGTTCGGGATTTCTCTCGTCATCGTCACCGACAATGGTTCACAGTTCGCCAGCTTGAAGTTAGAGGACTTCTGCAAGCAGCTAGGGACGGATCTTCGATTCGCCTCCGTGCATCATCCTCGCAGCAATGGACAGATAGAAGCGGCCAACGAGTTAATCGTCAACCTACTGAAGAAGGTCACCAACTTGAAGGGCAATTGGGCAGAGCAGCTCCCCTCAGTCCTTTGGGCTCTGAGAACAACTTCAAACTCGGCTACGGGGGAAACTCCCTTCAAATTGTCTCACGGGTCTGAGGAACTCATCCCAGTGGAGTTTGAGGTTCAGAGCCTAAGAGTCATAGCAGCGGGAGACGGTAGCGGGGAATGGCGCCTAGAGAATGAAGATGCTCAAAGATTCTCGCTGGATTTCGTTGAAGAACTTCGTGACTTAGCCTCCATCCGCCAGGAGGAAATCAAGCGGCGCATGGCAAAGCACTTCGACAAAAACGTCCGCCTAAAACATTTCCTCGCAGGAGATCTGGTCATGAAAAAGGTGGACGTCGCAGGAAGGGGAGCAACGGTTGTCAAGCTACATCCTAATTGGGAAGGTCCATTCATCATCCATGAAGCCTTGGCTACTGGAGGCTATTACCTTCAAGATCAAGTCGGAGAGCAGCTGGGAGGTACTTGGAGCGGGGATGACCTGAAAAGGTTCTATCCCTAACGGTAACACTGTGTTTTCCTTGTAAACCTTGATTGCATATATATACGATCAGTGGCGGCCCAATTGTTTCTCTTTGTGCTAATTTAACTCAAGACATCTGAGGCTTTAAGGTTCAGCTCCATGCTCGATCCGAGAAACCAGCTGTCGACCTGTTCCTCGTAAATAGCCCAGTGCGGATGATGGGATGATGCCTCAGGAAGCGCTCTTGTAAGACCGAGCCTCTGCACTGATGGCTGAGATCAGCTCTCCCCTTGCATGTCGGTCTAGGTACCCCGATTGCATCTCTCCCCCGACTGGAGGAACTACCAGGAACAGGTCTGGACGTCAATCTCCAGAATTCGAGAAGGGGCCGACCTTACCAAGCATTCATTTAGGAAACAGCATTCTGATTGTTTCCAAGGGCAGGATAACCTGTCAAGGGGCAGGGATAGGCCCAAGGGAGGATGTTGGCCGCGAGTGCGTCCTAAAGGACCCTCGGAAGAACATTACCCTTTGCTCATACACTTGCGCTCGTAGCCAGGTGGCATGACAGAAAGCGATCCCCACCATCGGATCGGGATACGAGCCTTCGACCTGTTTCTTCTAAATAGCTCATTGTGGATGATGGGACGATGTCTCGGGAAGCGCTCTTGTAAGACCGAGTCTCTACACTGACGGCCGAGATCAGCTCCCCCCTTGCAGGTCGGCCTAGGTACCCCTGATTGCATCTCTCCTCCGACTGGAGGAATTAATAGAAACAGGTCTGGACGCCAACTTCCCGATTTGACGAAGAGAGGATCGTCTTTTTATAAACCTCCATCTCCAAAACGTTGGCACGATTAACTATGTGTCATCACTCAAGTGACAGGGCGAAATCACCTCAGCTCCGATTAAAATCCTCGAGTGGCAGTGTCATCGTAGGTCCGACTTCCTGCACGAGCTCCTCTCTTGCACATCGGCCCGACCTCCTCGAGTGAGACCGAGTTCCTCGTTGGAGTGATGTCGTAGTCCGTGAACCTTGTACGAGCTCCCCTCCTGCAGACCGACTACTAGCCACCCGAGTCGACTGATTCTCACCCCCTGTTGAGCTTGGCTCCTACTGGGTGTCGACTACTTCCCACCCCCAGTTGAGCTTGGCTCCTGCTGGGTGTCGACTACTTCCCACCCCCAGTTGAGCTTGACTCCTGTTGGGTGTCGACTGATTCCCACCCTCAGTTGAGCTTGGCTCCTGCTGGGTGTCGACTACTTCCCACCCCCAGTTGAGTTTGGCTCATGCTGGTTGTCAACTACTTCCCACCCCCAGTTGATCTTGGCTCCTGCTGGGTGTCGACTGATTCTCACCCCCAGTCGAGTTTGGCTCCTGTTGGGTGTCGACTGCTTCCCACCACCAGTTGAGCTTGGCTCTTGATGGGTGTCGGCTCTGATCTCCAAGCCAATCGGGTTAGCCCCGGCGAGATGAACGATTATGCAGATGCGAGTATGTCTTGGCGAATACGAGAGTATGCCTTGGCGAGCATGCGAGTATACCATGGCGAATATGCGAGTATGCCCTGGCGAGCATGCAAGTACGCTATGGCGAGTATGCGCGCAGACACGGATGCAAGCATCGGGATGCGAATTATTGGAGCGACTATACCCGTGCGAGTAATAACGGCGCGACTACGGATGATATCAACGCGCGAGCAAGCGTCACAAGCACTCAATCCTCTCCGAGCCTATGAGACTAGCGAGCACCATTAACCCGCAAGCATGCGAGTAAAGAAGAAAATGGACACTTAAAACATATATATATATATATCAAAAATTTTACAAGTTACAAAAATGTATTGACAATCTTTTATGTGCGAGCATGAGGAAAATCGGCGAGCAACTAGGATTCATCGTCGCCAGTATCTGGCCGATATTTGTCATCTCCAATGTCGGCATCCTCTTCCTCGCCGCCTTCGCCGCTTCCCTCCCCATCAGTGCTTTCGCTGTTGCCGCTGCTACTGCCACTACGCTGCTGCTGGAGCCCGATGTCGAGGAAGAGACGCGATCGGGCGAGGTAGATTCCTCGGCGAGCAATTCAGGGATAAGCTCATCGACAGTGAGTTGCTTATCCCCCTCGACAAGCTGGTCATTGATCCTCAGCCGAGCAAGCATAATATTCCCCGCTGCTCGCTCTATCTCGCGTCGGACCGACGACTTCTCTTTCCAAAGGACGTGGGACCTCTTAACCGCCCAATGCGGGTCATCCTCCGGCCGCGACGCATCGGGGCAGGGAGCGGACGAGCTTGCGCGTCCCTCGAAGGTTGTCAGGCGAGTCTCCATCTCGGCGGCGCGGACCTGGGCTGCCTCCAGCTCCTCCAACGAGTTGGCGAGTTTCTCCTCGCACTCGGAGAGCTTCTTAGCGGATTCAATCTCGGCAGCCTGCGATAAATAACAGTCAGCAAAATAAATCTAAGTCCAGATTGTCCATGTCGCACGCAGGGAGGCGACTTACCTCGTAGTCCCTCCAGCGAACTGATTGCATGCCGAGATCTATGGCCTTCTTGGTGACGGTCTTTAGAGCTCCATGCATCTCCAGCATCTTCCTGGACGAGTAGTGTCCTAACTCGACAGTCTGAGCGAACGAGCATGCGGTTTGCTCGGTGAGTTCCTCCGGGCTGAGCTCCAGTAGTGACTCGGCGTCAACTCGCCCGTACAAAGCATGGAGAACAGCGAAGGCCTCCCCCTTATCCTCTGTTGGGTACATTGGTTCTAATGTACCTGATTTGAATAAGCCTCACCCTACTCAATGATATACATCAAAATGTATTTGATGTATTTTTGAGTTGCCTTGTGCAGGTTAAGTATTTGCAGGGAAAGCAGAAAAGATTCTAAGTCCATGTGTCGACACCCAGAAGAAATGTGTCGACACTTAAGAAGACTTGTGTCGACACCCAGGCAAGCAGTGTCGACACTTGGAGTACTTGTGTCGACACCCAGGCAAGCAGTGTCGACACTTGGAGTACTTGTGTCGACACCAGGGATGCAGAGTCGACACCAGACAGAAAGTGTCGACACAAGGAGCTGTGTCGACACTCAATGAAGAAAAGTCCAGTGAAGCTGTGTCGACACTTAGCAGTTGTGTCGACACCCAGAGAAACTGTGTCTACATCAGAAAGTGTCGATACTTGAAGGCTGTGTCGACACTCAGCAAAAGTCAGCAGAGTCTAAGTATAAGTGTCGACATGATGAAGAATGTGTCGACACTCTGCAGAAGACTCAACACTTGAAGAAAGTGTCGACACAAGAAAGAATGTGTCGACACTCAGCAGAAGACTCAACACTTGAAGAAAGTGTCGACACAAGGAGCTGTGTCGACACTTAGCAAAGTTCAACAAAATTCTAAGTACAAGTGTCGACACAAAGGAGATGTGTCGACACTCAGCAAAAGTCTCAACATAAGAAGATGTGTCGACACAAGGAGCTGTGTCGACACTCAGCAAGTATTAACACAGAAGGCATGTGTCGACACCAAGAAGAAGTGTCGACACTGAACAAGTTCAACACATGAAGATGTGTCGACACAAAAGAGTTGTGTCGACACTTACAGGAATTCAACAAAGTACTGAAGAACAAAGAGTTGTGTCGACACTCAATATCAGTGTCGACACATGATGAAGAAGTTGTGTCGAGAAGTGGATTCTACAACACAAGGAGTTGTGTCGACACCATGAAGGCTAGTGTCGACACTTAGTTAACTTGTGTCGACACTTAGTCTATAAGTGTCGACACTTAAAGACAGATTGTCTCGACACTTTCAGACAGTTACAGATTTTTCAAGAACTGACTGGATGACTTGACAGCTGTCATTCCAGCCGGTCTACTGCACCTGTCAGAGTTGTCAGAAATCAGTTAGGAACCGGACCAGCCGGTTACCATGAAGAAGGTCTATATATAGGCTTATACTGTCTACAGAAAGAGATGATCAAAGTTGTTGAAAAGCAATTCATTGAAGACTTTCAAGTGAAGTTCTAAGTAGTTGGAGAGAGAGAGCTTCATCCAAGAAGACAGCCGTTGGAACCAGGCTGAGAAGAAGGGTTCAGACTTTGTTCTGAATCTTAAGTTGCAGAGATCAAGGATCAGCTGCAGAGAAGATCAACCCTATTGTGTTCTACATTCAAGAAGCTTTGAAGAAAAGTCAAGTGAGGTTGATCTCAGCAGAGTTCTTCCAAGAACTCATCAAGAACCTATCAACTCATCTCTCTATTCAGAGTTGTAGGTATATACACTTTGTATTTTATATTTCTTGTAGGATCCTTAGGGATCTGAGTTGTAAGTCTGCAATTATAAAGGCTGAGTGGTAGGGTCTGTGTGTCTGAGTGTAGGAGATCTGTTTCTCTGAGTGTAGGCCTGTTGTGGCTGAGTGTAGGCCTTGTGGCTGAGTGTAGGCTTTGTGAAGAAGCTGAGTGTAGGTCTTTGAAGAAGACTGAGTTGTAGGGCCTTGGGCCTGAGCTGTAGGAACCTGTTTTAGGGTTCTGAGTGTAAGATCTGAGGATCTGAGATAGTGGAGGAGTTTGGCCGAATCTAGTACACTACTAGATAGGCGAAGGGGGAAAGTGGATGTACCCAAACCTTAGGGAACCACTATAAATCTGTGTGTCCACTGTGTGCATGTGTAATTCTGTGATTGCTGAATGATTTCTGTGGTAAAGTACTTATAACTCTTTGATATAATCTGAATTCTGCCTAAAAGTATAAAAAGATTTAGTCACTTATTCACCCCCCTCCCCCTCTCTAGGTGATTAGGTACAATTTCTTTCAAGTGGTATCAAAGCGAGGTTACTCAAAAAGGACATAACTGTCTGAGTAGATCCTGTTGGCAGATTAAGTGAAATCAAGAAAATCAAGAAACATGGGTTCAACAGAGAATCATAAGGAACTTGGATCCATGAAGCTACCCATTTGCAGGAAAGAAATTTTTGGCATCTGGAAGGAAAGGGTGAAACTATTTATGGAAGCCTCAGACCCTAGAATATATATCACAGTTAAAGAAGGGTCATATGTGCCTATAAAGGTTTCAGTCCTGGATGCAAATCAGAGAACACCTAAGGACTTCTCTGAAATGACAAAAGATGAGATAATTCTAGCCACAATGAACAAGAGGGCTCAGAATATCATTGTGAGTGTCATAGATGATGCTACCTTTCAGAATTTAATACACTGTAAGACATCTAAGGAGATGTGGGATACCTTGAGAGTGTATATGGAGGGTTCTAAAGAATTGAGGCAAGACAGAAAGTCTTTGCTAAACCAAGAATATGAAAGTTTCAGGCAAGATAGGACTGATAGCATAACAGAATGTTATAAGAAGTTCTATAGGATTGTGAATGAGCTAATGTCCTATGGAAGAGAGTTCAGTAATTATGAGTTGAATGACAAATTCTTGAGGTCCCTAACAAAGGATTGGGACACCAAGATCTGTGTCATTAGGGAAATGGCCAAGTTAGCAGATATCTCTCCTCCAACTTTGTTTGGAAAACTGCTGTCCTATGAAATGCAGTTGATGGTAAGGAAGGAGGAGGAGAAGACTACAAGAAGTGAGCACAAAGAAAGGACAGTGGCATTCAAGACAGAAGTCACAAAGAAATACAAAAGTAAGTCTCCATCTCCACCTCCAAAGGTAGCTGAGACTGAGTCAGATGAGTCAGCAAGCAGAAAGTCTGAAAGCAGTGAAAGTGATGAGAACTTTGCAGTCTTCACAAGACACTTTCAGAAGTTTCTAAAGAAGAAACAGTGGAGGTCAAAGCCATCCACATCACAGGGAAAAGATGACTATTATCAGAACAAGAAGTCATCAAAGAAAGACAGGAGAAAGACTAAGTCAAGCAAAGCCACTTTATCAAAAATTGTTTGCTATTGCTGCAACAGACAAGGACATGTTATTGCTGACTGTCCTGAGAAAAGGAAAGAGTCTAATGATAAGAAAAAGACTCAATTCAAGGGCAAGAAGGAAAGGTATTTTGTTGTCAAAAAGGATAAGAGCCTGTCAGACATATCTTCATCAGAAACTGAGTCAGATGCTGAAGCATACATAGGACTGTTTGCTGAGTAAGAGGAAGAGGAGTTCATCCAGATAATGAACTCCATATATGAGCAAGAGGACATTCAGTGCCAAGAACTGATGGCCTTAACTGAAGGTGACAAAATCCAGGAGCAGCCTGGACCTAGTAAGGTACAAAATTGTTCTTTAAGTTCAATTTCTTGTGCTAGTTCAGAATCAGATTCATCATCATCAAGTGATGAGAGTGCATCTGAGTCTGAAGAGGATATTCATCAATTGATTGATGAATATAGAGTTCTGTTGCAAGCATTTAAGAAATGCAAATCCTTGGCCAAGAGTCAGGCTAAGGAGATTGCAAGTCTCAAAGTGGCTGCAACTGATTTTGATAAACTGATTGATCAAAAGTTGAATGAAATAGCCAGACTGAAGAACATAACTGTTATTCAGATGGGGACTATAACATTCAAGAATGATCAAATCAAGAGTCTGGAGATTAGTCTTCAGAAGGATAGAGACATTGTTGCTAGGTTTTCTAAACTTAAGTCAGTTCTACCCTTAATTGATGAATTTGTTCATCATAAAGGTAAAACTGGATTAGGGTTTACTAAACCTGCTAGGACTGTTCAGTCCAAGTCTAAGGGCAAAGCCCCAGCTCTCAACAAGTCAGCTGTAGATAAAACAGCTAGGGATATACCTAAGCAAAGGTACAATAGGTTTGAGTGCTGGTGCTGTGGCAAGGTAGGCCACTATGTCATAGACTGTTGGCACAATTCTAGTGCCAAAGTGAGTAGCAAACTGCCTGTTGGAAGATCTGCAGGTAGCTTTGTTAAGAGGCAAACTAACCAGCACCAAGGACCCAAGAATTCTTTGGGTTCTAAGGTCAACTAATCTGTTTTGCAGGTGAGTCCAAGTGGTCATGCCCCAATATGGTACTTGTACAGTGGATGTTCCAGACACAAGACTGGAACTAGGGGATTGCTAAAGGACTTCACACAAATCAAGGATGGTCCTAAAGTCACCTTTGGTGGTTCTGAAAAAGGAATCATCAAGGGTTTTGGTAACATTTCTAGCACCCATATTACTATTACTCAAGTGGCTTATGTTGAAGGTTTGAAACATAACCTTATTAGTATTAGTCAATTGAGTGATCTACGATATGACATCTCATTTGTCAAAGATGGTTGTCATATCAGGAGGTCAAATGATCAAGAGATCATTTTGACAGGTTATAGAAAAAGAAATGTCTATTGCCTAGACATTATGTGTGAGACCAATGGTTCTCCAGTGTGTCTTGTAGCTGATGAGAAAGTCTCTCATTGTGTCAAATGGCACAAGAGGCTAGCTCATCTTAACTACAAGACAATTGGCCAACTCTATAGTAAAGAGTTAGTGAGGAATGGTCCTCAAGTTAAGTGTATTAAAGATGGAATATGCTCAGCTTGTCAAAAGGGCAAGCAGACTAGATCCACCTTTAGTAGCATTGAAAACAAAGATGTTGTGAGATGTTTATATCTCTTGCATATGGATCTCTTTGGTCCTATGTCAGTTCACAGCCTAGGTAGGAAGGTCTATACCTTTGTGGTTGTAGATGACTACTCAAGGTTTTCCTAGGTGTTCTTCCTTAGACAGAAATCTGAAACACCTAGTATCTTCTATAGCTTTGTCAAACAAATTCAGAATGAACTAGACAGTACAGTGGTCAAGATAAGAAGTGACCATGGTACTGAATTCCAGTCTGATAGCATGACAAAACTATGTGAAGAATTTGGGATATTTCAGGAATTTTCTTCACCAAGAACACCTCAGCAAAATGGCATTGCTGAGAGGAAAAATAGAACCTTGATTGAGGCTGGTAGAACCCTATTAAGTGATACATCTCTCCCAGAATATTTCTGGGCTGGGGCAGTGAATACTGCATGCCATGTAATTAATAGGGCTACCATTACTAAAAGCCACAACAAGACCCCCTATGAGATTGTGAAAGGCCGAAAACCAAACCTATCCTATTTCAGGATCTTTGGTTGTAAGTGTTTTATACTTAACAATGGTAAGTCTTACTTGACTAAGTTTGCTGCCAAGTCCCAAGAGGGGATTTTTGTTGGGTACAGCAACAATAGTAAGGCTTATAGGGTCTACAACTTGTCTACTCAAGTTGTAGAAGAGTCAGTACATGTAGTATTTGATGAAACTAGACTTATTAACAATGAGTTGTCTAGTAGTATTTGCAGCTCCACAGGTGTGACTAAGAAGATGGACAAGCTCACTATAGAAGAAGGATCTACTGCAAGACAGCAAGTAGAAGATAGTGGCTATTGTCCAGGGGGAGTACTACATGTACCTAATGCAGAAGAAAATCAAGGAGTGTAGCAAGATGAAGAAGCTGAAGGAGTTCAACCTGAAGTCAGAATGCCTCCAGCTAATAGACATCTAAGAGATCATCCAGCAGAACAAATCATTGGTGATCTAAGACAAGGGGTACAAACAAGGAGCAGAAATCTGAATGCAGTACTCTACTCCAGTTTTCTATCCCAAGTAGAGCCAAAGAAGTTTGAAGAAGTCATCCTAGACCCTCATTGGATTGAGGCAATGCAAGAAGAGCTGAATCAGTTCAAGAGATGCAAAGTCTGGGAGCTTGTTCCTAAACCAAAAGACCACAACATAATTGGAACCAAGTGGATCTTTAGGAACAATATGGATGAACATGGAGTGATTGTCAAGAACAAAGCTAGACTGGTTGCTAAGGGATATAGGCAGGAAGAAGGTATTGACTTTGATCAAACTTTTGCTCCAGTAGCCAGACTGGAAGCCATAAGAATGTTCCTGTCCTATGCAACCTATCAAGGATTTAAAGTCTACCAAATGTATGTTAAGTCAGCCTTTTTGAATGGCAATCTGAAAAAGGAAGTCTATGTGGAACAGCCATCAGGTTTTGTTGATTCAACTCAACCTAATTATGTCTATAGACTTAGGAAAGCTTTGTATGGGTTAAAACAAGCCCCTAGGGCTTGGTATGAAACTCTGTCTAGTTTCCTCATTGAGAATAAATTCACAAGGGGGAAAATAGATAAGACTCTATTCCTTACGGAATCCAGAGGCAAGATCATACTAGTCCAAATATATGTAGATGACATCATATTTGGGTCTACTGAAAGTAGTCTTTGCAAAAAGTTTGCAAAACTAATGCAAGGACAGTTTGAGATGAGCAGTATGGGAGAACTGAAGTTCTTCTTGGGTCTCCAAGTTAGACAGACTGAGAATGGTTTATCCATATGCCAGTCTAAGTTCACCCTAGAACTGATAAGGAAGTATGGTATGGATTCCTCCAGTACCATGAATACTCCTATGGGGTCAAGTATGTCTCTTAGCAAAGATGATGCAGGGAAACCTGTAGATGAGACTTTGTATAGAGGGATAGTTGACTCTCTACTCTATTTGACTGCAAGTAAACCAGATATCATGTATGCTACATGTGTTTGTGCTAGGTACCAAGCATGCCCTAAAGAGTCTCATTTGACAGCAGTCAAAAGGATACTGAGATATCTAAAGCGCACACCTTATCTAGGCATTTGGTACCCTAGGAATGGAGACTTTGAACTAACAGGTTATTCAGATGCAGATTTTGCAGGCTGCAAAGAAGACAGAAAAAGTACAACTGGAACCTGTCAATTCCTAGGTGGAAGACTGATTTCTTAGAGTAGCAAGAAGCAAACAAGTGTGGCTATATCCACAGCAGAATCAGAATATGTGGCTGCAGGAAGTTGATGTGCTCAACTTCTATGGATACAACATCAGCTTGAGGATTATGGTATTCAAGTAAGTAGAACACCACTGTTTTGTGATTCTACTAGTGCTATATCTATTGCTAACAATCCTGTTTCCCATAGTAGAACTAAACATATTGAGATAAAATATCATTTTCTAAGGGAACATGTAGAAAAAGAAGATATATCACTAGAGTATGTAAATACAGATAATCAACTAGCTGACATGTATACTAAGCCCCTAGAAGAAACCAAATTCAATAGATTCAAAATTGAATTAGGTATGATAAACTTAGACTAAGTTTACAGAAATGGCTAAGTAAAAAGGTGTCGACACACAGAGTTATCTGTGTCGACACAGAATAGTGGTGTCGACACTTCAGGGAAAAGGTGTCGACACATCTAGGACGTTGGTGTCGACACTTCAGAAAATTAGTGTCGACACATTCAGGGTCAGTGTCGACACTTAGAATTTACTCAGAATTATCTAAGTAAAGTCTCGACTAAGTGTCGAGCTAAGCGGTGTCGACACATAGACAAGTGTCGACACATATGTTCTGTCGACTATACTTGTGTCGACACATAGGTGTCGAGACATTATAAGTCTGTGTCGACACTTATCAACAGTGTCGACACAATTTAAGTTAGTTAACCCGCTCTTTCATCTTCAATCCTAGAAAAGTATAAATAGGATTTTGTCATTGTCTGTCGACACGCACACCTAAGTTTCGAGACCAAACTTGTGTGTCGACACCTCTCTTCTCTCCATTCAAATTCTTCAAACCCTAATGGCGCCAAAGCTCGAGGAGAACGTGAACGAAGGCTATGAACTGGTGCGGCATGCGTTTGACGACGCAGAATTGGAGATCAGGAATGTGGTAACCCTAGTCACTAACTCAGGGTTAGATTTTCTTGTGTCAGAATCAACCAAGATTTGGAAGAAAGAAGTTCTAGAGTTTCTGAATGGAGCAACCCTAGACGGATCAGGATTCAAGATAAAGTCCAGAGTTCATGGAGAAAAAGTGAAGGTCTCATCTAAAAGTTTGAGAAAAGTACTTCAGTTACCAAGGACTAAGGAAGAAGAGAATGTTTCTGCTTCTACAACTAGGGAAGCATTAACTTGGTGTGGTCTGGATTCCAATATGAAAATTGGATCAGTATTCAATAGAAAGGGGATGAACAGCCAAGGAAAATTTCTCTCAGAAATTGTTGGCAAAGTGATCTTGAGTAAGCCTGGAGGGCATGACAGGGTATCAGCTCATATGTTCAATCTTATGACAAGGATTATCTTCACCCTGCAAACTGATTGGTCTGTTGTTGTCTTTGATAAGATTAAAGAAAGTATGAAGAAGCCTAATTTGGGTAGGATATTAAGTCTTTACTTGGCTGGTAGTATACCAGAAGTAATGAGTCAAGCTGCTGGATCAAAGATCAACCACATGAGAAAGATGGACATGAGACTCTTCTCTAGATGGGATAGGGTCTTGACTAAGGAGATGTCAACACCTGAGAAGGTAACACCTCAAAAGAAGAAGAAGAAGATAGCCCATGTGGCTCCAGAATCATCCAGCAGTTCAGAAGAACAAGTTGTCTTCACTCCTGATGAAGAAGACACTGGAGATGCTGGGAAGTCTCCAGCTCAACAAGAAGTTGCAGAGAGGCAGGGGGAGCTACCTCAAGCTAGCCCCTTACACCAGGATTCAGTCCAGGGGGAGCCACTAGTAGTGGAAGAGCCAACTCCACTAGAAAGTGAGCAAGCAACCCACACTATCCTTGAAGTAATCTCAGAAATCAATCAATTAGATTTCCTTATTGAGAGTGAAGTTATAATTGACAACTTATCTGATGTTAATCAGCAACCTCAGATTGATAGTCAACTCCCAGATGTTGTCATGGAGGACACATCTGTTGCAGCTCATGTTGTATCTGATCAAGTTGTTGCTGAGCTAAGAGAATCTCCATCACTCCCTCAACAAGAGTTTACAATGGAAGATCTCTTCCTTAATCTGGACCAAGCTGACTTTGAGAAGGAAAGTACTGCTGCTGAGGGGGAGAATGCTTAAGTTGAGGGGGAGCAAGTAATACTTGTTGAAGAACCTGCAAGGCAAGAGCCAGAGAAGCAAAAAGCTGTTGAGGAGCTACCTAGGGAGAGGGTAGAAATAGCCAGTACATCTGCTTCTGAAGATGAGAAGACTGCAAGAGCAAAGAAAAGAAAATTCCAAGTATTCAAGAGAAGAAGTCAGACTTATAAGAAAACTCTGCAAACTATAGCACCACAGCCTGCACTACAGCCAGCACCAACTGTAGATTACAGTGCTTTGATGGTTGCTATGCAAATTAAGCTTGATGAGCAAAGCAAAGCTCTTGAAAAATATGTGGATGAAGGGCAAAAATCTCTACAGTTTGATCTGGCCCAGGACATTAAGTCCATAAGATTTGAGATGAATCAAAATAAAAAGGAAATGACTGACTGCTTCCACAAGGGAGGGAATGCAGTAGTGTACTTGGCTACACATCAAGAGAAGATCAAAGCTCAAGTGGATGAACTTGAAGTCAAGCAAGGCAATGTTCTGGAGAATCAAATTAGAATGAATGATAATTTGACAGCTTCCCACAATGTCATTGTAACTGAGATAAAGAATATAGCCACTGCACAGTCTGCAGAAAATGCCACAGCCAAAGAAACTTTTGATAAGCACTTGCAAGAGAGCTTAACTGCTGTTACAACTGCTATTCAAGACTCTCAGAAGCTCATCACTGAAAAACTCCAAAGGTTAAAACCTTTCTACAAGGATGGAGTCAATTATCTCAATGCCCAAATCAGATTTCAGAAAGATGATTTAAGAGATCACATGTAAAGAGAAGTCATAAAGGGGGAGAGGGTGTTAGTCAAAGCCAGCTCTGATCATGTCAAGTGGATTTCTAATTCTATCAGAGCTACTCTTGGTTATCCTCCTTTATGTGATGATAATGTAGCAGAATCTGGGATTAATCATGCCTATCTTGGAGGTGAGCAAGCTGAAGTAGCTCAGGTGATCTATCCTCCACCAGATTTTGATATGATACAAGCAGATGTGCATTCAATGTACAACCCACCTGAGGGAAAGCAAAATGTCATCATAGAGAAGGTGGCTCAGCCAGTATCTGAGGCTTTACAGGAAGCTATACTGAAAGAACAAGCTGAACAAGAAGCTAGATTGTCTAAGAAGAGGTTCAGAGAGCAAGCTGAACAAAGACCTGATTTTGAACAGTGGAGCCCCACTTAAAGAAACATTATCTTAACTGCATGGAAGGCTGCCAAAGATAATATTCAAGATAGAAACAAATGGTTTTCTGAACTGCAGTGGAGGAAGCATGAATCTAGGCAAGAAGCTATAGTGCAATATAGAAGAAAGGCAAAGATGGGAAAGCTACCTACTATTGCCCAGGAGCCTAGCAAGTACTTTCCCAAGCCTTATCATTACTTTGAGAGGCAAAAGATTAAAGCTGAAGAGCTAAAGAAGAAGAAGCTGAAAGGGAAAAAGTCTGCTGATACTGAAGATGCTGAAGCCCCTGTACAAGCCAAGATACAGTCTGGAAAGGGAATTGTAATTAAGGATGCTGAGCAGAAATAGGATAGATTTCATCTTGAGTTTACAGTTGTAATATTTTGATTTTTAAAACACTTTGTAAACTTTTGGAAAATGAATATGACAAAGCTGTTAGAACAATGTGTTGTGTGATAAATTTATTTCATAATTGTTCTGAGATGATATCTATGTATACATGTTTGTTTAATACATGTTTATGTTTGCCTTGTTATATAATTCTGCTTTACATCATGCTATGATTTTATTCTGTATGTTGTATATCATTGACTAAGGGTTATGACTTCTCCAAATAGGGGGAGATTGTTGGGTACATTGGTTCTAATGTACCTGATTTGAAGAAGCTCACCCTACTCAATGATATACATCAAAATGTATTTGATGTATTTTTGAGTTGCCTTGTGCAGGTTAAGTATTTGCAGGGAAAGCAGAAAAGATTATAAGTCTATGTGTCGACACCCAGAAGAAATGTGTCGACACTTAAGAAGACTTGTGTCGACACCCAGGCAAGCAGTGTCGACACTTGGAGTACTTGTGTCGACACTCAGGCAAGCAGTGTCGACACTTGGAGTACTTGTGTCGACACCAGGGATGCAGAGTCGACACCAGACAGAAAGTGTCGACACAAGGAGCTGTGTCGACACTCAATGAAGAAAAGTCCAGTGAAGCTGTGTCGACACTTAGCAGTTGTGTCGACACCCAGAGGAACTGTGTCTACATCAGAAAGTGTCGACACTTGGAGGCTGTGTCGACACTCAGCAAAAGTCAGCAGAGTCTAAGTATAAGTGTCGACATGATGAAGAATGTGTCGACACTCTGCAGAAGACTCAACACTTGAAGAAAGTGTCGACACAAGAAAGAATGTGTCGACACTCAGCAGAAGACTCAACACTTGAAGAAAGTGTCGACACAAGGAGCTGTGTCGACACTTAGCAAAGTTCAACAAAATTCTAAGTACAAGTGTCGACACAAAGGAGATGTGTCGACACTCAGCAAAAGTCTCAACATAAGAAGATGTGTCGACACAAGGAGCTGTGTCGACACTCAGCAAGTATCAACACAGAAGGCATGTGTCGACACCAAGAAGAAGTGTCGACACTGAACAAGTTCAACACATGAAGATGTGTCGACACAAAAGAGTTGTGTCGACACTTACAGGAATTCAACAAAGTACTGAAGAACAAAGAGTTGTGTCGACACTCAATATCAGTGTCGACACATGATGAAGAAGCTGTGTCGAGAAGTGGATTCTACAACACAAGGAGTTGTGTCGACACCCTGAAGGCTAGTGTCGACACTTAGTTAACTTGTGTCGACACTTAGTCTATAAGTGTCGACACTTAAAGACAGATTGTCTCGACACTTTCAGACAGTTACAGATTTTTCAAGAACTGACTGGATGACTTGACAGCTGTCATTCCAGCCGGTCTACTGCACCTGTCAGAGTTGTCAGAAATCAGTTAGGAACCGGACCAGCCGGTTACCATGAAAAAGGTCTATATATAGGCTTATACTGTCTACAGAAAGAGATGATCAAAGTTGTTGAAAAGCAATTCATTGAAGACTTTCAAGTGAAGTTCTAAGTAGTTGGAGAAAGAGAGCTCCATCCAAGAAGACAGTCGTTGGAACCAGGCTGAGAAGAAGGGTTCAGACTTTGTTCTGAATCTTAAGTTGCAGAGATCAAGTATCAGCTGCAGAGAAGATCAACCCTATTGTGTTCTACATTCAAGAAGCTTTGAAGAAAAGCCAAGTGAGGTTGATCTCAGCAGAGTTCTTCCAAAAACTCATCAAGAACCTATCAACTCATCTCTCTATTCAGAGTTGTAGGTATATACACTTTGTATTTTATATTTCTTGTAGGATCCTTGGGGATCTGAGTTGTAAGCCTGCAATTATAAAGGCTGAGTGGTAGGGCCTGTGTGCCTGAGTGTAGATCTGTTTCTCTGAGTGTAGGCCTGTTGTGGCTGAGTGTAGGCCTTGTGGCTGAGTGTAGGCTTTGTGAAGAAGCTGAGTGTAGGTCTTTGAAGAAGACTGAGTTGTAGGGCCTTGGGCCTGAGCTGTAGGAACCTGTTTTGGGGTTCTGAGTGTAAGATCTGAGGATCTGAGATAGTGGAGGAGTTTGGCCGAATCTAGTACACTACTAGATAGGCGAAGGGGGAAAGTGGATGTACCCAAACCTTGGGGAACCACTATAAATTTGTGTGTCCACTGTGTGCATGTGTAATTCTGTGATTGCTGAATGATTTCTGTGGTAAAGTACTTATAACTCTGTGATATAATCTGAATTCTGCCTAAAAAGTATAAAAAGATTTAGTCACCTATTCACCCCCCCCCCTCTAGGTGATTAGGTACAATTTCTTTCATCCTCCCAATCTGCCGACCAGGAAGGGAGGTTGGTGCTCAGCATCACCAAGTGATCGTCCTCATACCAGATCACCAGCAGGCGATCATAAGCATCCACCGCACCTCGCCCAAGATTGAAATTTGGGTGGAAGTGGGGCGCCCGAGCATCAGGCGGCGACTCTTGATCGCCGGGCTGAGGCGACAACATCGTGGCCCTCTTACTCGCAGGGCCAGGCGACTTCACTTTTGTCTTCCCTTTGGCAAGTTTCTTCTTCTCGTCAACGTCAGGCGGAGGGTTGGATTCCGGGAAGGATGAGGCGACTTCCTTCGCCGGAGGAAGCGGCTTCTCTGGAAGCTCGCAAACCACTGCAAATGTCGAGCAATACATTAGTACCGAGCTTCGATAAAAGGGAGCGAGCATGCGAGCAGGTGTGATTCTCGCACAATCTTACCCTCACAGGGATGGATCTCGAGGAGCGTGTTGACGTTGAGCCGCCAGTGGATGACGTCGAAGCGCCGACCTCGAAAGGACTCAAACAGTTGCTCGCGAACACCTTCCAAGATCGGAGGAAGGAAGACGACATCGGCAGGTTGGTGCGGCCTCCCCAGAATGCCCTCAAAGTCGCCTTGAACGACGACCAGTTGCTCGCTCCACCTATGAACTTTGTTCGCCATCCCCACCAGGGTGCAGACGTGCTGCTGAAGTAGACAACCCCCTCGGCGGTCGCGGCGAAGGCGAATATCTTGCGGAAAACCGAGAGGTCGAAGGCAACCCTCTCTTCCCGCAGGTAGCAAAGGAACCCCATGATGATAGCCACTCCATTAGGGTTGATTTGCGCGGGGACAATCCCAAAATACCGCAGGATCTCGCGATATTCCGGCCAGAAGGGAAGTCGCAGACCGACGTCAAAATGACGGAGCGACGAGACCATGGCACCCTCGATGCAGGTGTTAAGTCGTTCGCTCCGAGTAGGCAGTCTGGCCGAGTAACCATCCGGCAGAAGTCGCTCCCTGAACGCCTCAAGATCTCGCTCTGTTGTGATGGATTTCTTAAAAGCCGCGTCGGGAAAATTGGCGGCGTGGGCCTGTCGGCGAGCGCTAGCATCGTCCCCAACCATCTTCAGCGAGCTAACGTGAAGAGAGAAGAAAAGGCGAGAAGAGAATGAAGACAGAGACACGCGAGCAAGAGAAGATACTCGCGAGGTGGAGTTAGAAAATCGCAGCAACGTACTTATGGCCTACCTACCCCTTCTATTTATAGGTGAAAGCAAGGGAACGGGGGGGTATATTCTGTTTCGGCGAGTATCGTCATAAGTCGCGACGTAGACGAATAAGCAGATCCCCGGCATCAGCCACATCTCGCACAGCGGCGCATGAAATCTCGCAATATTTCGCCAAAACCTACAAAATAAACTCGGCATATTGGAGAAAGGCAGCGAGTAAACAACAAAGAACAAGAAACAGAAATCAAGAGCGAGATTAAAACTCGTTTATTACAAATATATGATTGTTCATTACAATAATCGCCTACAGCGAATTCAAATAAAGAAAGAAAAAATCCTAAGTTCTAGGCGGCCGCTCCGGAGGATGTGGATGTCGTCCAGCCCATCCCATCTCGCGCGCCCGCTGGTAATGATCAGTCGTCAGTGTTATCGCGTCGTCACCGAGCCGCAGCTGTTCCTCCATCCTCGCCAATCGACCACCAGATCCCATGCTCGCACGCATCCCAGGCTCCCAGCCAACTCGTCGAGGACAAGCTGAAGACGGTGGTCGTTCATCGCCATCCGCCGGTCGATCTCGTTGATCATGTGGAAGCGGGCCTCGTAGTTCTCCAGGTTGGCCCGAAGTTCTTCCATCCTCGACATTCTCACCTCCAGAGATGAGATCCGACGATGTGGCTCGCAAATCGCCAGCTGGTCGAACTTACTCTCCAGCTCCAGATAGGCGCGAGCAGCGGCATGACGATACTCGTTGCCTGATAACCCGATGGCGTCGATGAAGGCCGCCCTTGGAGTCGTCGGGCGATCTGCCAAAACAAATAGAAGGACGCCAGATCAGAAATTGACGACGAGCTCATCAACTGAAACAACAGTAACGCAGGTTACCGCGACGAGAAAAGTGGCCGCGACCTGAGATATCTCGCCGGACGGAAGATGAACCACCCGCATGCTCGGCAGGTTTACCCTTCCCGCGACCTCCATGCTCGGGGTCCCCGACCCTCGGCGGGAAGTAACTTGGTCGCGACCTATCTGGTTTCCGGGCCAGAGTTTTCGACGGAGGCGGCGGAGGCTGCGACGAACTCGCCGGTTGGTGCGAGGTCTTTGGCGGAGGTGTTGGAGGTCGCTACTTGTCAGCTAGCGGCTGAGCGGTCAGAGGGGGCGGCGGCGGCAATAGTTCACTCGCCGCCTGCAGAGGGGTGACATTCAGAAGAGGCGGCGACGGTAATGGATTACTCGCCGCTGGCAGTACAGAATCTTCCGCGGGAGTGGAGGCGACCTTGCTCGCCGGAAGGTCCTTGCTCGTCGGATGGACCTTCGCCGGAGGGTCCTCGCTCCTTGGAGGGTCCTTCTTCGCCGGAAGATCCTTCGTCGGTGTGTCTTTACTCGCCGGGAGATTTTTCTTCATCGTAGGGGTCGAAGCTTGCATTGCTTTCTTAGTGCCGAGATTAATCCAAACTGTGTGCGCGGTGCAGAGGGGTTTCCCGGCTGTAAGGGCGAGCAGTGGTGCGGAGTTCAGGGGGCGACATTCAGCGCCACATCAGAGACATCCGGTGGAGAATCTGCGAGCAAAGAAAGTGAGTCAGCGAGAAACAAGCGGCGACTGGCTGCTTTAAGAAAAATGGTTTGACAAAACGACCTGGCAGGGAGACAACTTCAATCCGTTGTGGCGCCGGCGAGTTGGCGACTTCAGGAGTTTTCAGCAGGCTGAGAAGGCTTGAATCAGGAGCAGCTGTGTTGGGGGTATCGTCTAGCCCTAGGTCACTGAGGAGTTTCTGGGTGCTGGCGGAACGCGCGGGTTTACTAGTTGATGCGGCGACCTGTTCAGGGAGCGGAAATGGGTCGGCCGCCTTGGAGGCGGGTATCGTCTTCGACTTCTTAGTTTTCTTCTTTTTACGGGGAGGTAAGTCGGCAACGACATCCTCTTCCAGCGGCCTTTTAGGCTTGGCAATGCTGAGAAAGCCGGACAACGCGGCAAGGCTGTCCTGAAGAAGTTTCTCGTTAGCGTCCGACATATCGTGCGAGCTCAGAAGATCCACCTCAAAAAACCAGCCCCCCCCCCCTATTTATAGAGTTCGACAGGCAGTTGTCAAAGGCGAGTAACTCAGATACTCGGCCAAGCATCTCGCCGAATAGGTGTTAGATGATTCTTTCCGAGTTCCTACGTCGCTCGAAAAGAGCGGGGATTGTGTACAACCCATATTCGTCGAGGATGGGTCCTACCACGGCCAGGTCAGCAGAAGTCAAGGTCAACCAATCAAGACAGAAGTCAGAGTCAGCGCGCAAGACCGCGGAAGGCCCGGGTGAGTATGGCGAGCTCCTCTCGCATACTTGGTAGGTAGGCGACTAGGCAAAATACTCACCCAGCCCGTGCGAATTCCCCTTGGAAGTCGCCTAGTCGCCAGGTGGTGGGGTATAAATATGACCCCCCCCCCCCCCCCTTCCTTGGATTTCCCTGTAAATAGGACCCCAGGGGTACGAGGTGAGGGACGAAAAATCCTTTGTAGGATACTTGCGAGCTCTCCTTTCCGGATACTAGCCGAGCCTTTAGATTCCTTTTCCTAAGAGACCAGGTCGCGACCTTGCGACTTAATCATCATCTAGTCTCCCTCGTACCTAGTTCGGCCACTTTTGGTTGAGAAGGGGTTGCTCCTTTTGAGCATCCGGGTACGTGGTGGGTCCTTTCTGCCGCAACATCTGGGGTCTCGTTTGCCTTTGTTCTTCAAACTAGTCATCATAGCCGTCTCGTCTTACCCCCGAACCGGTATACAAAAGCTCGCGCTTCCTCAGTATCGGTCCACTTGCAGCCGAGTGTAAAGCCGTGACGGACAATCATATGTGCGAGCTCCAGAGAGCGCATTTGAGCTCGCGTGCTCTCGTGGGCGAGCTTTTGTATAGTCTTGCCGTTGTAGACCTTCGCATCCTCACGCCCATATAGCCTGAAGGCGAGAGCGAAGGCATGCCTGCTTGGAGATCGGCGCTCGGACCAGGAGGGGGGAGCGACGAGATCGAGATCTGGTTGGCCTTCGTGTCTTACAGCACCATCGGCTCGCTGAGGAGATCCCTCACCTTCCCGCCAAGACCAAAATTGTGGTGCGCGTTCAGAGGCTCCTCCTCACGAGCCTCGGGCTCCGTCCCGACAGGAGATTCGGGAAGATCGCCCTCACCCCTCTCCTCCTCCTGCGGGTCCCTCGGGACTTGTTTGCCTTTGGACGTCGTCCTCTTTTTTAGTTTCCTCCCCGACGGCAGGGTGCGAGGCGAGTCGGGGTCAGCGGGGGCAGTTCGCTTCCTGCTGCTGGAGGGAGCGGGTGCCTCCGACACTCTCCTGCACGCCGCCGCGGCTGCCCTCTCCCAGGCAAGTGGATCGGCGTTTAGCCCGGCATCCGCAAAGGGAGGGTGCTCCGGGATCAATCTCTCCCCTGCAGAAAATTACTCAGCATTATCAAAAGAACATTCGTCACCAGCGAGAATGGAACAAAGCGAGAAGAAGGCGTACCTTCGCCCAGGAGAACTGGAGGAAGCAGGTCGAGGCCCCTTCTCAGGAAGACGACCTCGAAGTCCTAGGTCGAAGTCCTTGTGGAGGAAGAATTGGTGGAGATTGGCGTCGTCGTCTGATACTGCTGGCGCTCGGTAAGTCTCCTCGCTCTGCAGAATGGGCGAGTAGGGGATATTTTTGATCCCCCTTTATGAAAACGAACTTCATAACCCATTGGTAATTTTTGTTGGCAGTTTCGCGTACCATGAACTGCGAGCCGGCGAAGAAGACGACACCATCGTTGGTGGCCCGATAGATGAAGGGCTTCCGGAAGACGATGAGGTTGAACTCGATCCGCTCCTTGCGGAGGAAGCTCGTGAAGGCCACCAACATGGCGATCGCGTTGCGGTTGAGTTGCGCGGGGACGGCCCCGAAGTACTTCAAGACTTGGCGAACCTCCGGGCAGAGGGGAAATCGCAGCCCCACCTCGAAATGCGAAATGGGGAAGGCAAGTTTGTCTGCAAGGAACGTATTTATCGCCACGCCCCTTTTCGGTTTGCGAGCAACGAACCTGGAAGTGACATAATCAGCATCGAAGGCGAGGTGCTCCTCCTCTGGCAGGTTCCCATCGAAGAAAGGATACTCGGCAAACTGCCTCGCACATTTCGACCTTCCATCCGCATCAACTCTCGCCTTACCCATCTCCGCAAAACCTAATGAGCGGGTTTTAAGGGAGAGAAGTTAGGGGCCAAGGAGGTACAAGGACAATAAATGTGGTAAGAAAGAATAGGTGAGGGGCCCGATTTATAGAAAAAATATAATAAGAGAGAGTCAGGGTGACGCGGGTCATCCACTCATGACCACCCGGTTAGCCATCGACCCTCTGAGACTTATCCTACCATCGACCGAGCTGAGCGAGAATTCAAATCACAAAACAGCGACCCGGTGATTTAAGACTCTGCACTCGCGGGAAACGGACAAACGTCAATTATTACATCAACTACTACATTAATTATTACATAAACCAGTTCTGAGATTGTTCTCAAGCCTAGAAAAGTAGAAAACCAACAGTGACAAAGGAAAGACCGTGGGGGACTAGAGAGCGAACATCGGTAGGCTCAGAACGGGAGCCATTTCCATCTTCGCCTGCCTCGCTCCCCCGTCCCCGACGGTCGGCGAAAATTATTGAACTTGCGGACCGTCTCAAGATCCCAATGCACGAGGCGCGTATTCTCCTCAATGCAGTCGATGAGAGGCCCGGGGGAGGTCATCTCGCCTCTCGTTCCTCGCCTCAACTTGTCAGGCAGTCTCGCGTAACCCTGTTTGAGATCACGCAATCGTTGCTCGCCAGCGACCCTCTCCTCCTGAAGTTCTCGCAGCATGAACCTATATTTCTTGAGGACCTTTTCCATCCGCCTCTTCATTTTGGCTGGGTTGCTCGGGTCGCCTAGAAAATCTTCGAGCGAGTCGGGAGAAGGGGTGGCGAGAAGAACTCCTGCTCGGAACATTCTTAGGCTTCGGAGCTCCCAAGAAGACCTGAGACAACTGAAATTTTAAAAAGCTGACTTAGAACATGGAAATGGGGCGAGTGTTTCGACTAACCGTGCGAAGTGGAGGCCCACTGGTGGTGGGGTTGGCAGGAATAACTTGGTTGCCCTTGGAGGGGTTGGCCGGGAGAGACGGCGAGTACCTTTCCATGGCCCGGTCGGAAGGAGCCAGGATCAGGGATCAGAACGGAGGGGGGATCGGGATGTCTGGGGTGTCTTTCATCGCGGGGGAAGAATTAAGGGCGAGATCGCGTACGGACTCGCGTGTCGGCGACCTTAACGACAACGAACCCAGTTCGGTAGTTCCAAAGGGGGGAGCTGAGGCAAAGTGACACTGATGAGTTGGGCAGAAAAATGAAACAAAAGGAGGAATAGATTACTGAGGGTTCTTGCGGGACTATCGGTGGTGGTCCGAGGAAGTGCGCCCGTGATAAGGGGGTTTCCCTGGATCAGTGGGAGACTCGCGCCACCACTGGATAGGGCATCTTGGTTGGATGGAATCACGTCGGCGCCTCCTCTAGAATGGTCACCCTGCAAGCATACCCAAGATGGTCATATCAGAGTCGCCCGCTTCATATAAAAGGAGCGAATTAGATTTTTAGGACCTATATTGAGGAGGGGTGTGTGAACCCAGGGCCTGGCGTGGAAGGCGGAATACTGAGAGGGGGCTCGCTGGCCGACAAGTCAGGCTTAGCCATTTTTGCTGACTTATGCTTCAGTAGCTTGCTGGGGGATCGGTGAGCGAGTCAGGGCATGAGTTCAGCAGTATTAGATGAATGTAGCTCCCTCACCTTGGCGAGACGATCTTGGAATTCCTTAAAGAGAGGCATGATGTGATAAAGGTCGGGAAAAGGGGAGTGGAGGGTAGTGGTTTTCCCTACTCCCCCTAAGTTAACATGTATATAAAGCATATTGTGGAGCCCACCATTAGATTCCCTCAGTATTAGCCACCACTCGTCAAACACCTAGGGTTGAACGTTTCTTTCGGAGCTTGCGACAATCTCGCAAAGAGCGAGGATTGTGTACAACCTCGTGTTCACCGAGTAGGCCCATCAGTGGAAGACCTAGTCAAATAAGGCATCTTTAGGACTAGGCGGGCTGAATGGGCGAGTGGGAACAGAAGGCCTCAGCTCTCAGAAGATCAAGCCGTCAGTGGTTTAGGAGGCGAGTAGAAAACCTAGGCTTACACTCGCCACAAGACCAAACTAGGAAAAAGGCGAGTGGGATAAAAAGTTTTGCACTCGCCCTCGATCCTGGTCGAGGTGGCGAGTGCTGGCCTCTTCCGGGCACTCGCCGTCCCAGGCGAGTGGTGGCAGCAGGAACCACTTGCCCAATAGTGGATTTACCAGAATGTCTCACTTGGCCTGCAAATAGCCCCTCCAAATAGCGAAGTTTGGCTATTGGCAGACTCATTTGGGCTATGTATAGCATTCCCAAAAGGCGGGATTGCGCTATTTGCAGGACAAGTCAGAAAACTATATATAGACCCTGTGGGCATCTTTGGGGGGATGGAGTCTTTTTGGCTTCCACTTCCTCATGTCGTTTATGGTTGGCTTCGAGTGTCCACCAAGGTGTCCAGTTCAGCTTTTGCCTTGGGAGGGGAAGCGCTCTAAGGCCTTCCTGGGAGTGTGGTGGGACCTCCACGTTGTAGCTCAGGGTCAGTTCCTAGATCCTAAGTGTCTGATCTAGGGGCGACCATACTTGTTCAATTTCTCTCTTGTCAGGTGTGCTGGTTCGGGAGAAGTAAGTGCAAACTACACCTCTTGAGTTCGAACTCTTCTTGAGACCGAGTTTCGGTTTCAACAGTGTCCACCTTGTTTGACCTTAAGGATGAGATATTTTGCAGGCATGACATTGCTTCGCCTCACGGGCAGTCTTATGCCGAGTTTTACGCCCGTTCCGGACACTAGTACCATAAACCAATATGCTTTTGATGTTTCACCTAATCTGCCCACCAGAGGAGCAGCTCGGGTCTCGATGACGCTCCCATAAGACCCTTCCTGACTCAACGCTGGGGACAAGGTCATATTTCAGAACGGGTGTATTGATATTTACATGTCTTTATGTATGTTGTCATGTAGTGTCTTGTCATGTAGTAGGGTTTCCATCTATATAAGGAGCCCCTTAAGTAATGAAAGTTATCTTTTGAGTGGTAGTCTTTGGGTCTCTCTTTGGAGAGGGGAGTGCTTTGCAGGATCCAGGCTCTAGGTGCTTGGCGAGAGCTCGTTTCTAGATTTTATATTTTACTTCATGCAATGCAAGTTCGTGTTCTGGTTTAGATTTTGATACGACCTCCACTTATCACATATATTCCTCGGAACTGACATGTTTTTTTTCATTTTATTACTCACCCTACACATGATCTTTGCGCATCAAGCTAGTGCCTAAGCGTACAAGGTGTAGCGCGGCCTTTACGTGATGACTCCCTCTGTATGTGACCTTTTATGCAATGTCGATATGTGATGACTGATATTCTAGCGGATGTGGGGACTACATCCTGCGGGCAATGACAATGTAAGTGATAGTTGTATTGAGAACCACATTCTACAGGTGAGAATAGCTTGAAGGGCTAATGCAATGAGAGCTACGTCCATCTATACATTTGAGAACCATTGTCTCGATCTTTGTGGAAATGGAGAGTCGGAAGAGCTACACATAGCGTGTTGTTCGTGGAACCCATAGAGGAGGCACATTACATTAAATATTACATGTGAGGATTGTAACTTATTTGCACCAACACCTTGGTGCTCGTAGCATAATCATTGTTATTCACAGATGCCCTTTTTTCTTGTTAACATGTAATCCACACCGATTACTAAACAGTAAATCATAAAACATCAACCTCAGCAAAATAAAAATGGACAAAAACTCTCATTTCTCATTGAATTTACTAAATAATAAAAAATAAGTAAAATATGAGATAAGGGTACTGTTTGATTGAAGAATATTGGTAGTGTTGAGAGTGCCCAAAGCTTGTATGTATTACTCAAGTATATAATTACAAGGAGAGAATACAAATATATAGGAGAGAGGAGAGAAGAATAAATCATATACATGATGTGGGACTAAAGAAGGAGGAGAAAGAAAACAAACAAAGAGGGCCATTAAATGGGCCTTTTACATGGGCTTTTCCAATACTCCCCCGCAAGCTGGAGCGTACAAGTCGTATGCGCCAAGCTTGGATAGGCACTGATAGAAGAGGGTACTAGGTAGAGCTTTGGTGAGGATGTCAGCAACCTGTTCAGTACCCGGAACATGCTTGAGCTCGATCTTCTTCATGTGGACTTTTTCTCGGATGAAATGACAATCTACCTCAATATGCTTCGTTCTTTTGTGAAAGACCGGGTTCTTAGCAATATGTATGGCAGCTTGACTGTCACATAGGAGGAGAGCTGGTGAAGATAGTTTAACTCCAAGGTCGGTAAGGAGACTCTCAATCCATGTGAGTTCAGAGACCACAGCAGCCATTGCCCGATATTCTGCTTCTGCTGAGGATCGAGCAACCACTGCTCGTTTCTTGCTTCGCCAAGTAATCAGATGTCCTCCAAAATAGGTGCAAAAAACCGCTAGTAGATCGTCGATCGTCGAGGGAGCCAGCGTAGTCGGCATCAGAGTATGCCACTAGTGTAGGAATGGAAGATGAGGTTTTGTATACAAGTCCTTGGCCAGGAGCTGTCTTAAGATATCTGAGAATGCGTTCCACAGCCTGGAGATGAGAGCTTCGAGGAGAGTGCATATAGCGACTAACGAGTCCCACAGCGAAAGATATATCAGGTCTTGTAACTGTTAGGTAGATAAGTTTCTCAACTAGACGACGGTAATATTCTGGATTTTGTAGAAGAAAATCAGAGTCTGAGCCCTGAGCACATAGTTTGTGATTTGCATCCATGGGAGTGTTAATAGGTTTGCAGCCAGAATAGCCCGCATCATGAAGAAAATCCAGACAGTATTTTCGCTGAGAGAGAACCAGACCATCTGACCGTCTGGCCACTTCCAGACCGAGGAAGTATCGAAGATGTCCCAGATCTTTAGTTTGGAAAACGGAGCTCAGATGTAGCTTAACGGCATGTATGCTGTCCAAGTCATTTCCAGTAATAATGATGTCGTCGACATATACCAATAGGAGAACCGTACCCGTTGCCCGGTGACGAGTAAACAATGAGAAGTCAGTCGAGCTTCGAGTGAAGCCAATTGCTCGGAGAGCTTTGCTGAATTTGTCGAACCATGCCCGAGGGGATTGTTTGAGACCATATAGTGATTTGAGAAGGTGACAAACCCGTGACTCCCCCGTGGTCTCAAACCCGGGAGGTTGTTGCATGTAAACAGTTTCCTGAAGGTCGTCATTCAGGAAGGCGTTCTTGACGTCGAGTTGAAATAAGGGTCATTGACGATGGACAGCAACAGAAATGAGAATGCGGACCGTGTTGAGCTTAGCGACCGGAGAGAAAGTCTCGTCATAGTCGAGCCCCTGCTGCTGGGCGAAGCCACGAGCAACCAAACGAGCTTTGAGTCTATCAATGGTCCCATCAGGGGCATGTTTGATGACGAAGACCCATTTGCACCCAACAGGTTTCTGGCCGGGAGGAAGGGGCACCAAGGTCCAAGTCTGGTTTGCCCACAGAGCAGCCATCTCTTCTTCCATGGCAGCACGCCACCCAGGATGTTGAAGAGCGTCCGGTACAGAAGTAGGAATAGAGACCGAGGATAGTGAAGTAGCCAAGGTCTGAAGAGGGGGGGAGAGGCGATGGAGAGAAACAGAGTTCGCCAACGGATGAGCTGTAGAGGCCGGTACCGGAGCAGCAGAACACGGAGAAGCCGAGGTCGAAGCCGACTGCATAGGAGCAACGGGAGGAAGAGGGCGACGAGTATAGACCTGAATGACGGGCGGTCGAGGAGGGTCAAGGGTGGGAGGAGGCGGAGGAATGGTGTTAGGGGAGTGGACAGGGATCACCGGTCGTGGGATGGAGGGTGGTGGAGAAGGTGGTGGTAGAAGAGGTGGCACAGGAGGAGGGAAGAAGGGTTGATCCTCCCGGAAAGTAACATCAGTAGATACAGAGACCTTCCGGGTGACCGGGGAGTAGCAAACATAACCCTTTTGGGTGCGGGAGTAGCCGACGAAAATATGTTTGGCCGCACGGGGATCCAGTTTGTCAAGAGTGGGGCCCAGGTTATGGACAAAGCAAGTACAGCCAAAAACCCGGGGTGTGAGAGGGAAGGCGGGTGCGGAGGGAAAAAGGAGGCTGAAGGGGGTAGCGTTCTGGAGAACCGGTGATGGGAGACGGTTGATAAGAAAACACGCGGTGGAAACCGCAAAATTCCAGAATACTTTTGGAACGTGCATGTGAAGCATGAGGGAGCGAGCAACATCAAGCAAGTGACGGTTCTTGCGTTCGGCGACCCCGTTTTGCTGCGGGGTGTAGGGACAAGAGGTCTGATGAATAATACCGAAGTTGGCGCAGAGAGCGGCAAACTCATGGCTAGTGTATTCCCGAGCATTATCAGAGCGGAAAGTTTTAATGGCGGTAGAGAATTGCGTACGAGTTTCTAACACAAAAGCCTGAAAAACACGAGGAAGCTCAGAGCGATCATGTAAGAGATACAACCAAGTGGTGCAAGAGTAATCGTCAATAAAGGTTATAAAATAACGATAACCAGAGATGCTAGAAACTTTGTATGGTCCCCAAATATCAGAATGTATTAGATCAAAAGGAGCAGAGCTCCGAGTACAATGTGCGTGATAAGAAGCACGAGGTTGTTTGCCAAGAATACAGGAATCACATTTAAAAATAGGAAGAGAGATGTCAGGAAGCGTCTTCTGGAGGATAGGTAGAGGGGCATGCTGATGGCGACCGCCACCATGACGGCCAAATTGATGATGAAGATGACGTGCATGGCGCATTGGTTGATCATGGAGTTGCGGCGGATGATGATGATGTTGGCCCACCGGCTAAAGACTTGCGGCGCCGTGGCGTCCACGGCTACAATCTTCGTCCACGCCACAAGAATTAATTCTTATTTTATGTTTGAATTTAATTATGGTTTGTATGTTATTATCTTGAACTTTTGGTGTGCATTTAGCACTAATTTTGGACTGCTATTAGCGCTTGTGTTGTAAGGCCTATATAAGGCTAAGATTCTACTCATAATGGGAGATAATTTTGAATTGCTTGCTAAACAAGAAATCTTCCTAAACCTAAATTCCCCCTCATCTCTCTCTCTCTCTCCTAGATACCGCCGCCCCCCTCCTTTCCTCTCTTGGAAATCTTCTCCTCCAAGGTTTCGGTCTCCCTCTCTCCACCATCCCTTCACTTCTCTGTCAATCTCGTTCCATCCTCCTACTACACAACCTCTCCCACAATTCTCTTCACCCTTTCCACCATAACCGGCCAACCTTGGTGGAGGCAAAGGAGTGCAAGCACCAAAGAAGGGTTCGGGTGAATCGACACGGTGCAAAGCGGGGAAGACGGACGAGTTCCTCCATCCTTGGACGCATCTTCCGTGGGGTACAAAGGAGACGATCATTTCTAGCGGATCCAATATCTCGGATCTACTATTTTGAGAGGGGTAACGAAACTTCTACACAAGAGTTCTTTTCCTTTCCTAGATTGTTTGCGTGGTGGACGATTTTTGCGTGACTTTTGAAACGGACAAAATTTCGCGGCGTTTTCTTGATAGATCTGTGGATTTCTCGTTTGATTTTTGAATACTCTCGGAAGGATTGGCGATCCTCGTTATTTTTTTGTTGGGGAAAGATCAACCGTTTTGCGAATCGATATTTTCTTGGTGGGATCTTTCTTTGGTACAACATCGCTTGCTCGGACGTGAATAGTCGTCCCTTTAGCTTGATCGGATCTCGACCTCTAGTCGTGGTTCGATCTCTGTCGGATTGGCTAACCGAACGTTGGCGCGTGAGATAAATAAACCAAATTGTATTTTGCTGCGTTTCGTTAGCGTGTAGTGCGAGGTTGTTTATCGTGGCGAGAGAACACTCGAAGACACACGTGTAGGCTCCTAGGACGGCGCTACATCAATTTGGTATCAAAGCGAGGTTGTGTTGATTTCTCAATCGACACCATCCTTACGCTTTCCTGTCGTAGGTCGTCGACCGACACTTGGTCGTGCACGTTTCGTTTTAAACAACGAAATTCTGAATTTTCTTTGGGTCTGCAAATAGCAAAATTCCAAAAAAAAAATCTGCAGAAAATTACAAAAAAATTCCTGAATTTTCTCCCTATTTTTCTAAGCATAAAAGCCAAAAAAAGTATTTTCTTTCTCCTACTTTATTAGTCTCGAAAAAATCATCTTTATAAAATATCTGGTCAAAAAAAAAAATTTTGGTTGTCCTGTTGTTCATGCGCAATAGGTTTGGTACGGAGTATTTTCCCTCCACCTCACACATGACCGACCACCATGATGATGAGCACGCGCCTGCAGCGATTGCGGCGCTTCGAGAAGAGTTCAATGCTAGGTTCGATGCACTCACCCAATTAATACAAGGGTTGGCCGTAAATCAGGCGGCTCCTCAAGCTCCCGGCTTTGGGATAAATCGGCAGGGGCCCCCACCACAGCCCGCCAACCAACGCGACGAAAGACAAGACCACCCTCGTGATCAGGACGACGATTTCAATTTAACTAGGGCAGTGCGACTACATCCACCATCTTACGATGGAATGAGAGATCCTCAAGTTTTCCTAGATTGGATCATGGAGATCGAGTGCTACTTTGAGTGGCACAACCTGTCTGACGGTGATAAGGTGCGAGTGGCACGAATGAAGCTTCTGAGTAGGGCCAAGACGTTCTGGTTGAACGAAGAGAGGCGACTGGGTACCGTGAATGGAGTACCCCCAATTGGGTGGGCTGCCATGAAAGCATTATTGACTGACCAATATGTCCACGCGTATCACCGAACCCAAATGTTCGATGAGCTAGCCACCCTTCGCCAAGGGGACAAATCGGTAGCGGAGTACATGGGACTTATTAAGGACATGATGGTGAGATGCGACGTCCGGGAAATGCCCGAAGTAACACTATCACGTTTTCGTAAGGGGCTCAGGCCGGATATCCAAGGCAAGCTCCTGCGTTACGGTCACACGGATCTTAACGCAACGTTTAATGCAGCTTTGGATATTGAAAAACACAATGCCTATAAGTCCAAGGGACGAGCTTTCCAAAAAGGAAAATCCATTTTAGGACTCCCACCCTCATCCTCCGTGCGAGACAAAGGAAAGTTTTGATCAACCGATTCGAACTCCGTGGTCATTACCGCTAGGAACATCCAGAACCCCACTGGTGAGAGAGTTCCAATAGGGCGTATTAATAAGACCAACGCCACCTGTTATTCTTGCGGAATCCAAGGACATTACTCTAGTGAGTGCCCCACCAAGGGAAAACCCCTACCCCTTTTAGACGCCACGTCTGACTCCGCCGAGATCGTTTATATAGCCGGTACTGAGTCTGACGCCGAGCCGAGTGATATTGATGACGACTCGTTTATGATGGTTATGAGATGTATTCTGAATACACCGCGAGCGACGGACGATTACAATCGGACGAATATCTTCTCGGTAAATTTTAAGAACGGTGACAAGTGGTGTAAGTTAATAATCGATAGCGGTAGTTGTATGAACGTCGTGTCGGAGAATGCCATCACTCGAATGCACTTAGTCACTGAGCCGCATCCACATCCGTATAAGATAGCATGGGTGAACAAAACGTCCATCGCAGTTTCTAAGCGCTGTTTGGTACCGCTTACGGTGAAGAACTACGTCGATAAGGTGTGGTGTGATGTCATCCCTATGGATGTATGTCACGTTCTACTAGGACGTCCATAGCTTTATGATTATGACGTGACCCACTTTGGCAAAGCCAACACCTACGAGTTCAAGTTCAATGGTAAGACCATTGTTTTGAAACCCACACCACCTAAGGACCCGTCGATTGCGTCCAAGGACACAGTGGTGCCTGCGGAAAGGAAAACGATAAGTCTTATAAGTAGGAAGGAGTTAGAACGTGAGACTTTTCTAGATGGCGTCATATATGCGTTAGTATGTCTACAAGTACAAGAAGATTCACCATCTTTAGAGAACATACCGTTATCTCTGCGCACGTTATTGGAAGAATATAAGGACGTCTATCCGGTAGATTTACCTTCCAAGTTGCCACCAATCAGGGATATTCAACATGAAATTGACTTCGTCCCGGGCTCGTCCTTGCCTAACCTACCCCATTACCGACTTAATCCCTCCGCACATAATGAACTACAAATATTAATTTCCGATTTATTAGCTAAAGGATTTATCCGTCATAGTAAAAGCCCTTGTGCCGTCCCTGCCTTGTTGGTCCCGAAGAAAGATAAGTCTTGGAGGTTGTGTATAGACTACCGGGCCATCAATAAAATAACTGTCAAGTATAGTTTTCCCATCCCCCGTTTGGACGATCTATTGGATATGTTGTCCGGTGCCACCGTGTTCTCAAAATTGGATTTAAAGAGTGCTTACCACCAAATAAGGATTCGGGAGGGAGACGAATGGAAAACGGCCTTTAAATCTAAAGACGGGCTTTACGAGTGGTTAGTGCTAGGAGAGGGACTCACCAACGGACCAAGTACTTTCTCACGGTTAATGACTCAAGTATTTAAGCCATAGATGGGAAAATTTGTCGTAGTCTATTTCGATGATATTTTGGTGTTTAGTACCTCGCCGAGCGATCATGAAACTCATTTGCGGACAATCCTTACTACATTGCGCCAAGAGAACTTATATATTAATTTTAAGAAGTGCGCGTTCGGTGTGACTTCCGTGGAATTTCTAGGATACATAGTGAACGTTGAGGGTATACATGTTGACCCTAAGAAGGTCCAAGTGATTAGAGAGTGGCCGGAACCGCAAAATATTAGGGAAGTTAGGAGTTTTCATGGATTGGCCACGTTCTATCGACGATTCATTCGCAATTTTAGTAGTATCATGGCACCAATCACTGAGTGTATGAAGAAGGGTGAATTTATATGGACCAAATCGGCCGCTAGCGCGTTTCAAATGATTAAGGATCGGATGTCCGAAGCTCCCCTACTACGGTTGCCGGATTTTAGTAAAGTGTTTGAATTATCATGCGACGTCTCGGGGATAGGAATTGGTGGAGTGTTAAGTCAAGAGGGACATCCGGTCGGATACTTTAGCGAGAAACTTGCGGGCCCAAAATTAAATTACTCTAATTATGATCGTGAGTTTTATGCCGTGATACGTTGTCTCCAACATTGGCGACACTATCTCATATCGAAAGAATTTGTAATCCTCTCGGATCATGAGGCGCTAAAATTTGTAAACTCTCAAAGTAAAATCAGCCCTCGGCACGCCAAATGGGTCTCCTATCTTCAGGAGTACACATTCATTATTAAGCACCTTAAGGGCACGTTAAATCGAGTAGCGGACACCCTTAGTCGTGTCACTCTATTATTATCTAAAATGGAGGTGACGGTAATAGGATTTGAACGCATTAAGGACGAGTATGTCTTATGCCCGGATTTTAAGGATATTTATTTAGCCGCTCAGGAACAGGCCCCCTCTACTATTTCAGCCTACTACATTCGTGACGGTTATTTATTCAAGCATACGCAATTGTGTATTCCCCGCTCTTCACTCCGCCACTTCATTGTATGGGAGCTGCACAGTGGAGGGTTAGGTGGACATTTCGGCCGGGATAAAACGATAACGCTAGTGGAAGATAAATTCTTTTGGCCGGGGCTTAAACCAATGGTCAATAAAATCGTAGGGAGTTGCCGCGTATGTCAGTTAGCGAAGGGAAACAAAACCAATGCCGGTCTTTACACCCCACTCCCTATTCCTTCTGTTCCTTGGGAGGACGTAAGTATGGACTTTATTTTGGGTCTACCCATGACATCTCGGAGACACGATTCCATCCTTGTCGTCGTTGATCGATTTTCAAAAATGGCATATTTCATTGCTAGTCACAATACCAACGATGCCTCTCATGTTGCTAAATTGTATTTCAAAGAGGTCGTGGCGCATCGGGGCGTCCCCAAAACGATAGTGTCTGATAGGGACATTAAATTTACAAGCTATTTTTGGAAAACACTTTGGAAGCTTATGGGTACAAAATTGCTGTTTTCATCGGCCTATCATCCCCAAACGGATGGGCAAACGGAAGTGGTTAATCGTAGCTTGGGTAGTTTGCTTCGTTGCTTAGTGGGCGATCATAAAGGTACGTGAGACCTTATCCTTCCTCATGCTCAAATAGCTTATAATAATTCAAGGAATAGGTCCACCGGTCTGTCTCCGAACGAGATCGTTCATGGTTATAAGGCGTCCGTGCCTCTTGACTTGGTCCCATTACCACCATCTTTTAAGTCTAGTCAATTCGCTCGAGATTTCGCCTCGCACGTCCACAATCTCCATAAGCACATTAGCGAGACGCTAGCTAAACAATATGCTATTTATCAATCGAATGCCAACGTACATCGGCGAGCGGTCCCCTTGAATATTGGAGATTTGGTAATGGTTCGTCTCTCCCCTGAACGGCTGCCCTCGGGCGCTATAAAGAAATTGGCGAATAGGCGAGCCGGTCCTTTTCGAGTGTTGAAAAAGTTGGGCGAAAATGCATCTCTTACAGTTACCCGTTGATTGGGAAATTTCCCCTATTTTTAACGTTTCTGATTTAACGCTTTATGTCGCTCCACCACCTGAACTTTCTGTCTCGCCGTTTAATATTTTCACTACATCTTCTAATGGTGGGGGGGTGGTGAGATTATTTCTGGATCGTTCTCTCCTGCGGACTCTTCGGGAGGTATGCCGCCTACTGATGATGAAACTTGTTTTTCTTCTTTGCCTAACGCATTTCCAAGGTTCCCCCGGACCGTTTCCTTGCCTGACAGGATTTTGCAGGATGCTATATTTCCAACTCCCGATGGTGACGTTCACAGGTTCTTGATTCGTTGGCGTGGTCGTCCTGCTTCGGACAACTCTTGGCTCTTGGCTTCGGAGGTGGAGCTACTTGATGCGGATCTACTACGCCGTTATGTTCCTGCCCACTCATCGGTGATGAGTCCGTTTGAGCGGGGGAGGATTGATGGCGACCGCCACCATGACGGCCAAATTGATGATGAAGATGACGTGCATGGCGCATTGGTTGATCATGGAGTTGCGGCGGATGATGATGATGTTGGCCCACCGGCTAAAGACTTGCGGCGCCGTGGCGTCCACGGCTACAATCTTCGTCCACGCCACAAGAATTAATTCTTATTTTATGTTTGAATTTAATTATGGTTTGTATGTTATTATCTTGAACTTTTGGTGTGCATTTAGCACTAATTTTGGACTGCTATTAGCGCTTGTGTTGTAAGGCCTATATAAGGCTAAGATTCTACTCATAATGGGAGATAATTTTGAATTGCTTGCTAAACAAGAAATCTTCCTAAACCTAAATTCCCCCTCATCTCTCTCTCTCTCCTAGATACCGCCGCCCCCCTCCTTTCCTCTCTTGGAAATCTTCTCCTCCAAGGTTTCGGCCTCCCTCTCTCCACCATCCCTTCACTTCTCTGTCAATCTCGTTCCATCCTCCTACTACACAACCTCTCCCACAATTCTCTTCACCCTTTCCACCATAACCGACCAACCTTGGTGGAGGCAAAGGAGTGCAAGCACCAAAGAAGGGTTCGGGTGAATCGACACGGTGCAAAGCGGGGAAGACGGACGAGTTCCTCCATCCTTGGACGCATCTTCCGTGGGGTACAAAGGAGACGATCATTTCTAGCGGATCCAATATCTCGGATCTACTATTTTGAGAGGGGTAACGAAACTTCTACACAAGAGTTCTTTTCCTTTCCTAGATTGTTTGCGTGGTGGACGATTTTTGCGTGACTTTTGAAACGGACAAAATTTCGCGGCGTTTTCTTGATAGATCTGTGGATTTCTCGTTTGATTTTTGAATACTCTCGGAAGGATTGGCGATCCTCGTTATTTTTTTGTTGGGGAAAGATCAACCGTTTTGCGAATCGATATTTTCTTGGTGGGATCTTTCTTTGGTACAACATCGCTTGCTCGGACGTGAATAGTCGTCCCTTTAGCTTGATCGGATCTCGACCTCTAGTCGTGGTTCGATCTCTGTCGGATTGGCTAACCGAACGTTGGCGCGTGAGATAAATAAACCAAATTGTATTTTGCTGCGTTTCGTTAGCGTGTAGTGCGAGGTTGTTTATCGTGGCGAGAGAACACTCGAAGACACACGTGTAGGCTCCTAGGACGGCGCTACATCACATGCCCAAGCCGACAATGCCAATCAGTAGAGGAAATAGAGGAAAGTGATGTGGGAGAGACATCGATGAGGTAGAGCCCGTTCTGCAGTCGACCCCTACCAATGGTAATCTGCGTCTGCCGATCCTGTATCAAAAAACAAGAAGAGGTGAAGGTGATATAACAATTCATATCAGTGGTAATACGACCAATAGATAGTAAATTAAATGGTGAGGCCGGCACATAAAGAACGGAACGAAGCGAGAGAGAGGGATGGAGGAAGAGATCAGCACATCCGGAGACCGGAACAATCGCACCATTGGCCACAGTAATAGACTGGGGATGAGGAGCATCAGAGAACCGGGGCGGTTGCATGGAAGTGATGTGGTGGGTGGCTCCCGAGTCCAGGATCCAGCGAGAGCCGGAAGAAAGACAGGCAGTACCTGCAGTGGAGTTGGAGACAATACCTGCATGGGAGGTGGAGGCAATGGAAGCAGAGGGAGGGTTGAGGAGCCCCTGGAGTTGTTGCAGCTGAAGGCGAAGAGCCTCAAGATCCGTACCAGTCGGAGGAGAGCTATCGGTAACAGCAGCAGTAGACGGGCGAGGAGGGTAGTCATGTTTCTTGTGACAGACCGCTTCAGTATGGCCATCCCAGCTGCAGTAGGTGCACTTGGGCCGTCCGCGGCCACCACGGCCCCGCCCACGGGAGCCTCGTACGTCCACCCCGAGGAAAAGATGGTGGGGGAAGTAAAGGAGGAAGGGCCTGCTGAAGAAGGGCCGGCGAGGGTGGTGTAGGTGCCTCCGGTGGAGGTGGTACGCGAAGTAACATCGAGCAGACATCGGAGAAGGAAGGGGTAGTGGGTGAAGCCAGAACCTGGGTCCGGATACTGTGAAGGTGTGGCGGGACGCGAGCCATAATCATAGCAATACAAACAGCCTCCTTCTGGGCGCGTTGAGCAGCGAGATCAGTAGTCGCGGGCTGGTGCTGAATCCAGGCCTCCGTTAGAGTTTTAGCACGGGCCACGAAGGAGGTCATGTCCAGAGCTTTGCCAACATCCAAAGCTTGAAGATCAGTGATGATGTCAAAAAGGTGCTGAAGGCTGTCCTTACCCGAGTACAACGAATGAAGTTCATCCCACATGGCTTTGGCGGTCTCATGATACATGATCATCTGGTACGGCTCACCCTCCACAGAGTTCAGGATCCAGGTCTGGACGCGACCGTCATTTCGGAGCCAATCATCAGTAGGAGGAGTCGGTGAGCCCTGGGTGAGGTGACGCGCAAAACCCTTGGCTTGTAAGACCCGGCGGACGGAGTGGACCCAGGGGATGAAGTTGGACTTGCCAGAGAGGGAAATAGTAGTAATCCTGAAGCTCATCGCGGAGTTCGAGTGGAGGAGCCACGTGGTCGGCCGGGGGGTGAGCGGTAGTGGAGTCGCTGGAGGACATGGCGACTTGGAGGAGAAGAGGCGGGCAGAACCAGCGGACTGAGGCACAGCAGACAGCAGGGCGCGGCGAGTACAAACCGCGCGGCAAGCAGCGGGCTAGAGGAGGTCGCGGCGAACTGGATGAGGTCGCGGCGAACTGGATGAGGTCGCGGCGAACTGGAGGAGGTCGCGGCTGTCAGGAGCAGTCCGCGGCAGAGGTCGCAGCGGTTTGGAGCAGATCGCAGCGGACTGGGGCAGGCCGCTGAAAAACCCGTGGCGGACTGAAGAAGAGACCGCGAGGATGAAAAAGCCACGCAGCAAGAGAGAAGAGGAGCGCGCAACGGACAAGAGGAGAGTCCGCAGCGGACAGGAGCAGTCTGCAAGAGACTGCGGATAGGGAGTCCGCGAGCAAAGAGGCTCGAGCGGACAGAAGCAGAGCGGGCTAGAGTGGAGCAGTCCGCGAGGATTAAGATCAGCGGGCTAGAGAGGAGCAGTCCGCGAGCAAAGAGGCTCGAGCGGACACAAGCAGAGCGTGCAGCGGACAGGAAGGAACACCCGGTAGCGGATAGAAGAGGTGAGCCCCACGAGTCAGAGCAGAAGAGGGCTATAAGAAGCCTTGAGGAGGGTGGAACCACAGAGAGAAAGAGAAGAGAGGCGGATGCAGAGGGGCAGTCCGCAGGAGACCGGAGCGGACAGAAAGGCAGTCCGCAGGAGAAGCGGATGCAGAGGGGCAGTCCGCAGGAGACCGGAGCGGACAGAGAGGCAGTCCGCAGGAGAGCGGAGCGGACAGAAAAGGCAGTCCGCGGGAAAGGCCGCAGCTAGAGGGAACCTTGCTTTGATACCATGTTGAGAGTGCCCAAAGCTTGTATGTATTACTCAAGTATATAATTACAAGGAGAGAATACAAATATATAGTAGAGAGGAGAGAAGAATAAATCATATACATGATGTGGGACTAAAGAAGGAGGAGAAAGAAAACAAACAAAGAGGGTCATTAAATGGGCCTTTTACATGGGCTTTTCCAATAGGTAGAAACTAGTATCTCAGAAATACTATTTTACTATATCTAATAGTAACTAAAATTTGACCAAACTTGAGTTGAATGCAATATAAACAAGCCAAAAGACTGACGTTCTAAAAGTGTAACGAGGAAGAAAAATAATAAGAAAGATTGATATGCATAGACCTCTCAAACAGGGAAGAGTGAGGGACATGAAAAATAACCATATTACAAGGAAGATAATAAAAAACACATTTTTAATTTAGTAATAAATAAATAAAACAAGTAGAACCATCCTCAAGAGCACAATTAGAGGGAGAGACTTCATTTCAAATATTTGGTCAGTAGATATGATGTGAGGTTCAAGCCATAAGATGTTTAATCAAGTACAATTACATCATATTTAGGGTTTGTTTATACATGTAAATAAAAACTTAGTAGTTTCTATTAACAGTCTTATTGTCCTACAAATATCAATTCTAGTTAGATACTGGCGTTTTCCTGAAAAAAATATGTATAGAGCCCTATACACATGAGATAGAACTACCCCTAATGTTGATGTCGATTAATCTTCTGGGAAATCAACAGCAACTATTATGGTTGCAGTCGAGGTGACCTGTTCGCAATTATCTAATTAGTGTTTTAACTATAATTTGTATTTTATCACATGTACGTATCTTATTCCATCTTTATTGTACTTGAGGTAATTTTAAAACTAGACAGCTTGGGCACTTTTCCATTTCTTAGTATCTACTGACAAAAAATAGTTCGATGGATAGATGCCATTAATTTATTCCCTCATGCTATCTTTCTCAGTGGAATCTCGCACATTTTCTTTAATTCCTATTACAATTGTAACATTCTGAATCCGATGAGGATGGGGACTGTCCTTAGGGGAGGTGAACCTATACAAAGAAACTTCTATCAACATTAGGGGTAGTTCTATCTCATTTGTATAGGGCTCTATACATATTTTTTCACGAAAATGCTAGTATCTAACTAGAACTGACATTTGTAGGACAATAAGATTGTTAATAGAAACTACTAAGTTTTTTTTACACGTAGAAACAAACCCTAAATATGATGTAATTGTCCTTGATTAAATATCTTATGACTTGAACCTCATATCATATCTACTGACCAAATATTTGAAATGAAGTAACCCACTACATCCCGCCTCCATCTACCGCCATGTCAGAGCCCCAACGGCATGCCAAACAGACCCTAAGAATCCATTTGATTGATGCGGCAACGGTGCCCATTGTCGCATATAAATTTTATTTTAAACTTAAATGGGGATGCAGTTCCAATGATGAGGTTGACTTTCATAAACGACAATTCATGGCCATTGCATTCAAGACCGCTACAGACACAAATGGACCTAAGGATCTGTTTGGCGTGACGTCTTTGCTCCAATGCATTAGGAAAAAAATATCGACGTCATAAAACACATGTCTAGCATGACAATGACAATGACCGCCGCAGAAGAAAAACACCATTTTGAACCTGCATTAAAGATCTCTATAGCTGCGCTAAACAAAAATTAAGAATTCGTTTTAAGTGACGTTTTTACTCGACAACGGTAGCACTTGCCACAAGAACAAAAAAACTTCATTTTAAACCTAAATGAAGACGCAATTCAAGGAATGAGGTTGTGCATCCATGAATGACAGTCCACGACCACTGTGTTGATGAACATCATAGCCGTGCCAAATGGGGCCTAAATCAACACAATTCTGCAAGTATACACATTGACTTTCCACCAATTCATTCACTTGCATAGTAAAAGGTGATTCGCCATAACAATGGATGAAATCTTGAGAAAACTTAAATGAGAGGGGGAAAAACCTTTGAAGTAACTCTTTGTTCTCTGCTCCACTGAACTTTTTAAGCCGGCTTCCCACGGAGTCTTCAAAGGCGCTACGAACAGAGCCAATACTTAATCTTCCATAAACTATTTGGAGCCTAACTGTCATCCTCAAGTCCTGATCCAAAACGTCTGCAACAAATTCTTTGCTGTTTTTGAGTTCAGACTCCGAAAGAACTCCATACTTCTCCCTTAACTTGTTTACATCAATGGCGTCGGCATATACACCTGAAAGAAGAGATGGAAAGGGGCTGATTATTAAGATGATAGTCTTACCCGTCAAATCTCAACTAGAAACCCGAAATTATACCAGTAAGAAACTGTCAGACGGACAGTTAGAACACAATCCAACCGGAAATGGGTGATTACCAAAGGCGTAGACGTCGATGTTTTTGAGGCCGAACACATTCTTTTTGCGCAACCCAATGCCCACAAGCCGGCGGACGCCGTCGATGACGGTCGGGAAAAGTACGCCAGTCTTGGGCTCGACGGCCATGGACGAAGATTCTGCAGGGGATATGGAGGCCCAAAGGGGGCCAGCAAAGTCCCGCCGACTCTCAAGCGTACGATCTCCGGTCGTGTTGGAAGAGTTTGGGGAGACGGCGAGGGAAACCCCAATCCCAGCAACGGCGACGCCGGCAAGAGAAATGGCGGTGGTTGCCGCCAGGGTCGGTGAGAACGAAAATGAAGGCGATTTGTGAATGCGAGGTAGCCTAGAGCTCGGCCGGTGGGGAAATGCGAAGGGGCAGCGGAGAGCTCGGCCGGTGGGGAATTTTGGTGATGCGAGTTGGTTAGGTACCTCAAAATCTCTCAATTTTTTGGCTTTTTCGAAATAGCACGTGCAATTTCAGGAAACGTGTTCAAACGAAAGTTGTAGACATCGACGAGATCTACAACACTTTTCCGAAATTGCCCTCTTGAAAAGGCGCAAAATCGCATATTTTCCAAGCATTTTAAGGAAAAGTGTTTCTCAGGTATACAACTTTTGTATTGAACACTTTTCCGATATTGCATGTACAATGCGTATTTAAAAACTGCGCGAAAAATTGGATAATTTTGGGGTGCGACAAGTAAAATTGTGGGTTGCGGTTAACAATCACCTTAATTTTCTGTCAAAATTAATTCTGCTGTTCGTTTACAGGAAAGTTTTCAGATGTAAAAATTAATATATGTCAAATTTTTTATTCATCTGTAGAAAAATTTTCGGACACAGAAATTGATTTTTATGAAACCAATCTAACACTGAGAGCATTGGTGAAGCGCCCGGCCCAAAAATGCATAGCTTTCCTCTCTTCTAATAAGAAGAGCTCACTACAGGTATGATTCTTACCGAATCAACCAGATCATATGAACGTGCTCATCTTCCACGGCCGCTGCCTCTCCTCCGGCGTCGTCGACAACCCCGGCAGCCCAAAGATCGTCCAGATCGACTCATGCCGCCCGAACTCGAGATCTTCTCCGTCGTGGAAGCGTGGGCGAGGAGGCATGGGAGAGGAGGCGCTGGCGTCACGAGGAGGCTGGGAGAGGAGGCGCTGGCGGCGCTGGCGAGGAGGCTAGGAGAGGAGGAAGCAGATCGATCGGGAGAGAGGAAGAAAACAACGGCGGGTTGAAAACCGACCTATGGAGGTAAGTTTTAGGATAGTTTTTATCCCCCTTCAAAACCGATCGGTTTTCGTAAAAACTGGGTTTAAAATGCCGAAAAGAACATGATTTTTAGTTTTCATTTAAGTAAACCAAAACCCGCGTATCAAAACCTGCGAAACGAACAGGGCCTTAGTGTTTACTGAAAAACATAAATTAGAAGAGAACAAGCAGTTGGGGAGAAAAAAAAGATTCGAGGTGGGCTATGAATCCGTTTTTGGATTCTCCAACGCGTAGAAGCCGGTAAAACAGTGTAGAATAGCCTTCAAAATTGAAAAAACAATTTGATAAAATAAAGGTGATGTTTCTGTTACATTTAATTATAAAAAATTCTAATTATTCTTGATGGAGACAAGTCGATTTATAAATTATTGGGTGTGCGGTTATCTCACTCCCCATTATCCCATCATTCAAAATAGAGATCATGGAGAACCTCCACGCGCACGATCGGCGCTCGCAGTCCGCGCGTGCGGGATCCCATTCCCCGAACAGCCCAGAGTCGGCCACCTGGGTCGGCCACTCTCTCCCGCCGCCTGTGGGCCGGCTCAAGCCAGCCTGGCCTCTGGTCGGCTAAAGGGTCGCTCCTCGCGGCCGCACACCTGCGGCCGCGAGGCATGGCAATCTGCCCCCCGACCGGGTGTGCCCGGCTGGCCGCCCCCCCCCCCCCCCCCCCCCCCGGCTTCGGTAGGCTGCGCCTTGCAGTCGACGCCCAGTGTCGGCTTTGCTCCCAGTGGCGGCATCGAGGTCGCTCCTGGTGATCGTCGTTGGAGCCGAGCTTGGTGTGTCGCCCGAGTGCAGCTGGCCAGTCCTCTCCGGCCGGCCGGCCGCACCTCCGGTCGGCACCACGTCGGCGCCCCGCCACCTTCGCCGAAGCTGGCCACCCTTGAGGTGGTGGTCGGTTGCCTTTCTTACCCTCTTTGGGCGTCTCTCCCGTCGTCTAATCGTTCTGTCACGATCGTCGTCGTCGACTGAGCGGATAACTACTTGCATAACCACTTCCAGTAGTGTCACGGACATGTTTTTTGTGGGATCATGCATTTATTAAAATTAAATATATGAATAATACACACCCAAAATTACGTTTAAAATGATAATATTGGTGGTTACGGTGTGCGTATAACCGCATAACCACTGTAACCACCTCCTAGGGACTATAAAAAGGTCATTAGGCCTCCTCATTTCTCATCTTTTTCTCCTCTGGTTTCTTCCTCCTCGGACCAGAGCTCTGTCGGATTCCTCCTACAAGCCACCTCCGAGCCATCGCCACTCCACTAAAAATCCGCCTAAGTCCACAAGTGATTGGCAAGAAGAAAATTCCTACTACAACAAATACACATTTGTCCGCAACGTCCCCACAAATAACCTCACGCGGAGCAGCCTATTGCTTGTCGTGAGCCAAAGTAACTCTCTCTCATCTCCAAAGTATAACGAGCACCGACTTCTCGCCTTTGATTCTTCAAGCAAGCTATAACCGAAAGCAGATAGTGGAGTTCGACCGGCACAGATCCGGTCACGTGGTTTTTTACCCTGTTTAGGGGTTTTCTACGTCAAAACATCGTGTGTATAATCTCTCTCTCTCTCATTACTATGTGCGTGCTTGATCGCTATGTGGGCTAAGATGGTGTAAGTTAATTCGGCCCGACCGGGGCGTCGAGTTTGGCCGCAATAGTTTGACGTCGTCTGTGAGAAACAGTTCCCAGCGTCCTCTGAAGATTTAGAAGACAGTATTATCTATGCAGTGGTACTCGTGATTAGCTCTCTTGGCAAGAAGGAGCACTCGAACCACCAATGGATCACTTCCTAGAGGGTGCGTTGATCCGGCTCCGTCCCACTCGCTCGTCAACGCGACTCTCGGAGGAGAAGCTGCTCTCCCGCCCGTAGCCACTTTGGAAGCGTGCATGTTGTAACGCCCCACTCGTCTTATGGCATATAACGGTGGGTCCGGTCGGGGCCCCACGCCATATGTCACAGACAAGCGGTGGAATTACTTGTGGAAATCAAAATCTACTCGCATTCTATCTCAAAACATTCTAGTGCAGCATTTTACGTTAACATGAACTCAACCCAGAGTATGTCCACTACTATATAAACTCCACATTTATATATCAAAACCATGAATGTATACAACTCACACACACTGGCCTTAAGGCCTTACAGATTGCTCTCTGCACAAATACATTTTCGTACATCGGCACGCAGGCCGGCCACACATGAAATCCAACCATGTTTTCTTCGCACGGCCTTCAAGGGCCTTTAGCAGCAATCTTTCCATTCTGCTCAAGTAAATCTATTCAAGCATCAACACCTGCAATTAGCCATTTAATCCAAAGAGGAAAACAAAGTAACGGTCAGCAAATTAGCTGACCACTTATAACGACCCTACCATTTACCCGGGGCAGTGGTTCCTTCCCTGTATGCATTGTCATCCATATAATTATCAAGCTACCAATCACAATCACATCACAAACGCTGGTATCCACCAGACGTTCCGTGCACTCAGGGCACCTTACGGTGTACCGGACTCCGTGGCAACACCACCGATTAGAGGTTATTAACGTGTTGGCTGGCCGGTCCTAGTACACCAGCGCGCAGACCGGCGACATTCCGCCCAAACCACTCAGAGGTGAGAACCTCACGGCAAACTTGAGCATTAACAAATCGATCCACCATGATGGTGCAGCAAGTAGGGTCTGCCTCACTTCCTCCCACACCTTGCCATATCGACCTCCCGTAACCAGGGCAGGTCAGCCTTTCTCGTTGCCCAAACCGTCAGTAGCACAGTACTAGACGCGGGTCGGCCTTCCCTCCTAATTACTACAACTTTTTCGCTCTCTCAGAGCCATTAGCGCTCATAGCGCTCACACCGCAAGGAGCTTACACAAAGCACCTCAAATCCATCCAACCATTCATTCACACATTCATACACACCATCCAGAATTATAAAGCATGCAAAGTTATCAAATCCACGGAGTCTTCTCCGGTTTACCCATAATCATCACCAATCCAGACTATCGTCTAGACGGGCTTCACACAACATGCCTATGCCGTACTCCACACTTCCGGCTCTAGATGCAAACTCAACCAAGGAATCACTTCCGCGATCCACCTCTTGGTGGAGGATTCCATGCACATGCATAAAGAAAGGACTTTGATGTCCTAGAAGGAGATCGTTAACCTTGAAGATCGCTTCGGAGCCATGTATCAGCCGGATGGAAATCACCGTCTCAGCCTTGCCTCCACGAATCCGAACTCGGATCTTCAATCCACACTCCGCAGCTCCTCCAGCAACGGCTTTCCTCCTTCCTCCTTTCCTTCCCTTGGCCTTCTCTCTCTTTATTTCCCTCTCTTGGAATGAGAAGATGAAGAAGAAGATGAAAATGAGGGGATAATACCATTTCTCGGCCTTAACAGCAAGGGAATCTGAGCCATCAGATCCCATAGGAAGAAAGGAACGGCCAGAAAATTTCTTGAAAATAGCTCTCTCGGGTCTGACACGCCCTGTGACACGCCAGTGTCACAGGCCGTGTCCCCTAAGCGGTGCACGAACCGCCTTATCCAAACTTATCCACACCAAGGTGACACGCCCATGACACGCCCGTGTCAGCCTAGTCACGCCCGTGACACGGGGCGTGTAACCCACTCGAGACCTACTCGAGAGGACATACTCGAGAGAAAACCAACTACTCAAGTACCCAGAAAGGACACGCCCGTGTCACCCCCTCTTGCTCGAGTACTTTTCCACCTACTTGAGTACAGTTCGACCTACATGAGAGCTACTCGAGTATGAGCGGGACACGCCCTGTGATACGCCCGTGTCACGGGCCGTGTACCCTCTACCCGACGATCGTCGAGCACAGTTCGTCGACCTAAAGAGAGTCGTCGACCAGGGGAGGACACGCCCCCGACACGCCCGTGCCACGGGCGTGTACCTCCCAAAAATTCGTCGACCGAAATTTGTCGAACGCACTCAACCCGAGCAGGACACGCCCTGGGACACGCCCGTGTCCCAGGCCGTGTCAACCAATAGTTTTTCGTTTCTTGAATTTGGGCTGTTACAACCCTCCCCTCCTTCAAAGAAATTTCATCCTCGAAATTTGGTTCACTCCAATCAACCACATACTCACACAATATTGCACCCACTACAACCGAGCACTCAAAGAGGCGAGCCGGGTTTGAGCTCAGAGGCTACGACTTATCTCACCCAAAGGCATCACGCAAACAAACCAACATACAACACATATAACAACACATCCCTAACTTTCATCTGTGCATATGCAGCCACAAAAGTTATACAGTGATCGAAAACAAACAAACAAACACATCATCGAACTATATCACAATCGAGCGATCACTTCCATATCACAAGGGTGCACCAACATTTCAACATATAACGTGACATAAAACATGTACAACATTATTCACATCCCCGAAATAATACAAGTCACTATCCTTACTTCCGCTCAGCCTCTCGATTTTGCATTTCTCGCGTAAGAACCAAATTAAACACTCGAGTCTGAATTTCAACAACTGAGCTTTGCGGCTCTTATACTTCCAAATTATGCAATCGAGGTTGCGTCCGGGCTGCAGATGATTCGGCCACTGTTTTACCTTTGTCTTCATAAGACGCACCTGTCTATTTCTCACTTCTGGCAGGGCCACTCCAACAATCACGGGCGATATGTCCCGGCTTTCCGCACTTAAAACATGTGCGTATTTCACTTCGTCCTTGCCCATAGGTTGCCCCAGACGAAATAGTAGACGGAGTCGGTTCAGTCCTGAACTTTTTCTTCTCTTGTCTCTTAAACTCCGACTGTTCTGACTACGGAACTTTAAATTCCTATTTTTCCACCGCCAAACTCCTCTTCTCTTGTACCCGCTTTAGATATTTCTCCAACACCCGGGCTGTATCTACCAACGCTTGGAAGCTTTGGTTCACCGAACTTGGGAGTGCCAACCGCAACTCGTCGCGCAATCCTTCATAAAACTGATTCATCTTTCGTGCTTCCTCAGCGAAAGTAGACCCCGCATAACGCCCCAGTCTGGTGAACTCATGCAGGTAAGTATCAATATCCCGCTCACCCTGCACCAGACGTAGAAACTCATTCTCCATGGCAATCCGTTGCGCTACTGGCACATACTTTTCCAGAAATAACTGTGAGAATTCTTCGATCAATACTTCTTCCAATCTTTGGCCCACCAAGTGATGCACTTCAACTTCGTCCCACCACAGCCGTGCATCACCTTCCAACAGAAATGTGGCAAAAGTCACTTTCTGTGCCTCCGCAGTCCTGAGTGCAGTCGGGATCCGCTTCACTCTTGCCAGCCAATTCTCCGCCTGTGTTGGGGAGATCGCCCCGCCAAACGTAGGTGGATGAAAGTCCATAAACCACTTCAACTGCTCATCTGTCCCTTGTTCTGCCATTACAACTTCAGCACACCCTTGCCTTGCACCAGGCCATACTAGCACCCCTACAGGCCTTGCCTGTCCAGTAGGTTGTGCCTGTAACACCGCCAGCACCGTCTCAGTCACCACACGTATAGTATCCGCCGAAGGAGGCATAGGCGCTTCAACTGGTGCCGCGCTCTCATCGGACCGCTGGGGCTCTGACTGCCCAACACCACTCCTCGCCACCTATCAATGTACAAAACACCATTAATCAGTCAGATCATAACGGTCCTTATACATTGACTACACACTCACGCACTTCTCGTGCATGAAATACATTCCTAGTGGACATTCGTGAGTTCCATTATGTTCTCTCCTCCCAAATAATCTTAACCTGGCTCTGATACCACTTTGTAACGCCCCCACTCGTCTCATGGCATATAATAGTGGGTCCGGCCGGGGCCCCACGCCATATGTCACAGACAAGCAGCAGAATTACTTGTGGAAATCAAAATATACTCGCATCCTATCTCAAAACATTCTAGCGCAGCATTTTACGTTAACATGAACTCAACCCAGAGAATGTACACTACTATATAAACTCCACATTTATATATCAAAACCAGGAATGTATACAACTCACACGCACTGGCCTTAAGGCCTTACATATTGCTCTTTGCACAATACATTTTCGTACATCGGCACGCAGGCTGGCCACATGTTGAAGTTGGTGACCGGGCAGTCTGGCGGTCTGTCTTGGCGGGTTGAAGACCGCGCGGTCTGGCGGTTTCCCTTCAGAGATTTGGTTGTTGTGTTGTTGCTGTCTAGAGTCCAAGCGGTCTAGCGGCTTGCCTTTGGAGACTTGGAGACCGGGCGGTCTAGCGGTCTCCCATGGTGATCTCTCTCTCATCCTGGTGGTAGCCGGGCGGTTAGCCATTCTGTCTAACCGCGCGGCCTATGTGAATTGTTTTGTATTAGTCCGCTTAGTCCTGTAAATTTTTAGTCTCACATCTCTTATTTGTATTCTCTCATCTCTCCTCCATTCTATATAAGGGAGGTCATACCTTTGTAATAGATACCTTTTTCAGATAATAAAGTTTCTGTTAAACCACTTCCGGTTTGTTTTTGTTCGTTTCTAACATGGTATCAGAGGAAACGATCTTTTCCTCCTGATTCTTTTCTCTTTCTGTTCGCGCGGTCTCTTGTCTTGTTCGCGCGGTCTCTTTTCTTGTTCGTACGGTCTCTTGCCGCTGCCCTTTGTGTGCACGACCTCTGTGTGAGATCTCGGTTCGGCTCGTCCGCCTTGCTCTTTTAGGCGCGGCCTTCTCCTTCTTCTTCTGTTCGCGCGGGCTACCTTCTAGCCGCTCGACTTCTTTCCCTCAGCTTGTTTCTACGGCTTGGTCATGGCTTCTCTGGCCGCTGGTGTCAATCTTAGTGACCGCTGTAGATCTCCTTCTCCTACCGCTACGATTTCTTCCTGTTCGCGCGGCCTGTTTCCTCACCGCGCGTCTTGTTTTCTAACCGCGCGGCTTCCTCTTGTTTTCTCCAATGGCTCCTTTTGATGCTTCTACTGCCACCGCTCCTACCACCACTCATGTCGCCAATCCGGCTCTGCCTCTTCCTCTTACTCCTTCCGGGAACCTTGGGACCGTTTCCAAGCTTGTCGGCTCCAACTACCCGGATTGGATCGTCTCCTTCACCTTTATCTAATGGCTCGGACCGCTGCTGGACGAAGCATCCCCATCTTCGCCCCTCGGGTGACTCTTCCGCCTCCTCTTCCAAGACGTCTGCCTCTGTGGTCACATCTTCAGGTAGTGCCCACGTGGTTACTCAAGGTAAATGTCTTATCGACTCTAGAGCAACTAATCACATGACGGGCAATCCTCACTGCTTCACTCTGCTCGAACAGCATGATCGGGTGCCCCCGGTTCTTGTTGCAGACGGTTCTCCCTCCCCAATTCATGGGTCGGGAGTGGTCCATGTTACTCCGTCTCTTCGCCTAGCGGACACTCTCTATGTGCCCAAATTTCCCTGTAATTTATTGTCGGTTACCTCTTTATGCAAGCAGCTTCAGTGCTCTGTAACGTTTACTCCGACTTCTTATTCTTTTCAGGATCCGAGCTCCCAACGGACGATTGCTACTGGGACTGATTGCGGCGGCCTCTACTTACTCGACAACGTTTCCGCCTTGTCCGCCTTCTCCTCCTCTTGTACGGATCTTCTTCGGTGGCATCTCCGCCTCGGTCATCCTCCTCCACGGCTTCTACATCAACTTCTGCCCCACCTCCCTCCTTCCAGTTCTCCTCTCAATTGCGAGGCTTGTCAGCTTAGCAAGCATCACCGTTCCTCCTTCTCGCCAAAGCAAGGTCGGTGCTCTACCCGTCCGTTTGATCTCATCCACTCCGATGTCTGGGGACCTGCTCCTACCCTCACCATTGGTCGGGGTAGTTCTTATTTTGTTACTTTTATTGATGACTTTTCAAGATGTACTCGGGTGTATCTCTTACGAGATCGCTCTGAACTTTTGGATGTATGGGTTTCTTTTTATCAATTAATCAAAACTCAATTTGGTGTTTGTATTAAAACTTTTCGCTCAGATAATGCTTCCGAATATTTGAGTCATGCTTTTACCTCTTTCTGTGTGCAACATGACATTATTCATCAGACTAGCTGTGTTTACACCTCCCAGCAAAATGGGGTGGCGGGACGCAAAAACCGTCATCTCATCGATGTCGCCCGCACCTTGATGACCCAGATGCATGTTCCTCGCTCCTATTGGGGTTATGATGTTCTCCTTACCTGCTACCTCATCAATCGCATCCCCTCCACGGTTCTCCACGAGAAAACCCCATTCTCCATTCTGTATCCGGACAAGGAGCCTTTTCCTCTCCCTCTCCGCATCTTTGGGTGCACTGCCTTTGTGCATGCCCCCTCCGCCACCCATGATAAGCTCTCCCCTCGCTCCACCAAATGTGTCTTTCTGGGATACTCCACCACTCAGAAAGACTATTGTTGCTTTGATCCCGTTCTTCGTAAGCAATTCATCTCTGCTGACGTCACCTTCTTCGAGAATGACTCCTACTTCTCGGATGCCTCCCCTCCTCTTCCCCCAGCTTCTGATTCTCCTGCTATTTCCTTCATTCCCTTGTCTCCTCCTGCGATCTCCACCCCTACACCATCTCCGTCCACTCCTCTCCCTTCACCTCTCTCTCCCTCTTCTCCGCCACCATCTCCCTCATCTCCGCCGCCGCCGCTCTCTCCTCCCGGGCCAGCTCTCTCTGCCATGGATGCTCCTGATGCTGAGGGACCTGCTGACCTAGATCTTCCTGTAGCTCTTCGTAAAGTGGTGCGGACGTGTACCCTACACCCCATTGCTGTTGTTGTTTCATATGATCGTATCACCTCTTCTCGCAGGGCCTTTGCACTGGCTATCTCTGCCACTACCACACCTCATTCCTACCAGGAGGCCCTTGTTATTCCTTACTAGAAGATGGCCATGGATGAGGAAATGACGACCTTAACTGAGCGGGGTACCTGGACTCTTGTTCCTCCTCCCCTCGGTACTGATGTCGTTGGCTGTCGCTGGGTCTTTGTGGTAAAATTTGGCCCAGATGGCACTGTGGATCGTTAAAAGGCTCGCCTTGTTGCTAAGGGCTTTATTCAGACCTATGGGTTGATTACTTTGACACCTTCTCTCCCGTGGCTCGTCTCAGCACCATCTGGGTCCTTCTCTCTATGGCGGTCAATAGAGATTGGTTGATTTCCCAGATGGATATCAAGAATGCCTTCCTTTATGGTGATCTTCAGGAGGTTGTCTACATGGAGCAACCTCCTGGGTATGTTGCTCAGGGGGAGACACGAGTCTGCCGGCTGAAGAAGGCAATCTATGGTCTCAAGCAGAGCCCTCGAGCTTGGTTCGACAAGTTCAGCGGCATCGTGGCAGCCGTTGGTTTTGTGCGAAGCTCTGCCGATCACTCGCTATTTATTCGTAAAACCTCCTCGGGACTGGTGGTTCTTACTGTGTACGTCGATGACATCCTGCTCGCTGGCGATGATCAGGAAGGGGTAGCCTTGACAAAGCGGCATCTTCGTCAACATCTGGTCACGAAAGATATGGGCTCTCCGAAGTACTTTCTGGGGATCGAAATCTCTCGGAAGCCCAACTCCTTAGTCCTCTCCCAACGTAAATATGCCCTTGATCTTTTAAAAGAGGCAGGATTGAGTGGAGCTAAACCTGCCCGATGCCCCATGACAGTTGGAGAAGAAAAAACCTGGACAGATGATTCGCCTCCTCTTTCAGATGTTACGCGGTACCGGCGTCTAGTTGGTAAGTTCATATATCTCACAGTGACCAGGCCTGACATTTCCTATGTTGTGGGCAAAGTGAGTCAATTCATGCAAGCACCTAGGGAGTGCCATCTACAGTTCGCCTTGAGGATCTTGGAATATGTCAAAGCAGCGCCTGGGAAAGGATTACTCTTTCAGAAGAATGGTCATCTGAGGGTTGAAGCATACTCAGATGCGAGTTACGCTGATGAAAAAGGGGATCGCAAGTCAACCTCGGGTTTTTGCACCTTTGTTGGGGGAAATCTGGTAAGCTGGAAGAGCAAGAAGCAGTCGGTTATTTCCAGGTCTAGTGCTGAAGCAGAGTATCGTAGTATGACATCGACCACTTGTGAGTTAAAGTGGCTATGGGCTCTCCTGCTGGATTTAGGAGAGGTGTACAACCATCCTCTACCGATGTTCTATGATAACAAGGCTGACATATACATCTCCAAAAATCCGGTCTTCCATGAAAGAACCAAGAACATTGAGGTTGACTGTCATTTCATTCGTGAGGAGATTCTGAAGGAACAAATTTGCACTCCCTTCGTCACTTCTGATAAAGAGCTGGCTGACATCTTCACCAAGCTAGTCTCTGCCTCGTTTCTTCATATTTGTGACAAGCTGGGCATGATCGATATATATGCTCCAGCTTGAGGGGGAGTGTTGAAGTTGATGACCGGGCGGTCTGGCGGTCTGTCTTGGCAGGTTGAAGACCGCGCGGTCTGGCGGTTTCCCTTCAGAGATTTGATTGTTGTGATGTTGTTGTCTAGAGTCCGAGCGATCTAGCAGCTTGCCTATGGATACTTGGAGACCGGGCGGTCTAGCGGTCTCCCATGGTGATCTCTCTCTCATCCTGGTGGTAGCCGGGCGGTTAGCCATTCTGTCTAACCGCGCGGCCTGTGCGAATTGTTTTGTATTAGTCCGCTTAGTCCTGTAAATTTTTAGTCTCACATCTCTTATTTGTATTCTCTCATCTCTCCTTCATTCTATATAAGGGAGGTCACACCTTTGTAATAGATACATTTTTCAGATAATAAAGTTTCTGTTAAACCACTTCCGGTTTGTTTTTGTTCGTTTCTAACACCACACATGAAATCCAACTACGTTTTCTTCGCACGGCCTTCAATGGCCTTTAGCAGCAATCTTTCCATTCCGCTCAAGTAAATCCATTCAAGCATCAACACCTGCAATTAGCCATCCAATCCAAAGCGGAAAACAAAGTAACGGTCAGCAAATTAGCTGACCACTTATAACGACCCTACCCCTTACCTGGGGCAGTGGTTCCTTCCCTGTATGCATTGCTATCCATATAATTATCAAGCTACCAATCACAATCACATCACAAATGCTGGTACCCACCAGACGTTCCGTGCACTCAGGGCACCTTACGGTGTACCGGACTTCGTGGCAACACCACCGATTAGAGGTTATTAACGTGTTGGCTGGCCGGTCCTAGTCCACCAGCGCGCAGACCGGCGACATTCCGCCCAGACCACTCAGAGGTGAGAACCTCACGGCAAACTTGAGCATTAACAAATCGATCCACCATGATGGTGCAGCAAGTAGGGTCTGCCTCGCTTCCTCCCACACCTTGCCATATCGACTTCCCATAACCAGGGCAGGTCAGCCTTTCTCGTTGCCCAAACCGTCAGTAGCGCAGTACTAGACGCGGTTCGGCCATCCCTCCTGATTACTACAACTTTTGGCTCTCTCAGAGCCATTAGCGCTCATAGCGCTCACACCACAAGGAGCTTACACAAAGCACCTCAAATCCATCCAACCATTCATTCACACATTCATACACACCATCCAGAATTATAAAGCATGCATAGTTATCAAATCCACGAAGTCTTCTCCGATTTACCCATAATCATCACCAATCTAGACTATCCGTCCAGATGGGCTTCACACAACATGCATATGTCGTACTCCACACTTCCGGCTCTAGATGCAAACTCAACCAAGGAATCACTTCCGCGATCCACCTCTTGGTGGAGGATTCTATGCACATGCATAAAGAAAGGACTTTAATGTTCAAGAAGGAGATCGTTATCCTTGAAGATGGCTTCAGAGCCATGAATCAGCCAGATGGACATCACCGTCTCAGCCTTGCCTCCACGAATCCGAACTCGGATCTTCAATCCATACTCCGCAGCTCCTCCAGCAGCGGCTTTCCTCCTTCCTCCTTTCCTTCCCTTGGCCTTCTCTCTCTTTCTTTCTCTTGGAATGAGAAGATGAAGAAGATGATGAAAATGAGGGGATAATCCTCATTTCTCGGCCATATAACAGCAAGGAGCAATATGAGCCATCAGATCCCATAGGAAGAAAAGGAACGACGAGAAAATTTTCTGAAAATAGCTCTCTCGGGTCTGACACGCACTGTGACACGCCTGTGTCACAGGCCGTGTCCCCTAAGCGGTACACGAACCGCCTTATCCAAACTTATCCACACCAAGGTGATACGCCCATGACACGCCCATGCCAGCCTAGTCACGCCCGTGACACGAGGCGTGTAACCCACTCGAGAGGACCTACTCGAGAGAAAACCAACTACTCGAGTAACCAGAAAGGACACGCCCGTGTCACAGGGTGACACGCCCGTGTCACCCCCTCTTACTCGAGTACTTTTCCACCTACTTGAGTACAGTTCGACCTACACGAGAGCTACTCGAGTATGAGCGGGACACGCCCGGTGACACACCCGTGTCACGGGCCGTGTACCCTCCACCCGACGATCATCAAGCGCAGTTCGTCGACATAAAGAGAGTCGTCGACCAGGGGAGGACACACCATGGGTCACGCCCCCGACACGCCCGTGTCACGGGCATGTACCTCCCGAAAATTCGTCGACCGAACTTCGTCGACTGAAATTCGTCGAACGTACTCAACCCGAGCAGGACACGCCCTGGGATACACCCGTGTCCCAGGCCATGTCAACCAATCATTTTTTTTCGTTTCTCGAATTTGGGCTGTTACACATGTAGCAAATGGAGGAGTATCAGGTCAAGATGCTTTCCCTCCTCCGAAATATCGGAGTTGCTACAGCTCCTCTTCATCCTCATATGTCGGTTAATCCCCCGCCTTCAGCTTAAGATCACATTCTGCCTCGGCAATCCCCTTAGGGGAAAATGAATATGAAGAATTTTCTGACACAACCAGTTCCACGCACCCCGCTCATCGGGCCGCTGGAGGCGACTGCCATCATCATCCAGAAGAAATAACATGTGCGCCATCAGGTGAAAGACTCACCCGCGAGGTGATGCATGAGGTGATTACCTAAGAGTCCAGACAGCTTGAACGACGGGACATCTTTGTGCACTGCCCTCTCCACCGGGGCTCCCCGCTCGCCCCCAAGTTCTAGCTCACACAGTCCCACACGGCTTCAAGCTCCCTAACATCGAGGGGTTCGACGAAATAGAGGATCTTCTCGAACACATCAACCATTTCCTCACCATAATGAGGATTTTTGCGCCCCAGACCAATTGCTCTTCCAAGTGTTCCCAGCCACTTTGAAGGGTCAGGCCCGCACCAGGTTTCATTCTCTTCGAGAGGGAACCATCTTCAATTTTGCAGAGTTAGCATGCCAATTTTCAGAACAATTTGTGGCCAATCATAGAATTATTCTGGATCCCTCACACCTTTCAAGTATCCGACATAATGAGGGAGAATCCCTCAAAGATATCTTTCGTTATTTCACCTCAGAAGCATGAAAGATTTCGAGGGTTGACCCCGAGCTTCTCAGGGATGTCTTCCATGGAAGACTCCGCCTAAGCAGCTTTTATTCGGCACTCGTGAGGGAAACCGTGCCCAGTTATCCAGACCTTGTTCATCAGGTCGAAGCCTAGTTAGCAGTTGACGAGGCTATCGAAGCACATTGCCAGTAGTTTAAAGGCAAACAAAAAAGGAAGAGTGGGTAGGAACAGACCCGCGTAAGACAAGAGGAGCGACGTTAGGAAGAGTGTCAAACCGACAATCATCGTCGTGAACCACCAAGGAATGGGGTTCAACGACCGCCCCGAGAATACACCCCATTAAACACTACTCGGACTAATGTGCGGTACGTAATTCAGGATGATCCAACATTCCAGCGACCGAGAGTGCCGCCGCCAAACCAAAGAAGTGATCAGTTGAAATACTGTGAGTCTCACCGTACGACTGGTCACACTACCGAAGAATGCTCCGGCCTAAAGAATGAAATCGAACGCCTTGTCAGCCAAAGAATCCTTGTAAGGTTTCTTCAAGGACAAGCGCGGGATCAGCAAGCACCACGCCAAGGAAGAGAATAGTAGAACACACCACAGAGGGGCCTCAGAGCCAGACAAATAATCGGTAACATCGAAACCATCATCGGACCTCCATTGCTCTCTACCTAGGTATTCTCAGTCGAAACAGCAGAAGGAGCTCGCAAGAATATAGAGCTCAAACAGGATTTTACCATCTCCTTTAGTGATGAAGACTTCGAAGGGTTGCAAATCCACAATCAGGACCCGCTCGTCATTTGCGCAGGAGTCGGAGATCCCTGCTTTAACATCAAAATAATTCTCATAGACAATAGGAGCTCAATCGATGTCTTGTTCTTATCTACTCTCTACAACATAGAACTAACCAAACATCATCTCAGTCCCGCCGTAGGACCTGTCTATGGCTTCAGCAACCACCCAATTCTCATTCAGGGAACAATCACCCTACCAGTGACGATGGGTGAATTCCCGAGGCAGACTACTCATGATATCCAGTTTGTCATCTTCAACTCAAGTTCACCTTATAATGCCATCTTTGGAAGGCCGGTCCAGTCTATTTTTGGAGAAATTCCGTCAATTCCACACTTATCTATGAAGTTCCCGACCCCATGAGGCATAGGGGTCGTTCGCGGAAATCAGGAAGCAACTCGCACCTGCTACTTAAAGCAGGTTCAGCCGGCAGTAACAATCACCTTTGACGCCAATTATATCGATCTGCGCAGTAGGGCCTCTATCGAACAAGGAAGCACTCATTAGGAGAGGAAGATCCTCCGCTGGTCAAGAACCCAACACCACCCTTATCCTTGTTTCTCTTTATTTATTGTTTCCATTATATTCCAATTTTTTATTTCTTACTTTTTATGATGTAAAAGTCGTGAACCACGACTCACGAAAATTATATTTAAATTGATCATATTACATTGTGTTTTCTTTATTATCGTCTCGAGACCTCTTCGGCGAAGCTTGGTCACTACCCGGATCGAATCCTTACATTCTACGGTTAAAGATTCCTGACCAGCTCGGTCACTTCCGGATCGAACATTCACCGGAAGCCAACTCTTCACCCGGGTTAGGTCGTGTAGTCAGATCAAATCATTACATTCTTCGGTGATTGGATCGAATCATTACATACTTCGTCGTTACTGCAGGTTAACACCCCGCCATCGCCAGTGTAACATATCTCAAACAACTAGACCCGTAAGAATGGCTTTGTCATGACTAAGTCGTGATAAAATCTGAAAGTGCAGCTAGATCTGATATACTCTAGAGGGGGGGTGAATAAAGTATGGTGCTTAAAAACTTTTTACAACAATTGTTGTAATCTGAGTGAACAGGGAAGCAAATAAAAAATCTAAACAATTGTTACATACTACAAAAGAAACTAATCACAGATCCTAACTAATCACAAAACAATCACAGCCAGAAACAAAAATAAAGACAAGCAAGCCAGAAGACACAAGGAAGCTATAGTGGTTCCCCTAAACTTGGGTACATCCACTCTTCTACCACCCTAGGTAGGAATCCACTGCAGGATGAGTTGATCAGGTATCCTTGTGCACCAATGAGCTTTTGATAAGGTGCTCAAAAACCAAATCAGATTTTTTGATCAGGTGTCTTGCCACCAATGAGCTTTTGACAAGGTGCTCAAAAACCAAGCACAAACTTTTGAAGGGAGTTTGAAAAACCTTTACAGAGATGAGGATGAGAGAATGATGAAAGTCTTCTCTTTCTCAAAGCAGCTGAGAAGACTATGTCGATTTGATGTTGTCAAAGCTCCCCCTGAGTTCTTGAGATGTTCAGGAAATGAAGCTTTGCTGTAGGGTGATAGGCCTTCAGAAAATGATCTCCAGCAATTGATGATTTCAGCAACAGCTGAAATGTTAGGTGTCTGGAGTCTTTGAATGATGTTGGCCTTGAACACTTGAATCAAAGTGGATCTGAAGATTCCAGATTTGTTGATCTCCTTTGGTGTGTGTTCTTGTATGAATTCTTTTTGACAGAGAATGTCTACAACTCTTTCTCTTTTTCTCTTGTGAACAGTTGATGTTGAGAAAGATGTTGTTCAGAGAGTGTTGTAGCAGAGAATGAATTGTTCTTGTTCTTCTTGTTCTGCTTATCTGTTCTGTGTCTGTCTATGAGAGAGATTCAAAAATCTTATGTTTTATTCCCTGGTTCTGAATAGAAAATAATCCTCTGTCAAGAATAGCCGTTAGCCTGTCATTAATTGCATCCTTAATTGCAAATGTCTTTTGGGGGAAAGTCCAAAGAAACATTCCTTGATAATCCCTTGAAACTTGGTCCAGAAATAAATGAAAACGGCTAGAAAATCTTCTGAATTAATTGCTGAATAACTCCTTAACTGTCCTGAATTTGAATCTTGAAAATCATTCAACTCTTTCAGAAAAACGTCGAACTGAGCTCTGCTATCATCGAACTGAGCTCAGCGATTTGGACTTATACAGCAACAGAGATCGTCGATCTGAGCTCAACTATCATCGAACTGAGCTCAGAGATAGAGAATCAAAACTGAGTCAAGATCGTCGAACTGAGCTCGAAGATCGTCGAATGAAGTTCGACGATTTGTTGAAGTTGAGCTCAGCGATCGTCGAATGGAGTTCGACGATCCGTCGAAGTTGAGCTAGACGATCGTCGATTGGAGTTCGACGATTTGTCGTACTGAGCTCGACGATATGACTTAATCTTCAAACTGAAAATCCTTGGTCTTGAGGGCAGCTTCCAAACCTAACTACTAACCCTTAGTCTCAATTCTAGTTGACCTTTAGATCTATACAGGAGGTCAAAAACAGGTTTCCTAAAGACATAGTGATCCTGACCCAAATTAGTAATAGGGTGTTCCAACAAAATCCTAGGATGCTCAAGAAGACCAGATGAACTAAGGCATGAAGGTGAAGATCACCATAGTCTGCAAATAACACTTTCCAATTACCTAACCTATTGTTTGACTTTATGGCCTCATCTTGACTCTTTGACCCCACCATAACATCCCTAGCCTTTTAGAAGGTTCATTGGGTCACAAAGGACCCATTGGGGTCAACCAAAGTGGTCAAGTTGACCAAAGTCAACTATAACCCCAAAATAGTCAAAGTGACCTATCTAGGAAGGACTCATTGGGGTCAACCAAAGAGGTCAAGCTGACCAAAGTCAACATAAACCTTAAAATGATCAAAGTACCCTAACTAGGGTCAAGTGACCTCCAAGGTGCTCAAACCAACCCTACCCAAGTCTCCCTATACCTTAAGAGAGGCCAATGGGTCACTAGGGACCCATTAGGTCACTAGAGACACTACCCAACTCAACCCTAAAATGGGTCAAACTAGCTCAAGTTAACACAACCTAGCCTAACTCACTTGTGCTAAGCCCAAGTTGAGTGGCCCACTAGCTTTAGGAGGCTGATATTTACATGGAATGCCACTAAAAATCTGTAAATTATGACTAGGAGAGAGAACCTCAAGTTCTCCTTTAATGGAGGAGAGAAAGAAGAGAGAGAGAGGAGTTATGGAGGGAGACCATGGGCTACCCCATTAGTCTCCCCCATTGCGCCCATTCATCTCCCTTGACACTTGGGATGAGAATACCATCAATTCCAGCTAGCCAACACTAATGGGGGGAGCCCAACCACCATGGCCGACCACCCTTTCACCTCCCCTCCATGGAAAAATATAAATCCCCCTATACAGCCCCACATTCCTATTTTTGGTCAACTCATCACCTTCAAAATGTTCTTGGCAGTCGAATTGGTATATTATATCAAAGGTTTTGGTGGAGGATCGAGAAATCGAGTAAGCTCGCCGGAGAGGAGAAATGCCACGGCCAACCGCCGCCGCCACCGTCGTTGAACCCCAAACAAGGTCCACTTCTCCTCCTCTCCCCTTATACTAGCATCCTAGATCAATAGGATTTGAAATCGAGCCCAATTGGGCTGATTTTCATTTTTGAATTCCATGAAAAATCATGGTTTTTGCATTCTCGGGTTCGCCGGAAAACACCCCTCCGACGGCCGTATCACCGCTCGTCGATAGCCCCCACCTTAACAGAGGTGGTGGTTGTGGTGGCCGGCCGGGGAGGGGTCTAGATTGCTGGGAAAATGGGTTGTAATGTCCTCCAAGTTCGTCCAATCAGAACCTTAGGCTGGAGGAGGAAGACGACTCCTGGATCGTCCGATCTGATGTTTTTTTAATTTTGTCCAATTATAAATTATTAAATAGTGTTATTATTATCCCCTTAATATATACTTTTTGAATCAGAAAAATGAGCCCCTTAGGGGCTGAATAATGAAAATGGTAAACATGAAAGTTGTAGACTTCGTATTTACTTTATTTAAAAATTGGTTTCAACTCATTTGGGTCAGTGGTTTGACCACAACATTCAATATGGTGCAGCATATACATAGACTTGACTAGAGACTAAATTGAGTGACCCCACTAAACCAGTCAGGCAAATGCTATGAAATTTGTACCATAGGCAAAATATATCAACACCCTCACCATATCCAAAATGGTAATTTTTGGAAAATATTTTTTATAGTTTTGTAAATATTTAATAAATCATGTATGATTTAATTAGTGGGTCTATTGACCTCAAATACCAACAATATTTTGGTGGATGACCCTTAGGGTCATGATAGGTCACTGGTAAAAATCTCAGCCCATTTGAGGTTGATTTGATTGGGTAATGATGTGACCAAAGTTTGGTCTTATTAAGGGAAAATCAGGGCAAGGCGGAAATTGGTGGGTTGAGTGGTCAATCCTCATCCAAAAGGGATAAAACTTTAGTCACTGCCTCAAAGTCACCTAAAAATACACCACAAGAGATTTAGGGTGGTTTGGGGTGGAGATACCCTAAGACCCTAGTGTAGGCCCTAGATTTGAGGTTTGGGGCCTAGTGAAGGGCATGGGACTATGCGTTCTTGGATGGTCTTGGAACTTGGTTGGTGAGTTTCTAGAGTAAAAGTAGGCTCTGGAAAATAGTTTTAGGATTTTTAGGAGCGTACAACCTTTTAAAGTAATTATGGATAATTTATGATACTTTAGTCTAATATTTAATTACATGCTCAAATGAATTTAAATACTCATGAAACTTAGGCAGTGAACTTGATTGGATGACATTGTTCCCTAGAAATTTTATTGTGAATTTTGGATTGGTAATTAGAGTACTTCATTCATAAACCCTAATTTTGATTTATTCACAAAATAATTATTTTAGAGTTATTTGCTTAATGAAAAATTATGAAACTTGGCCAGGGAATATTTGATGACATAATCATATTCTGTGAATTTTTATAAGAATATTGGAAGTGTTTCATATAGGATCCTTCACAAGTGCCCATTTTTGAATATTTTTAAATAATTTATATATGTGACTAATTGAAGTTAAAAAATTATAATTATTGGTCAGTAGCCTTTTTCTGGTTATATTCATCATCTATTAATTTTCTCATAAATTATGGATGGTTGGTTTAACTTATATCTATTTATCATAATATTGTGATTATTTATCAAATAATTTGTTGAAGGTCAAATCCTTTCTGGAAAATTGAGATTTTTTATATTTATTGTTATTTTGATGTTACCAAATTGTCATAATTTTCTTAAGGCCATACCTAGTCAAAACATTATACTTGGTGTTCAAAAGGCTAGGTGACCTGATTTTGTAGAAAATATAATAAATGTCAAATAAATTAGGAAAATTATTACCTTCTGGAATTATTCATAAAGTATCATGATAGATCTCCAATAATAATCTTAGGTCATTTAGATGATTATTTGGAAGGTCATCATCCTTGCACATCATATAGTCCATTAGGTCTGCACACAGAAAAATCGTAGAATTAGGGAAACATGTGAATCTTGGTATGAGGTAATTGGTGTACCTGGTCTTGTTGAGAATGAATAAGGTCACCAATGGAAGGCAGGTTGTGAGAGCTTGGGTGACAAAGGGCAAGGTTGTGCTCGGGATCAACGGTGGATCGTCTTTCCTTAGAAAAAGAGACTAAATACACTTAGGGTTAGTTCAAGTGTAATACTAAGAGAGTTTAGGACATGAGTAGATACCAACAATAATAAGTACCTTGCGAAAGGGAGCTTTGGGATTTAGCGTATCGTAGTTCCTAGTGCCCTCTAGAGCCCTTCACGGGGAATGCCCTGGGCAGTCCAAGGTTAACCTTAAACCGTAAGACTAAAATGATTAAAGAGCAACTAGTAATTCTATGTAACAGTCTCCCAAGCCCACGACTCGAAAGGACGACCGCCGGGACCCCCAGCATCCAGCTCGAAAGGGTTAAGCCTCAACCGGTCTGCAGACCATGCACCCCAAAGCCTCTCCGCGGCTATTTCTTGGTTGCGGGTTCGAGACCCGGCCTCAACAATGCGCCGCGGTCGAGAAACACCCGCGGAGAGGCTTTGGGTGCATGGTCTGCAGACCGGCTGAGGCTTAATCCTTTTGAGCTGGATGCTGGGGGTGCTGGTGGTCGTCCTTTCGAGCCGTGGGCTGGGGAGACTGTTACAAAAAGTGCACTTTTTTGTAACGGCCCAGACCTGGCTCAACCAAGGGAGAACCAGCGAGACCCATTGGTACCGTTAAAGGGCTGCAGCTCGTATACCCCAAAGCCTCTCGGGCCTATTTCTCAGTCATGCACATTGTTTAGGCAGGGTCTCGAACCCGCAACCCCCTTCACAAGGAGTTTTCAAACCACTCCCCATCACCAATTGAGTTGCAGCTCAATTGATGATGGGGAGTTGTTTGAAAACTCCTTATCAAGGAGGTCTCGGGTTCGATCCCCAGCCTCAACAACCCGTCTGTGGATGGAGAGAGGTTGGGATGCATGGTCTGCAGACCGGTTGAGGCTTAACCCTTTCGAGCTGGATGCTAGGGGTGCCGACGCTCGTCCTTTCGAGCCGTGGGCTGGGGAGACCGTTACATTCACTTACCCCGTGGTCACGAGAGGCTAGTTTGGTTTAGACTCACGAGCGGTAGGTTTGGTGGTGATAAGTACAGAGTGGTTAGTCCGAGGAGCTAGTGGCTCAGAAGGTTGTTGTGACGGACGGGTTAGTCCGGGGAGACGATGGCTCGGGAATTCATGGTTCCATGTGCATAAAGGTGGTGGGTTTTCGGTATTAGACGGTCGTTCGCACCGACGTCAATACGTTGACTCGGCAAGTGCAGTTCTCACTTAACCAAGGAAAATACTGGTGGATTTGCCAATATTAGTACGTGGTGACTCTGGTTTGTCCTTCAGAGACGTACGTAAGGGCTAGGCCTGGTAGTGCGGATACTCGCCTAGGAGTGAGGTGGCCCAACCCACTGTCTCCGTTGGCCACTACGGAAGCTCTTGGGAGTGAAGCTAGCTTTCAAAATCGGGGAACTTAAAATCTGTGCGCATAGAGTTGGGTGTGTGTGTTGCACTTGTATGAACATAACATTAAACCAGCATAACATATCATATCATGTAATCACTACTTTTAAACCCCTACCCCTATCATATAAATTGGTATAAGACTTTTTATATGATATACCTTGCAAAATGACCGCTTAATCTATAAGTTTGTATGAGCATTCTTATAAATTAAGGTTACTTTTAATATAGCTTGTTAACTTTACTATTTTTTCTGCTCTGTACTTTACTTTGTTTATATTACTGCTTTATTGCTTTTAGTTCTTTTGTACATACACCTGCTAGGGTAGTTGTCACATGCTTGTTCCACTCTGCTTTGTTGTCCTCTGCTTTCCTCCTCCCCACACAGTGACTAGGAGTCGCGGGGGGTGAGGCGAGGATGATAGTGTCTTAGTCTTTTGACTAACGGTCGGTGGACCACATCATTTTAGGGGACCGAGCAGCAGGAGCATCAACACAGACAGGACAAGGAGGAAGGACATGAGGAGCAGTTGCTGCACACTACCACTACTACACGACGACATGTCGAGGATGGATTTCAGTTTGCTTCCGCTTAAATGTTCTGAGTTGTGTGAGAGAGATCATTTATATTAGACATGTACCGGGCTTAAGCCCATTTTCTACTCTCTTTCATACTATGTACTCATTGTGGACTATTGCTCTTATATATATATTGATAATGAGCTGTGATTTGTGGACTTGTATTACTTACTTCTCTTTTGTTGATACACTGTGATGTGATCGTTTTAGCCGACAAGATTGGCGTCGTGCGGTGGTGTCTAACTTGGTAGTTGGAGTCACCGTAAGGCGACTATTCTAGGCGTAAGACCCGGTGGTGAAAGGAAAAAAATGTGTCTTACAGCCGGGGCATGTCCCCCTCGCGGTTGCGCTATCGGATTGAATAATTACATTATCTAACACCTGGACTGAATCCTTACATTCTCGGGCAATCAGATCATAACTAGGCTAGGTCGCCCAGTCAGATCGAATCATTACATTCTTCGGAGATCAGATTGAATCATTACATTTGTTGTCATTACTGTAGGCCAACGCCCCGCCATCGCCAAGGCATGCCCCCTTGCGGTCATGCAGTCGAATCAAATTCTTACATTCTCCGACACTCGGATCGAATCCTTACATTCTCCGGCAATCGGCTCATAGTCAGGGTTGGTCGCGTAGTCGGATCGAATCATTGCATTCTCCGGCGATCGGATCAAATCATTAAATTCTTCGTCATTACTGTAGGACAACGCTCCGCCATCGACAGGGCATGCCCCCTCGCGGTCGTGCAGTCATATCGAATCCTTACATTCTCCGACACCCGGATCGAATCCTTACATTCTTCGGTAATCGGCTCATAGTCGGGCTAGGTCGCACAACCAGATCGAATCATTACATTCTCCGACGATCGGATCAAATCATTATATTTTTTGTCATTACTTTAGGCCAACACCTTGTCATTGCTAGGGCAAGCTCCCTCGCGGTCATGCAGTCGGATCGAATCCTTATAATCTCCGACATCTGGATAAAATACTTACATTCTTTAGTAATCCTCCCATGTCTAGGCTCGACCCCGCAGCCAGATCGAATCCTTACATTCTCCAACACCCGAATTTCTCTGGAGTCCTCCCATGTCTAGGCTAGACATCGCAGTCAGATCAAATCCTTACATTCCCCGACCCCCGAATTGAATCATATCATTATTCGAGATCATTATACTCTCTGACATTACAATAAGCCTACATCTCGCCAGTTACTCACATTTGTGTAATTCAAAAGAGTAAAGAAAGGGAAACAACAACATTATAGTAACCTTGGGGTCAAAACCGCCATCATCAATAACTACAAAAAATGGTGAAAAGCACTTATAAGTTTGGCAAACAAAAATGACAGGCATTCATGTAAGTTACAACAATAAGAAGAAGATGTACACAAACATACAAAGGCAAAGCTACCACTCGCCGTCTACATCAGGCTCAGGGCTCACGTCCTTCGTCATTAAAAATGTCATCAAAACTAAGGCCCGGGACATCGCACTTCAGGCGCTTGGCTATCACGCAAAACGCCTTTGACACCCCGCGTCTGAGCGCAGCCATGTGGACATCCTCCATTTGAGGTTCAACCTCTCTGGACCAAACATCATCACGGATCTCCTTAACAAGTAAGTCACGATCGTGCATATATTCCAAAGAATCCATGTACTCCTCAAATCCAGCTGCCTTTATCTCAAGTACCCGCTCTTCTGAAGAAAGACACACTATCTCAGCCTTGGAAACCTCCAACTCCTCCCTCAAGTCAGAACTCTCCTCCTGCCAGTCTTCAACGTTTGCATGGTCTTGTACACTAAAGACTTCTATATCTGCAGCAATGTTTGAGCTTCCTCCAGCTCTGACTTCTACTCCGACTCGATCTGCCAAAATCACGATACCTCTCGATCTAGCTCTTATCTAGAGGCGGCAAGTGAAGTATCTGCTGCCTGGAGCTTCTCCTGAAGAGCCAAGTATCCGTCATTCAATCTCACATAATGATCGTTCCACATAATTGCTATATGTGTCTGAGCTTCAATCTGCAAACAACAAACAAGGGGTTAGAGTCGTGCAAAGTAACTAGTTCGAATGAAGAAAGATGAATGGTTCACTTACCACGTCACTCATTGTCTTCAAAGAAGACATTCGGGGAACAATACCTTCTGTGCAAGGGACTCAGAGGGGGGGGGGGGGGGGGAAGATGCCTTTATCACCTTAAAATCTGAATCAATCAAATAGGCTCGTCACAAGGGGCCTCCTCAATCAACTCATCTCTTCGACTTGGCGAAGTTTGCTACTCTGCAACAACATCACAACTACTCCTCAAAACAAGCTTCTTTTTGCGAACCAATGACGTGACTGCAGCACGCTCAACATCAATCGAAAGACCACATTGAGACAGATGCTTCTATTCAACAAACAAATAGATACTGAACAAGCGATTTGCCAACCCCGGAGCTCCGTAAATCTCAACACGGGAGAAAAGTCCCGTTCTCGCCCCCTCTGGCAACGACAACAACAAGCGATTTGCCAACTTTTGTTGCTGCGAATCTCGACACGGTCGCCACCGTCGCCACCATCAATACAGACATCACATCAATCTCTGAATAACTCCAAAGAGAACTTTGAGCCATGCTCCCTGAAGAAAGCCACCAGCCCCATAGTGCGAGTCATTCCTAGCAGAGTGAACTAAGATATCGGGACGCCGCAAAATTTCAGAACGTCCACAACCTCCTCGCTTGGTGGAAAGCGGAATCCGGATTTCAATGCCGTCTCAACCCCTAGGTGAGTTCTGAACTCTCTCTTTAGTATGAGGGATCTTCACATCAAGATCATCAGGTAACCCATATCTTTTCCTCCAAACTGCGACTTGCTCAGTAGTGAGTGTAGAGTGCAACCACATTGGTCTCGTAGGCCGCTTCAAAATCTGAAAATAAAAAGCAAAGAACTGGCTAAGGATGTTCAATTGAACATCATTGCACTCAAGTGCACGATCAACACACAAACCAAAAATGCGCAATGACCCGCCTACCCAAAGAGAGCGCGAGCACCCGCGCAAGCAAAGGGGTGCGCCATACGCATCAGGGGTGTGCCCGTCCCCGCATCAGCGGGCTCCGCTCGTCATCTTCATACTGCAGCCTCCCTCGTCTGTGCACCTTCTTCGTTTTCCACATTTCTAACGGCTTACCTTGGCCTGTAAAGCACCGTCATCCACCTTCTCTAGCACCTCTCCGTTCTCCCTCACCATTTTCGCCACCAAATCAATCCTTCGTAGGAGGAAAAGAAATCCTCGCTCTTCTCATAAAAATATTTTCTAACACCGAGGATTTAGGGGTGCAATTGATGGAGACAAGCCTATTTATAAATTATTGGGGGGGGGGGGGTAATTAGCTCACTCCCTATGATCTCATCATCTTAAATGGAGATCATGGGTAAACCACCGCGCGCGCGATAGGCACACGCAATCACATGCGATATCAGCATGCGCGGGATCCCATTCCCCGAACAGCTCGAGGCCGACCACCGGGGTCGACCCCTCTCTCCTGCCGTCAGCAGGCTGGCTCAAGCCCGACCTGAACTTTGATCGGCTAAGGGGCTGCACGACAGCAGCCTCTAGGGGCGGCGATCCCGCCGGCTCGCTCAGCCGGCAGGAGCTTTCCATCCCACCACCTATGTGGGAGGTGTCAAGTGCGGCCGGCAGCGCCTCACCCTCCAACTAGGTGTGCTCGGTCGGCCTCCCCCCACTCAGGTCGGCTTCGGCCAAGCCTTACAGCCAGCGATGGAGTGGCTTCCGATGTTCGTCATCGCTGGGGCTGTGCCTGGTGTGCCGCCCGAGTGCGGCTGGCCGGTCCTCTCTGGCTAACGCCGCGTCGACGGCCGATACCTTCGCTGGGGCTGACCACCTTTGAGGTAGTGGTCGGCTGCCTCTCTTGCCCTCTTTGGGCGCCTTCCCCGTCATCCGATCGTTCCACCACGATCGTCGCTATCGACTTAGCGGATAATTACCCACGTGACCACCACCAGTAGTGGGAGGCATGTTTTTAGTTGGAGTCTGCATTTAGTAAAATTAAATATACGAATAATATGCACATAAAAGTATGCTTAAAATGATAATATTGGTGGTTACAGTGTGCAGATAACCGCATAACCACCGTAACCACCTCTTGGAGGCTATAAATGTAACGCCCCGAAACTCAAAGGAGCGAAGGGGATGTTTTGGGCCAATTTGGGTTCTGGCAGCAGGCACACGGCCTGGGACACGGGCGTGTCCCAGGGCGTGTCAAGCCTGTGTCGACACTAAGACGGGAAGTCGACACTTTGGTCTCGACATTGTGTCGAGACTGGGCACACGGCCTGCGACGCGGGCGTGTCGTAGGGCATGTCGACCCGTGTCGACACTTAGCCGCGAAGTCGACACTCTACATTCGATGAAGTGTCGAGACATGGCACACGGCCTGCGACACGGGCGTGTTGCAGGGCGTGTCAACCCGTGTCGACACTCGTCCCGGGAAGTCGACACTTTGGTCTCGACATTGTGTCGAGACAAGGCACACGGCCTAGGACACGAGCGTGTCCAAGGCCGTGTCATCAGGTCGACGATCTTCGCTCGACGAAGTGTCGAGTGTCGAGACCGTGTACACGGCCTGGGGTCCAGGCGTGTTGAGGTGACACGGGTAGGGACACGGGCGTGTCCTAGAACCCGTGCAGTGCTCGGGTTGTTTTCAGGGAAAAATGATGGGGGTACACGGTCGGCCACACGGCCGTGTCAGGTGGAACACGGGCGTGTCAGCTCGATCACGGGCGTGTTCGATACCCGTGTGAGGTTCCAGGCGAGCCGATTTTGACGGTGAATGAGGCACACGGCCCTGGACACGGGCGTGTGCCAGGTCGTGTTCGGTCCAGATTGGGCATTTCAGTCCCGAATCAAAGCCGTTCGTTTCCTTATTTTGAGATCCAACGGCTGGGGGTTGTTCCTGAAGGGATATACCCGGGATTGGACTTAGAAACCCTCACTTTTCTTAAGTTATCATCTTTCTAAAACCTTAGAGAGAGAGGAGAGTCAATGAAGGAAGAAGGAGCTAGATCCACGGAGGCAAAGCTAGTGCGGTGCTTTTCATCGCTTACTTTTCAATGGCGTCAAAGAGGAACGCTAGGGTAACGATACTCATCTTGAGCATGAGTGTTGAAGTTGGTGACCGAGCGGACTGGCGGTTTGTCTTGGCGGGTTGAAGACCGCGCGGTCTGGCGGTTTGTCTCAGTCGGCTTGGAGACCGGGCGGTCTGGCGGTCTTCCCTGACAGTCTCTCTTCCTCTCTGGTGGTAGCCGTGCGGTTAGCCCTGCTGTCTAACCGCGCGGCTTGTGCGGTTTGTTTTGTATAGTCCGCTTGTCCTGTAAATTATAGTCTCACATCTCTTATTTGTATTCTCTCATCTCTCCTTCATTCTATATAAAGGAGGGCATACCTTTGTAATAGATATCTTTTTTGGATAATAAAATTTCAATTATTCAAAAGTTTATTCGCTTGTTCTCTACTTTTCGCTTCTTTTCTCTACTTTCTAACATGGTATCAGAGGACACGGTCATTTCCTCCTGATTCTGTGCGCCCTCTGTTGTTCGCGGCTTGTTTTCAGCATTCTGCGACTTGGCTTCTCTCTGTCCGCGCGGCTTGTTTCTATCCGCGCGGCTTGTTTCTGCCCTGTTCGCACGGCTTGCTTCTTCTTCTCTTCTCCTACTGATCTTTGTCACGGCGACCTGTTTCCTTGTCGTCGCGCTCCTTGCTCTTTCCTCCGCTCCGACTTCCTAGTCGTTGCGGTCTGTCCCTATCCGCGTGTGTTGTCTCTCTACTCGCGGCTTGCTGCTGTGATCTGCCTGACCGTGCGGGTTATACCTTTCTCACCCGCATCTTGGTCGCGGTCACCTGCTCTTCTCTTCTCTTCTGTTCGCTCGGTCTTCTCAGTCCGCGCGACCTCTTCCCCGCTGGACCTTTGCCCTTTTTCGCCGCTTTCTTCTTGTTGCCTTCTACCCGCTCCTGCTTGCTAGTCGCCTCGGTCTCATCTTTGGCCGCGCGACTTGTTCTCCTCTGTTCGCCCGACTTTTTTAGGTCGTGCGACTTCTTTCCCTCTACTTTGCTCGGCTTCTTGGAAGCGGCCTTTCTAGCCGCCCGACCTATTTTCTGGTCGCCCGGCTTGGTGCTCTATTCTCTTCTCGCGGCTTGTTCTTCTCGTAGTGGTTTGCTACTCTCTTGCTTCCATGGCTTTCCTCTCATCCAGCCCGTCAGCCTCCGTGGTCACCTCTTCTGGTAGTGCTCATGTTGTGACTCGCGGACGATGGCTCATCGACTCTGGTGCAACAAGTCATATGACAGGCAACCCTCAATTTTTCTCTCTTCTTGACACACAGGCTCAGTTGCCCCCAGTCATTGTCGCTGATGGATCTCCCTCCCCGGTCCATGGGACGGGCATGGTTCAAGTCACTCCGTATCTCTGCTTGGCTGATACCCTCTATGTGCCCACGTTTCCGTGCAATTTATTATCGGTTACTTCTTTATGCAAGCAACTACAGTGTTCTGTCACATTCACCCCTACCTCTTGTGCTTTTCAGGATCCGGACTCCCAACGGACGATTGCTACCGGGACTGAGAGTGGTGGCCTCTACTTCCTTGACAACGTTTCTGCTCTATCCGTCTTCTCCTCCTCCTCTACAGATCTTCTCCAATGGCATCTTCGCCTTGGTCATGCTCCTCCCCGCATTCTACGACAACTCCTGCCGCACCTCCCTCCTCATCATCCTCCTCTAAACTGTGATGCATGTCAACTTGGCAAACATCACCGCTCCTCCTTCCCACCATCGCAGAGTCGGGGCTCCTCCCATCCGTTCGACCTCGTTCACTCTGACATATGGGGTCCCGCTCCTACCCTCACCATCGGTCGGGGCAGTTCCTATTTTGTCACCTTCATTGATGATTTCTCTCGATCTACGTGGGTATATCTTCTTAAAGATCGCTCCGAGTTATTCTCTGTTTGGACCTCCTTTTATTCGATGGTTAAAACTCAGTTCGCTACGTCTATTAAAATCCTTCGTTCTGACAATGCTCAGGAGTATCTTAGCCACGACTTCTCCTCCTTTTGCACTCACCATGGTGTTATTCGTCAAACCAGCTGTGTCTACACTTCCCAACAAAATGGGGTGGCGGAACGCAAAAACCGTCACCTCCTCGATGTCGCTCGCACTATGATGAATCAAATGCATGTTCCTCGCTCCTATTGGGGCTATGCTGTCCTTCTCTCCTGCTATCTCATCAATCGCCTTCCCTCCACCGTTCTCCACGGTGCTACCCCCTTCTCCCTTCTTTATCCGGACAAGGATCCCTTTTCTCTTCCTCTACACATCTTTGGGTGCACCACTTTTGTGCACTCTCCCGCTGCCACCCGTGATAAACTCTCACCCCGTGCCACCAAATGTGTCTTTCTGGGCTATTCTCCCACTCAGAAAGGCTATTGTTGCTTTGACCCTGTTACCCGCAAGCAATTTGTCTCTGCGGATGTCACCTTCTTTGCCAATGCCTCTTACTTCTCTCCCGCTTCCTCTTCTCCTCCTCCTGCTCCTCCTTCTCATACCAACTCATCCCTTCCCTCTGCTCCCACTGAGGTTCCGTCCTCTCCACCCACTCCACCACCTTCCCCATCCTCCTCATCTCCACCCTCTACTCCGCTTTCTCCCTCCACTCCGCTGCCATCTCTCTCTACTCCCGGGCCAGCTCTCTCCACCACGGATACTCCGGATACTGAGGCACCTGCTGACCTGGATCTCCCGATTGCTCTTCGCAAAGGGGTTCGGGCTTGTACCCACCATCCTCTTGCTGCGGTTGTTTCCTACGATCGCCTTACCCCTGCTCGCCGAGCCTTTGCCCTGGCTATCTCGGCCACTACCACCCCCGTTCCTACCAGGAGGCCCTTACTATTCCTCACTGGAAAGTTGCCATGGATGAGGAGATTGCTACTCTCACTGAACGGGGTACCTGGACACTTGTTCCGCCTCCTTTCGGCACCGATGTTGTTGGTTGTCGCTGGGTCTTCGTAGTGAAGTTTCTCCCAGATGGCAGTGTGGATCGTTATAAGGCTCGCCTGGTTGCCAAGGGTTTTACCCAAACTTATGGGGTTGATTACTTTGACACTTTCTCGCCCGTGGCTCGCCTCAGCACTATTCGGGTTCTTCTCTCTGTAGCTGTCAACAGGGATTGGCCTATCTCGCAGCTAGATGTTAAGAATGCCTTCCTCTATGGAGATCTGCAGGAAGCTGTTTACATGGAGCAACCTCCTGGGTATGTTGCTCAGGGGGAGACACGGGTATGCCGGCTAAAGAAGGCTATCTATGGCCTCAAGCAGAGTCCTCGTGCCTGGTTTGACAAGTTCAGTGGCATTGTTGCGGCCATTGGTTTTACACGAAGCTCAGCAGATCACTCCTTGTTTGTTCGGAAAACCGCCTCTGGTCTTGTTGTTCTTGCGGTTTATGTTGATGACATTCTTCTTACTGGCGATGACCAGGATGGGATACTGATGACCAAGAAACACCTTCGTCAACATCTGGTTACAAAAGATATGGGCTCCCCGAAATACTTTCTGGGGATTGAAATCTCTAGAAAGCCCAACTCCATGGTCCTTTCACAACGGAAGTATGCTCTTGATCTTTTAAAGGATGCAGGACTCACTGGTGCTAAACCTGCACGTTGTCCTATGGCTGCTGGAGAAGACAAAACTTGGACAGATGACTCACCTCTTCTCTCTGATCTTACGAGATACCGGCGTCTGGTGGGCAAGCTCATATATCTCACGGTAACCAGACCCGACATCTCCTATGCTGTTGGCAAGGTGAGCCAGTTCATGCAAGCTCCGAGGGAGTGTCATCTACAATCTGCTCTGAGGATATTAGAGTATATTAAAGCTGCTCCAGGGAAAGGACTCCTATTTCAGAAGAATGGTCACCTAAGGGTTGAAGCTTACTCTGATTCAAGCTATACAGATGACAAAGGGGACTGCAAATCAACTTCAGGTTTCTGCACATTTGTTGGAGGCAATCTTGTGAGTTGGAAGAGCAAGAAACAGTCTGTCGTTTCCAGGTCTAGTGCAGAGGCTGAATATCGTAGCATGGCATCGACTACATGTGAGTTGAAGTGGTTGCGGGCTCTCATGCTTGACCTAGGAGAGGTTTACAACTATCCTCTTCCTATGTTCTGTGACAAAAAGGCCGCGATACACATTTCCAAAAATCCGGTCTTTCATGAGAGAACAAAACACATAGAAGTCGACTGTCATTTTATTCGAGAAGAAATATTGAAGAAACAGATTTGCACTCCGTTTGTCACGTCCGACAACGAGTTGGCAGACGTCTTCACCAAGCCAGTGTCCGCTTCCTTTTTCCACATCTGTGACAAGCTGGGCATGATCGATATATATGCTCCAGCTTGAGGGGGAGTGTTGAAGTTGGTGACCGGGCGGACTGGCGGTTTGTCTTGGCGGGTTGAAGACCGCGCGGTCTGGCGGTTTGTCTCAGTCGGCTTGGAGACCGGGCGGTCTGGCGGTCTTCCCTGGCAGTCTCTCTTCCTCTCTGGTGGTAGCCGTGCGGTTAGCCCTGCTGTCTAACCGCGCGGCTTGTGCGGTTTGTTTTGTATAGTCCGCTTGTCCTGTAAATTATAGTCCCACATCTCTTATTTGTATTCTCTCATCTCTCCTCCATTCTATATAAAGGAGGGCATACCTTTGTAATAGATATCTTTTTTGGATAATAAAATTTCAATTATTCAAAAGTTTATTCGCTTGTTCTCTACTTTTCGCTTCTTTTCTCTACTTTCTAACAATGAGTAGCTCTCTTTCTTTGCATAGGAAGCCCGCTCTCGCGAGTTTGCGGAGAGTTGGAGGCGTTCCTTCGGGTAGATATGTGAAGTCCCCGTTGTTTAGAGTCCGTAAGCGAGAACAGACATAGGCATGATGTGTGAAGCCTACCCGGACATGTTGGTCTGGATTGGTGATGTTGCATTGCATAAATGCCGGAGAAGACTCCGTGCTATGGATTGTTTTTCAGGTTTTCTACGTGGTAGATTGCAGCAGGGAGCCTTGGGGACTAACCCAAAGGTGCACACGGAAAACTGGGCGGATACAAGATCTTGCCAACTTGGTAGCCTCAGAGCCAACTTGAACATAACCGGGTTATGTGAATTGTGATGGAAATGGGACTCGGTGGAAGTTTGACCCGTGCAAATGGCTTAAATTATCGTTGCGATGTGAGCACGGGTTAGATGGAACCGTACCCGTTCTATGTCGTTCGGTTAAAGAGACCTAAAGGCACGTGGCACTTGCCATTGGCATAGATTAGGGTCTTCGGCGGTCAATGGCTTAAATTGTCGTGACCCCGGCCAGGAAGACAAATTGCTCATAGGTTTGGCCGTCAAAGTGGCGGTGGTGAGTCCGGAATGTCTATGGATTTAATTGACGTGACATCGACCGGTTCGCCGAGAATGTGCCCTGAGAGCACGGGGCGTGTGGCCGTGCGAGCCAACGTCTGTGATGAAATGGCTATTTATATATTGCTCGCTTATGCTAATGAAATGCAGGGAAGGAGCATCGCCTCCCCGAGTTGGGGGCGGGATCGTTATAATTTGGTCAGCATTGCTGACTGTTGCCTTGTTTTGCCACCGTGCGGTGGTTTGTTGCTTGCAGGTGCTGCTGGACCAAGCGGTCAATAGCGGGCTAAAGCCCGAAGGCGAAGCCGGCCCTCGAAGGCCTAATTGGAAGTGTTTACTGCTTTATTCATGTGTGACCGGCCTGCGTGACGTGGTTTGTAAAACATGTAATTTGAAGTGAAATATTTTGTAAGGCCTTAAGGCTTATGTTGGGTATTTTTGTATAACATTCCTATTTGGATTAGTGGACATTCATGCTTTAATGTTGGGTTCTTTATTACAACTTTTATAAACTGCTTCCGCTAGAATGCTCTGTGTAGGACGTTGAGATTGGTTGGATGGTTTCCATAAGTAACCACCCGGTCTGTCTGTGGTATATGACGTCGGGCCCCGACCGGACCTACTGCTATATGTTATGCAACGGATAGGGGGTGTTACAATTTGGTATCAGACTACTGGTTTTGGTTGGGCTTAAACTGAATTCGTGGGCGAATTCTTTTTTAAGGGGTGGTGAGCACATTGTGTGCGTCATCGTTATAATGGTACAAGAACCCATGAATGTCCACTTAGGAATGAAAATACTCGTGTTTGAGGAACCTGCGTGTTCCTATAATTGCTGTTTGCAATTTTATTTGATCGCTTAACGGTGTTTTGTACCACTATAGGTGACCAGAAGTGGTGTTGGGCCGTCAGAACGCCGAGTTTCTGAGGCTAGCAGTGCACCGGAAGTTGCTCCCGCAACACCTCTATCGACTGAGAACATACGGTTGGTGGCTGAAGCGGTGTTGGCCGTGATAAATGCGCAGCCTGCAAGGCAAACACAGCAGCCCGCTCCTGCGATGGAGCAAGAACCTCTTCAAGAGGCTGAGCCGAGGAGAGTGGAGCAAGTGGTTGTGGAACCGGTGGTGCCAAGGAGGGAAACTGAGAGGCAGCTTAAGCATGTAATGAGCTTTAACCCTCCGTTATTCTCGGGGTTGGGAACCCCATCTCAGGCTGAAGACTGGCTCTCCAGGGTGAAGAGAGTCATGACAGCAACGGAGACGGAGGCGTGTCAAATGACCACCATCGCTACGTTCCTTCTGGACGGTGAAGCGAGGATGTGGTGGGAAGGATTAGAGCTGCACTTATTGAGAGGTAGACAACTTGGTGATGTCTCGATGGAAGAGTTCTCGAGATTATTCTTGGCCAGATACCTCCCTTCGACGCAGAAGATAGCGTTGGAAAACAAATTTCTGAAGTTGGTTCAGGGTGAGAAGAGCGTGGATGAATATCTCCATGAGTTCACTCGTTTGAGTCATTATGCTAGCTCCACCATCATGGATGAGGAGCGCAAGACTAATCGCTTTTATGAAGGATTGAGAGATGAGTTGAGATTACTACTTTTGGGGCCGATGACGCAGGGTTTCTTAACCTTGGTCAACACTGCCCGGTCCTTGGAGAAGGACATGAAGAATGTGCAAGCAAAGAAAAGCTTGGGTGATAGGAAATCTGAATTTAAAGTGCCGACTACTTCAAAGTCCGGCTATCGGAGGTCTTTCAAGAAGCATAGGACTTTGGGTCCAGCTCCTTCTGGTGCTTCTGGGGCGACTACGAGTCGGACCCCGGGCGCGTGTTTTACTTGTGGAAAGACGGGGCATTTTGCCCGTGACTGTTGGAGCGGACGTCCTAAGTCCGAGAGAAGGCTGGGAGCTACTTATGAAGAGAAGGGAAAGGCGGTGGAGTCGACTGCATCTCATTATGCTCCGGCCCAACCAAGGGTCTACAATCTTGGCCAACAGGAGGCCATCAAACAGACTGATGTGGTGACAGGTATGGTTTAATTTATAGCAAGTCAATTTCTTTAAATACTTGTTATGCACATGTTACCTTACCACTGTTTGTTTAGGATTTGTATTGATTTGTGAAAATCCGGCACGAGCACTCTTTGATACGGGAGCTTCACACTCCTTATTGTCCGAAGGATTTATATCACGCATCGGAGTCCCTTCTTCGATGGCGAAGGATAAGTTGGATGTGTTGTTGCCCAATGGGTGTTCGATGCGAGCGGATAGGATCTGCGATGTTAAGATTCGTATTGGGGAGCAGGAGTTCGACCTGCGGGTGTCTTTACTTCCGTTAGTGGAGTTCGATGTCATATTTGGCATGGACTGGCTCTCGGAGCAGCAAGCCCATATAGATTGCGGTAGTAAGGAAGTCAAGCTGGGAGCAAGTCGTGATACGACTTTTACGGGCTTAAAGGGGTCGAGCAAGTCGTTGATGTCTGCTCTTCAGGTGGTGAAGGCGGTTCGTGCCGGTGCAGAACTGTTCTTTACACTAGTGGAGGTTGCATAGCCGAAGCCCGCGTTGGATTGTATTTCAGTGGTATCGGAATACCCTGATGTGTTCCCCGCAGATCTTCATGGAGCCCTGCCTCATCGGGAGATAGATTTTACGATTGAGCTAGTGACAGGTACAAAGCCTGTGTCACGATCTCCTTATCGGCTAGCGCCTGAGAAAATGGCGGAGCTGAAAGTTCAACTGCAAGAGTTATTAGAGCAAGGGTATGTGCGCCCGAGTTCTTCGCCTTGGAGCGCACCGGTCCTCTTTGTTAAGAAGAAGGACGGAAGCTTGAGGCTATGTATTGATTATCGAGAGCTCAACAAGTTGACTGAGAAGAACAAGTACCCAATCCCCCGGATTGATGATCTTTTTGATCAGTTAGTCGGGTCGACGGTGTACTCGAAGTTGGATCTCAAGGCTGGGTACTATCAGCTGCGAATAAGGGAGAGTGATATCCCGAAGACAGCGTTTAGTACGAGATACGGGCATTATGAGTTTACGATCATGCCGTTTGGGCTGACTAATGCGCCGTCAGTGTTCATGGATCTGATGAACAGGACTTTCAGGGAGTACTTGGATCATTTCGTGATCGTCTTCATCGACGATATTTTGGTGTACTCGCAAAGTGAGGAAGATCACTTCAAGCATATTCATTTGGTGTTGGAGACGCTAAGGAGAAATCAGTTGTATGTCAAGTTCTCGAAGTGCGAGTTTTGGCTATCCTCAGTGGCGTTCCTCGGGTATATAGTGAGTGGAGAGGGTATTGCTGTGGATCCAACGAAGATCGTTGCGATACGGGAGTGGCCTGAGCTTGTTATGGTAGCAGAAGTCCGGAGTTTTCTGGGGCTTGCCGGCTATTATAGGCGCTTCGTAGAGAACTTCTCGCGGATAGCTTTGCCTCTCACTACTTTGACGAGGAAAGAGCATAAGTTCGTTTGGACGCCGGAGTGCGCACGAGCTTTTGAGGAGTTGAAGTGTCGGTTGACCACGGCGCCTGTGCTGAGTTCGCCATGTGGGACCGAAGGCTACGAGATTTATAGTGATGCTTCGGGCAGTGGTTTGGGTTGCGTGCTACTACAACACAGAAGTGTAATAGCTTATGGCTCGAGACAGCTAAAAGTGCATGAGAGGAATTATCCGGTCCATGACTTGGAGTTAGCGGCCGTGATTTTTGCCTTGAAGCTGTGGAGACACTATTTGTACGGTGTGAAGATTGATATCTACACCGATCACAAGAGCCTGAAGTATCTTATTGATCAGAAGGATCTGAATATGCGGCAGCGTAGATGGATGGATTTCCTGGGGGACTATACATTCAAGATCCACTACGTGCCCGACAAAGGGAATGCGGTTGCGGACGCGCTGAGTCGCCGAGCCCCAGCTCAAGCCAATTGGCTATCGGTGCATGATGAGCGGTTGGTGCGAGATTTGGAGGCATTGGAGATTGTTTGTGTGGATAGGCAATCAAGAACTGAAGCAGTTCTGAATTGGACTGAAGTCCAATATGACCTAGCTGATCGTATTCGACAGGCTTTGGATATGGATGCTCATATGAAGCAGTTCATGGTAGAGGCTATGGATGGGTCAAATTCCCAATTCGTCGTGGAGGACGGATTACTTTGGAAAGACGGTCGTCTGTGCGTCCCAAGTGTGGGCAATTTACGGGTTGAGTTGTTGTACGAGACACACCATACCAAGTACTCGATTCACCCGGGGAGCACGAAGATGTACCGTGATGTGAAGAAATTGTTTTGGTGGCCGGGTTTGAAGAAGGATGTGGCGCTATACGTAGCCAAGTGCCAAACCTGCGCCTTGGTAAAGGCGGAGTGCCAAAAGCCGGGTGGATTTCTTAAGTCCTTGCCTATTCCGGAGTGGAAATTTGACGACATCTCTATGGACTTTGTGCACGGTTTGCCAAGGTTGCAAAAGGGGAACAACGCCATTTGGGTGGTTGTTGATCGATTAACGAAGGTGTCGCATTTTATTCCGCATAGGAAGGATGATCCGGTGGAGAAGTTGGCAAAGCTTTATGTGGATAACATAGTACGACTTCATGGTGTGCCCCACAGCATCGTGAGTGACCGAGATGGGCGGTTCACGTCCAATGATTGGAGGCTAGTGCAACAAATGTTGGGAACAAAGTTGAAATTCAGCACAGCCTTCCATCCGCAAACGGATGGGCAGACCGAGAGGGTCAATAGAACCATGGAAGACATGCTTCGCATGTGTGTATTGGATTTTGGAAAGCAATGGGAAGACCACCTTTATTTGGTGGAGTTCGCATACAACAATAGCTACCAAGCGAGGGTTCAAATGGCGCCCTTCGAAGCCCTATATGGTAGAAAATGTCGCACGCTGTTGTCTTGGTTAGAAACGGGTGAGTCAAAGTTATATAAGCGATCGGAAGTGGAGGATGCTACTTCTTTGGTGAGAACCATTCGGGAGAGGTTGCTTATCGCTCAGGACCGGCAAGCAAAGTACTATAATGCCAAGCACAGGAACGTGGAGTTCGCTGTGGGCGATTTTGTATACTTAAAGATCAAGCCGTTCAAGGGTGTCTCGCGGGTGCGGCGATTGAAAAAGCTAAGCCCTAGGTACCTTGGACCGTTTGAGGTTTTGGAGCGAGTTGGTGAAGCGGCCTATCGGTTGAAGCTTTCAGTGGAGCTTAGTGGTTTACATGTTGTATTCCATATTTCGGTGCTTCGGAAGGCGGTGCAAGAGCCTACGCAAGTGATCGCGGTCGATCAAGTGCCGGTGGATAGTGGGCTAACGGCAAAGGTCAAGCCCATGCAGATTGAGGACTCGGAGGTCAAGCGGCTACGCAATAAAGAGATCAGGATGGTCAAGGTCCGGTGGGACAATTGCGGTCGTGAGGAGCTCTCTTGGGAGCGAGAGCAGACTATGCTTGACGAGTATCCGGAGTTGTTCCGCTCAGGTACAAATTTTGGTTTTGTACATGTCTTTCCTTTATGTAATTTCGTAGACGAAATTCTTTTAAGAGGGGGAGAGTTGTAACGCCCCGAAACTCAAAGGAGCGAAGGGGGACGTTTTGGGCCAGTTTGGGTTCTGGCAGCAGGCACACGGCGTGGGACACGGGCGTGTCCCAGGGCGTGTAAAGCCTGTGTCGACACTAAGACGGGAAGTCGACACTTTGGTCTCGACATTGTGTCGAGACTGGGCACACGGCCTGCGACACGGGCGTGTCGTAGGGCGTGTCGACCCGTGTCGACACTTAGCCGTGAAGTCGACACTCTGCATTCGACGAAGTGTCGAGACATGGCACACGGCCTGCGACACGGGCGTGTCGCAGGGTATGTCAACCCGTGTCGACACTCGTCCCAGGAAGTCAACACTTTGGTCTCGACATTGTGTCGAGACAAGGCACACGACCTAGGACACGGGCATGTCCAAGGCCGTGTCATCAGGTCGACGATCTTCGTTCGACGAAGTGTTGAGTGTCGAGACCGTGTACACGGCCTGTGGTCCAGGCGTGTTGAGGTGACACGGGTAGGGACACGGGCGTGTCCTAGAACCCGTGCAGTGCTCGGGTTGTTTTCGGGGAAAAATGATGGGGGTACACGGCCGGCCACACGGCCGTGTCAGGTGGAACACGGGCGTGTCAGCTCGAACACGGGCGTGTTCGATACCCGTGTGAGGTTCCAGGCGAGCCGATTTTGACGGCGAATGAGGCACACGGCCCTGGACACGGGCGTGTGCCAGGCCGTGTTCGGTCCAGATTGGGCATTTCAGTCCCGAATCAAAGCCGTTCGTTTCCTTATTTTGAGATCCAACGGCTGGGGGTTGTTCCTGAAGGGATATACCCGGGATTGGACTTAGAAACCCTCACTTTTCTTAAGTTATCATCTTTCTAAAACCTTAGAGAGAGAGGAGAGCCAAGGAAGGAAGAAGGAGCTAGATCCCGCCATTGGAGGAGCTTCGGAGCTCCGAATCGCGAGCCGACTCCGGATCCACGGAGGCAAAGCTAGTGCGGTGCTTTTCATCCGCTTACTTTTCAATGGCGCCAAAGAGGAACGCTAGGGTTACAATCCTCATCTTGAGCATGAGTAGCTCTCTTTATTTGCATAGGAAGCCCGCTCTCGCGAGTTTGCGGAGAGTTGGAGGCGTTCCTTCGGGTAGATATGTGAAGTCCCCGTTGTTTAGAGTCCGTAAGCGAGAACGGACATAGGCATGATGTGTGAAGCCTACCCGGACATGTTGGTCTGGATCGGTGATGTTGCATTGCATAAATGCCGGAGAAGACTCCGTGCTATGGATTGTTTTTCGGGTTTTCTACGCGGTAGATTGCAGCAGGGAGCCTTGGGGACTAACCCAAAGGTGCACCCGGAAAACTAGGCGGATACGAGATCTTGCCAACTTGGTGGCCTGAGAGCCAACTTGAACATAACCGGGTTATGTGAATTGTGATGGAAATGGGACTCGGTGGAAGTTTGACCCGCGCAAATGGCTTAAATTGTCGTTGCGATGTGAGCACGGGTTAGATGGAACCGTACCCGTTCTATGTCGTTCGGTTAAAGAGACCTAAAGGCACGTGACACTTGCCGTTGGCATAGATTAGGGTCTTCGGCGGTCAATGGCTTAAATTGTCGTGACCCAGGCCAGGAAGACAAATTGCTCATAGGTTTGGCCGTCAAAGTGGCGGTGGTGAGTCCGGAATGTCTATGACTTTAATTGACGTGACATCGACCGGTTCGCCGAGAATGTGCCCTGAGAGCACGGGGCGTGTGGCCGTGCGAGCCAACGTCTGTGATGAAATGGCTATTTATATATATTGCTCGCTTATGCTAATGAAATGCAGGGAAGGAGCATCGCCGCCCCGAGTTGGGGGCGGGATCGTTATAATTTGGTCAGCATTGCTGACCGTTGCCTTGTTTTGCCACCGTGCGGTGGTTTGTTGCTTGCAGGTGCTGCTGGACCAAGCGGTCAATAGCGGGCTAAAGCCCGAAGGCAAAGCCGGTCCTCGAAGGCCTAATTGGAAGTGTTTACTGCTTTATTCATGTGTGACCGGCCTGTGTGCCGTGGTTTGTAAAACATGTAATTTGAAGTGAAACATTTTGTAAGGCCTTAATGCTTATGTTGGGTATTTTTGTATAACATTCCTATTTGGATTAGTGGACATTCATGCTTTAATGTTGGGTTCTTTATTACAACTTTTATAAACTGCTTCCGCTAGAATGCTCTGTGTAGGACGTTGAGATTGGTTGGATGGTTTCCATAAGTAACAACCCGGTCTGTCTGTGGTATATGGCGTCAGGCCCCGACCGGACCTACTGCTATATGCTATGCGACGGATAAGGGGTGTTACAATAAAAAGACCCCAAAGCCTCCCCATTTCTCATATTTTCTCCTCTGCTTTCTTTCTCCTCAGATCAAAGCTCCGTCAGATTCCTCCTACAAGCCACCTCCACTCTACCAAAAATCCGCCTAAGTGCACAAGTGATCTACAAGAATGAAATTCCTACTACAATAGATGCCCGTTTTTCCGCAACGCCCCCGCAAACAACATCATGTGAAGTGTAACGCCCCAAAATTTGAAAGAGGGACGAACAACATCGAGCCAAGTTTGGGTCTTGGCAGGGTCACACAGCATAGGAAACGGGATTGTCCATGGCCATGTCGTGCTCGGGTTCTTCGAGAGCCCGGGAAGTCGACGAAGTGTCGAGACAGTGAACACGGCCTAGGATACGGGCGTGTCCAAGGCCGAGTCGTGCGCGTGTTCGATGAATTTTCCGCGAAGTCGACAAAAAGGCAGTCGACGATCGTCGAGACTTCGAACACAACCTGAGATACGGGCGTGTCCGAGGCCGCGTCCTGCTTGGGTTTTTAGCCGGGCCTTGTGAGGGGATAAACACGCCTGGAGCCCAGGCGTGTTCGGCCTGACACGGGCGTGTCAATTTCGACATGGGCGTGTCGAATACCTGTGTCCTTCTCGGGTGTTTTTTAATCCTGTGTCGATGGAGGAACACACCCAACAACACGAGCGTGTACTGAGTGACACGGGCGTGTCATGTTCGACACGGGCATATCCAGTGCTCGTGTCCTATTCTGGATGCGATGGTTTCAGCATCGATTGAGGCACACTGTAACACCCCCTATCCGTCACATAGCATATAGCAGTAGGTCCGGCCGGGGCCCGACGCCATATACCACAGACAGACCGGGTGGTTACTCAATGGAAACCATCCAACTAATCATAACATCCTACACAGAGCATTCTAGCGGAAGCAGTTTAAGTTGAAAAAAAGAACCCAGCACTAAAGCATGAATGTCCACTAGAATAGCCAACCAGGAATGAAGCACATACACCAGTACTGGCCTTAAGGCCTTACAAAAAGGTTTACTTAATGTTACATGATTTACAAACCACGGCACGCAGGCCGGTCACACATGAATAAAGCAGTAAACACTCCAGTTGGGCCTTCAAGGGCCGGCTTCGCAATTTGGGTTTTAGCCCGCTATTGACTGCTTGGTCCAGCAGCACCTGCAAGCAACATAACCACCGCACGGTGGCAAACAAAAAGGCAACGGTCAGCAATGCTGACCAAATTATAACGATCCCGCCCCCAACTCGGGGCAGCAATGCTCCTTCCCTGCAGTTTTATTAGCACAAGCGAGCAATATAATAGCATTCATTTCATCACAGGCGTAGGCTCACAAGGCCACACACCCCGTGCACTCAGGGCACATTCTCGGTGAACCGGTCGATGTCACGTCAGTTAAAGCCATGGACATTCCGGACGCACCACCGCCACTTTGACGGCCAAACATATGAGCAATTTGTCTTCCCGACATGGGTCACGTCAATTTAAGCCATTGACCGCCGAAGACTCCCATCTATGCCAACGACAAGTGCCACGTAACCTTATGTCTCTTTAACCCGAACGACATAGATATGGGTACGGTTCCATTTAACCCGTGCTCACGTCACAACGACAATTTAAGCCATTTGCGCAGGTTAAACTTCTCCCGAGTCCCATTTTCGTCACACAATTTCACATAACTCGGTTATGTTCAAGTTGGCTCTCAGGCCTCCATGTTGGCAAGATCTCGTATCCGCCCAGTTTTCCGGGTGCACCTTTAGGTTAGTCCCCAAGGCTCCCTGCTGCAATCTACCACGTATAAAACCCGAAAAACAAACCATAGCACGGAGTCTTCTCCGGCATTTATGCAATGCAACATCACCGATCCAGACCAACATGTCCGGGTAGGCTTCACACATCATGCCTATGTCCGTTCTCGCTTACGGACTCTAAACAACGGGGACTTCACATATCTACCCGAAGGAACGCCTCCAACTCTCCGCAAACTCGCGAGAGCGGGCTTCCTATGCAAAGAAAGAGAGCTACTCATGCTCAAGATGAGGATCGTTACCCTAGCGTTCCTCTTTGGCGCCATTGAAAAGTAATCGGATGAAAAGCACCGCACTAGCTTTGCCTCCGTGGATCCGGAGTCGGCTTGTGATTCGGAGCTTCAAAGCTCCTCCAATGGCGAGATCTAGCTCCTTCTTCCTCCCTTGGCTCTCCTCTCTCTCTAAGGCTTTAGAAAGATAACACTTAAGAAAAAGTGAGGGTTTCTAAGTCCAATCCCGGGTATATCCCTTCAAGAACAACCCCCAGCCGTTGGATCTCAAAATAAGGAAACGAACGGCTTTGATTCGGGACTGAAATGCCCAATCTGGACCGAACACGGCCTAGCACATGCCCGTGTCCAGGGCCGTATGCCTCATTCACCGTCAAAATCGAATCACCTGGAACCTCACATGGGTATCGAACATGCCCGTGTTCGAGCTGACATGCCCGTGTTCCACCTGACACGGCCGTGTGGCCGGCCGTGTACCCCATCATTTATCCCCAAAATCAACCCGAGCACTACACGGGTTCTAGGACACGCCCGTGTCCTTGCCCGTATCACCTTGACACGCCTGGGCTCCAGGGCCGTGTACACGGTCTCCACACTCGACACAGCCTCGGACACGCCCGTGTCCTAGGCCATGTGCCTTGTCTCGACGATCGTCGAGCAAGATTCGTCGACTTCCGGGACGAGTGTCGACACGGGTCGACACGCCCTGCGACACGCCCGTGTCGCAGGCTGTGTGCCCACTCTCGACGCATCGTCGAGCGAATCTCGTCGACTCCCCGGGACGATCGTCGACACGGGTCGACACGCCCTGCGACACGCCTGTGTCGCAGGCCGTGTGCCCAGTCTCGACACAATGTCGAGACCAAAGGGTCGACTTCCCGTCTTAGTGTTGACACAGGCGTGACACGCCCTGGGACACGCCCGTGTCCCTGGCCGTGTGCCTGCAGCCAGAACTCAAACTGGCCCAAAACATCCCCCTTTGCTCCTTTGAGTTTCGGGGCGTTACAACTCTCCCCCTCTTAAAAGAATTTCGCCCATGAAATTACATAACGGAAAGAGATGTACAAAACCAAATTTTGTACCTGAGCGGAACAACTCCGGATACTCGTCAAGCATAGTCTGCTCTCGCTCCCAAGAGAGCTCCTCACGACCGCAATTGACCCACCGGACCTTGACCCTCCTGATCTCTTTATTGCGTAGCCGCTTGACCTCCGAGTCCTCGATCCGCACGGGCTTGACCTTTGTCGTTAGCCCACTATCCACCGACACTTGATCAACCGCGATCACTTGCGTAGGCTCTTGCACCGCCTTCCGAAGCACCGAAATATGGAATACATCGTGTAAACCACTAAGCTCCACTGAAAGCTTCAACCGATAGGCTGCTTCACCAACTCGCTGCAGAACCTCAAACGGTCCAAGGTACCTCGGGCTTAGCTTTTTCAATCGCCGCACCCGCGAGACACCCTTGAACGACTTGATCTTTAAGTATACATAATCACCCACAGCGAACTCCACGTTCCTGTGCTTGGCATTATAGTACTTTGCTTGCCGGTCCTGAGCGATAAGCAACCTCTCACGAATGGTTCTCACCAAAGAAGTAGCATCATCCACTTCCGATCGCTTATACAACTTTGACTCACCCGTTTCTAACCAAGACAACGGCGTGCGACATTTCCTACCATATAGGGCCTCGAAAGGCGCCATCTGAATACTCGCTTGGTAGCTGTTGTTGTATGCGAACTCCACCAAATATAGGTGGTCTTCCCATTGCTTTCCAAAATCCAAGATACAAATGCGAAGCATGTCTTCCATGGTTCTATTGACCCTCTCGGTCTGCCCATCCGTTTGCGGATGGAAGGCTGTGCTGAATTTCAGCTTTGTTCCCAACATTTGCTGCACCAGCCTCCAATCATTGGACGTGAACCGCCCATCTCGGTCACTCACGATGCTGCGGGGCACACCATGAAGTCATACTATGTTATCCACCTAAAGCTTTGCCAACTTCTCCACCGGATCATCCTTCCTATGCGGAATAAAATGCGACATCTTCGACAACTGATCTACGACCGCCCAAATGGCGTCGTTCTCCTTTTGCGACCTTGGCAAACCGTGCACAAAGTTCATAGAGCTGTCGTCGAATTTCCAATCCGGAATAGGCAAGGACTTAAGAGATCCTCCCGGCTTTTGGCACTCTGCCTTCACGAAGGTGCAAGTTCGGCACTTCGCTACGCATAGCGCCACACCTTTCTTCAAATCCGTCCACCAAAATAGTTTTTTAACATCACGGTACATCTTTGTGCTCCCCGGGTGAATCGAGTACTTGGTATAGTGTGCCTCGTACAACAACTCCACCCGTAAATTGCCCACACTTGGGACGCACAGACGACCGTCTTTCCAAAGCAATTCGTCCTCCACGATGAATTGGGAATTTGACCCATCCAGAGTCTCTACCACGGACTGCTTCATATGAGCATCCATATCCTAAGCCTGCCGAATACGATCAGCCAGGACATATTGGACTTCAGTCCAATTCAGAACTGCTTCAGCACTTGATTGCTTGTCCACATAAACAATCTCCAACGCCTCCAACTCTCGCACCAACCGCTCATCATGCACCGATAGCCAATTGGCTTGAGCTGGGGCTCGGCGACTCACCGCGTCAGCAATCGCATTCCCTTTATCAGGCGCGTAGTGGATCTTGAATGTATAGTCTCCCAAGAACTCCATCCACCTATGCTGCCGCAAAGTTAGATCCTTCTGACCAATCGATACTTCACGCTCTTGTGATCGGCGTAGATATCCATCGTCATACAGTACAAATAATGCCTCCACAGCTTCAAGTCTAAAACTCATGGCCACTAACAACAGGTCATGGACCGGATAGTTCCTCTCGTGCACTTTTGGCTGTCTCGCGCCATACGCTATTACACTTTCATGTTGCAGTAGTACGCAACCCAACCCGCTGCCCGAAGCATCGCTATTAAATCTCATAGCCTTCGGTCCCACTCGGCGAAGTCAGCACTGGCGCCGTGGTCAACCGACATTACAACTCCTCAAAAGTTCGCGCGCACTCCGACGTCCAAAAGAACTTCTGCTCCTTCCTCTTGAAAGTAGTGAGGGGTAATGCTATCCGCGAGAAGTTCTCTACGAAGCGTCTGTATTAGCCGGCAAGCCCCAGAAAACTCCGGACTTCCGCTACCGTACCGTATAAAGCTCAGGCCACTCCCGCATCGCAACAATCTTCGCCGGATCCACAGCAATACCCTCTCCACTTACTATATGCCCGAGAAACGCCACTGAGGATATCCAAAACTCGGACTTCGAGAACTTGACATACAACTGATTTCTCCTTAGCGTCTCCAACACCAAATGAAGATGCCTGAAGTGATCTTCCTCACTTTGCGAGTACACCAAAATATCGTCGATGAAGACGATCACGAAATGGTCCAAGTACTCCCTGAAAGTCCTGTTCATCAAATCCATGAACACTGACGGCGCATTAGTCAGCCCAAACGGCATGACCCTAAACTCGTAGCGTCCATATCCTGTACTGAACGTTATCTTAGGGATATCACTCTCCCTTAACTACTTTAGAGTACGCCGTTGGCCCGACCAACTGATCACAAAGATCATCGATCCTTGGGATTGGGTACTTGTTCTTTGCCGTCAACTTGTTGAGCTCCCGATAATTAATACATAGCCTCAAGCTTCCGTTCTTCTTCTTACTAAAGAGGGTCGGTGCGCTCCAAGGCGAAGGACTTGGACGCACATACCCTTGCTCCAACAACTTTTAGAAGTTGCACCTTCAGCTCCGCCATTTCCTTAGGCGCTAGCCGATATGGAGAGCGTGACACAGACTTTGCACCTGGTACTAGCTCAAACATGAAATCTATCTCCTATCGAGGCGGGGCTCCAGGAAGATCTCTAGGGAACACATCAGGGTATTCTGATACCACTAAAATACAATCCAATGTGGGCTTCGGCTTTGCAACCTCCACTAGTGTAAAGAACAGTTCTGCTCCAGCACGAACCGCCTTCACCACCTGAAGAGCAGATGCCAACGTCTTGCTCGACCTCTTCGAGCCCGTAAAGGTCATCTCACGACTTGCTCCCAGCTTGACTTCCTTGCTACCGCATCTATATTGGCTTGCTGCTCCGAGAGCCAGTGCATACCAAATATAACGTCGAACTCCACCAACGAAAGTAACGACGCTTGCAAATCGAACTCCTGATTCCCAATCCAAAACTAAGCGCAACAACGTCTACCCGCGCACAATGAGCACCATTGGACTATAACGCATCCAGTTTGTCTTTTACCATCGAAGGAGGTACTCCGACACACAATATAATTCCTAATAAAGGAATGCGAAGCTCCCTAAACGAACGGTGCTCTCGCAGATAAAGTAAAGTCGCAACAAAGCTTAGCACAAATAGTTCTAAGCTAACATGCACAAGGGCGACAAGTGTTTAAGGCAAAACTATCTTTAAACCATACCTGTCGTCACGACGGCGTGCTTCCTCCAGGGCTTTCGGCACTCACGAGCATAATGCCCCGGCTCCCCACAGTTGAAACATGTGCCCGGGGTCTGACCCGTAGTCGCCCCAGAAGCACTAGAAGGAGCTGAACCCGAAGTCCTATGCTTCTTATATCATTTACGATATACAGACTTTGAGGTGTTCAGCACTTTGAATGTCGTTTCCTTTGCACTAACATCCTTGACTGCTCCTGACATAGCTTTCTTACCCTTCCGAGCACCATTCCAACAGTCTCGGGCAAAGTGCCCTTTCTTTCCACAAGTATGACAAGTGTAAGTAGCTTTACTAGTCGATTTCATAGCCCCTTTCTCCAGCATTCTGCCGGATGCAGCTCTTATGGGGTTTGTATAGTTCGATACCATGGTCGCTGGCATCGGGAGGGTCTTCCTCAGATCTGCCTCCAAAGATCTAGCTGATTCCACCAAGGCTCGGAATCCCAATAACTTTGGTCCTAGCAGTAGAACTCGTAACTCGGCACGCAGGCCATTATAAAATCTATCGACTGTAGCTTGTTCGTTATCCAACTCGAAGCATGGGTAGCGACTTATCAGAAGAAATGCTTGCAAATATTCCTCAACTGTGTGCGCTCCCTGCACTAAATGCATATTCAGCTGCTACCCCAATGGTCTACCAAAGGTCATCTGCTGCATCACGCCCACCGGCGTTGAAGCCACAACAGGGGCGCAGGGTTGTACATTTCCTCCAAGCTGTGCACCCGTCACAACGAACACCGCTTCTACGATCCTTCTAACGGTTTCATACGAAGGAGGAGGCTCAAACACCTCACCGGGTGCACTATGCTCCTCAGAAACCGGACATTCTGGCTGTCCAGCACCGCTTCCGGTCACCTATAGTGGTACAAAACACCGTTAAGCGACCAAATAAAATTGCGAACAGCAATTATAGGAACACGCAGGTTCCTCAAACACGAGTATTTTCATTCCTAAGTGGACATTCATGGGTTCTTTTTACTGTTATTACGATGACGCACACAATGTGCTCATCACCCCTTAAAAAGAATTCGTCCACGAATTCCCTTAAGCCCGACCAAAACCAGTAGTATGATACCAAATTGTAACACCCCTTATCCGTCGCATAGCATATAGCAGTAGGTCCGGCCGGGGCCCGACGCCATATACCACAGATAGACCGGGTGGTTACTCAATGGAAACCATCCAACTAATCATAACGTCCTACACAGAGCATTTTAGCAGAAGCAGTTTAAGTTGAAATAAAGAACCCAACACTAAAGCATGAATGTCCACTAGAATAGCCAACCAGGAATGAAGCACATACACCAGTACTGGCCTTAAGGCCTTACAAAAAGGTTTACTTAATGTTACATGATTTACAAACCACGGCACGCAGGCCGGTCACACATGAATAAAGCAGTAAACACTCCAGTTGGGCCTTCAAGGGCCGGCTTCGCAATTTGGGCTTTAGCCCGCTATTGACCGCTTGGTCCAGCAGCACCTGCAAGCAACATAACCACCGCACGGTGGCAAACAAAAAGGCAACGGTCAGCAATGCTGACCAAATTATAACGATCCCGCCCCCAACTCGGGGCGGCAATGCTCCTTCCCTACAGTTTTATTAGCACAAGCGAGCAATATAATAACATTCATTTCATCACAGGCGTAGGCTCACAAGGCCACACACCCCATGCACTCAGGGCACATTCTCGGTGAACCGGTCGATGTCACGTCAGTTAAAGCCATGGACATTCCGGACGCACCACCGCCACTTTGACGGCCAAACATATGAGAAATTTGTCTTCCCGGCATGGGTCACGTCAATTTAAGCCATTGACCGCCGAAGACTCCCATCTATGCCAACGGCAAGTGCCACGTAACCTTAGGTCTCTTTAACCCGAACGACATAGATATGGGTACGGTTCCATCTAACCTGTGCTCACGTCGCAACGACAATTTAAGCCATTTGCGCAGGTCAAACTTCTCCCGAGTCCCATTTTCGTCACACAATTTCACATAACTCGGTTATGTTCAAGTTGGCTCTCAGGCCTCCATGTTGGCAAGATCTCGTATCCGCCCAGTTTTCCGGGTGCACCTTTGGGTTAGTCCCCAAGGCTCCCTGCTGCAATCTACCGCGTAGAAAACCCGAAAAACAAACCATAGCACGGAGTCTTCTCCGGCATTTATGCAATGCAACATCACCGATCCAGACCAACATGTCCGGGTAGGCTTCACACATCATGCCTATGTCCGTTCTCGCTTACAGACTCTAAACAACGGGGACTTCACATATCTACCCGAAGGAACGCCTCCAACTCTCCGCAAACTCGCGAGAGCGGGCTTCCTATGCAAAGAAAGAGAGCTACTCATGCTCAAGATGAGGATCGTTACCCTAGCGTTCCTCTTTGGCGCCATTGAAAAGTAATCGGATGAAAAGCACCGCACTAGCTTTGCCTCCGTGGATCCGGAGTCGGCTTGCGATTCGGACCTTCGAAGCTCCTCCAATGGCGAGATCTAGCTCCTTCTTCCTCCCTTGGCTCTCCTCTCCCTCTAAGGCTTTAGAAAGATAACACTTAAGAAAAAGTGAGGGTTTCTAAGTCCAATCCCGGGTATATCCCTTCAGGAACAACCCCCAGCCGTTGGATCTCAAAATAAGGAAACGAACGGCTTTGATTCGGGACTGAAATGCCCAATCTGGACCGAACACGTCCTGGCACACGCCCGTGTCCAGGGCCGTGTGCCTCATTCGCCGTCAAAATCGAATCACCTGGAACCTCACACGGGTATCGAACACGCCCGTGTTCGAGCTGACACGCCCGTGTTCCACCTGACACGGCCTTGTGGTCGGCCGTGTACCCCATCATTTTTCCCCAAAATCAACCCGAGCACTGCACGGGTTCTAGGACACGCCCGTGTCCTTGCCCGTGTCACCTTGACACGCCTGGGCTCCAGGGCCGTGTACACGGTCTCCACACTCGACACGTCCTCGGACACGCCCGTGTCCTAGGCCGTGTGCCTTGTCTCGACGATCGTCGAGCAAGATTCGTCGACTTCCGGGACGAGTGTCGACACGGGTCGACACGCCCTGCGACACGCCCGTGTCGCAGGCTGTGTGCCCACTCTCGACGCATCGTCGAGCGAATCTCGTCGACTCCCCGGGACGATCGTCGACACGGGTCGACACGCCCTGCGACACGCCCGTGTCGCAGGCCGTGTGCCCAGTCTCGACACAATGTCGAGACCAAAGTGTCGACTTCCCGTCTTAGTGTCGACACAGGCTTGACACGCCCTGGGACACGCCCGTGTCCCTAGCCGTGTGCCTGCAACCAGAACTCAAACTGGCCCAAAACGTCCCCCTTTGCTCCTTTGAGTTTCGGGGCGTTACACACACGACCTTGGACACAGGCGTGTCGCAAGCCGTGTTCGGCCCAGGTGTTTTGGTTTTAAGTGCGAATCATGGACGTTCGTTTCCTTCTTTTAGGATCTGATGGTTCAGGGCTGTACTGACTGTATTATGTCCGGGAATAGGGTTTGGAAACCCTCATTCTTTATCAAGTACTCTCTTTCTAAGTTCTAGAGAGAAGAGAGAGCAAGGAAGAAGGTGAAGGAGAGATCCGGCTGCCGGAGAAGCTTCAGGGCTCCAAATCGCAAGCCAAGTCCAGATCTGCGGAGCCAAGTCCGTTGCAGTGGTTTTCATCCGGCTAAGTTTCCATGGCTAGGAAGAGGGGTCGTAAGGTAACAACACTTCTCCTCTTGGTTAGCATGCGTGTTTAACATCTTTTCTTTTAAGCTTTTGGGCACCGAATCTCTCAAATGAGAGGAGTTTGGGTCGCCATGGTTCAAGAGGAACCTCCGGGTCAATTGAGTCCGTCCCCAACATGATTTTGCATTAGAGATCCGCCCCGTTAGTGGATTAGGCATTGTGGGTGAAGCCGTAGTCGCGACCGCTAGTCCGACTCAGTGATGTTGCATACGAGCTTTAAGGATTTTGTAGAAATCCGTTGCGGCAAGATGTCGTTTGTGATGTTTGTGTTTTCCCCCTTTTCTCGAGTGAGTATGTGTGGCCGGAACCGGACAAGGTTAGCTCCGTAATGGCGGTAGATGGTTTCCTTGGTGGACAAGATTAGCTCCGCATTGGCGGTAGATGGTTTCCTTGGTGCGCGGGGACGTTGCAGTACAAGCGAGGGATTAGGGTGGGAACGTTTATGGATTGTGATGTGCTAAGGCGTGACTTTGTCTCCGTGGTCGGCTGGCTATCCCGTGATGTGCAAGTCATGTGGGGAGAGTGTCCCGGCGAGACTAGTCCCCTTCTGTGAGACTGACGAGAACGCCAAGCGTGGGGCAAACCCGGGCAATGAGGCCATGAGTGGGCGGGGTCCAGCAAGGGTTCTTAGAATCGGTCAGCGTGTTAGAGGGAATCCTGACATGAGAAGTCAGAGCTTGCAGGCAAGCCCGAGTCTAAGACCATGAGCGGGTGGTGCCTTGGCAAGAGTTCCGTGTGGCGGCTTGTATGCCGTTAGGTGAAATGCAGTGCCCCTTTTTGTTTGTGGCTTAACACCAATGGGGAAATTGGAAGTACCCAGATGTTTGATGATGTGCTAGAAGTATACGCGATAGGGTGCTTTGGGTGAAGCCCGAGTTTTACATACATGCTGCATAGTAGACCCCTTTTATTTATATGTTCAACATAGAAAACGTGTATGTTGTTTGAGACATCCAAGCCTGTTCTTTTAGTGCTTTACTTGTTTATGTATATGGTATACAAAGTGCTGACTTGCAGGTTGGAGGGGTACCCCGGGGTCCGTTAGGTGCGGCCGGGAGGAGATGTGTTTGTTATACAGTTTGAGGTCAGCCTTTGTTGTCCCACGTTACAACCAATTTTTACAGGGCAAGGATCGCAAGCAGGAGCTAGCTCGCCGGCCAAAAAGGCCCAAGCCTCGCGAAGTGTGTTTCAAGTTTTGTACTAGCTCTATTGTGTGGCATTGTATGCTTGATGCTCTTGTTTTTCCGGCTTGCATGCCGAGGTAACCTAGGAGTGCTTTTGCATATTGTTGTTGGATGTTATCATGTGAGTTTTGGACTCTCCTTTGTTGTAAGGCCATAAGGCCGTTTCGATACTCTTGTGTATGTGGATAACTTTAAGTCTTGGTTGATGTTTTTGCTATTGTTTGATTTTGAGTTTTGAGATTGAGTAGTTATATCATCTTTTAATGCTAAAGCTGTGGCGTCTGTTTGTTGTGGGGCCCCGGCCGGACCCATATTATACGGTCATTACTGGGGAGGTTTATAATTTGGTATCAGAGCCAGGTTAGATTCAAGGTCAGTGAGTATATAAGTTATCCACATAGGAGTAATGTGGGACCATGAGTGTCCTTATGTTTGAGTCTTGTGATTCGGGACTAATTCCTTGTTTTCTTGCTTATGCTAAGAGCGCAAGCAATGAGGCGGGTACGTCGAGATCACGAGAAGAGCTTTCGGCGAGCAGCACCACCGCTCAGGGTCCGTTGAGCATGAGTGTAAACCCGACTGACTTCTGTCACATGCTTGCAAAAGCAATGGTGGCAGCCCAAGCTACAGCGATAGCTCAGGTAGCAACCCTTTCTACACCGGATACGACGACGGCCGTGCCGGGCGGAGAAGTCGGGCGAGTAGAGTCGTTGGCCGAAAGGGTGGTTTTCAGACATGGAGACCGGCAGATGAAGTATTTTCTGAGCTTCCATCCCCCGACGTTCAAGGGAGTCGGTACGCCGACTGATGCAGAGGATTGGTTGACATGGATCCAAGAGCTTCTGAGTGCAGCAGAGACGCCAGAGGAGAAGAAATCTGAGTTTGCGGCCTTCATGTTGGAGGGAGATGCGAAGTTGTGGTGGGTGAGCCATAGTGGCCGCCAGTTTCCTGGACGCACCCCGTCCATGGAAGAGTTTGGGAATGCTTTCCTAAAGAAGTACATTCCCGTTTAGACTAGGTTGGCCCTCCAAAGGTAGTTCCTGCACTTGGTGCAGCAGGACAAAACGGTGGACGAGTACGTACAGGAGTTCACTCGGTTGGGTCATTATGCAGGAACGATAATGACAGATGATGAAGAGAGGGATAACCTCTTCTACAAGGGGCCGAGGGAGAATCTATGGCAACCCTTCATCGCCATGAAGAGAGCTGGTTTCAATGAGTTAGTTGAGGCTGCCAGGACGTTGGAGAGTGATCTAGAGCGAAGCCAACGTCGTAAGGGTTTTGCGCCTATGCAAGGGGAAGGGAAGCCTCCTCAATCCCAAGGAAAGTCTGAAGGGAATAGGTGGAGGAAAAAGCCTCACCCATTCAAGTCTGGTGAGAAAAGCAAATGGACGTTCGGAGGGTCTCAATCTAAGGGACCACCGACGTGCTTCAATTATGGTAAGGTGGGGCACATTGCTCATTTTTGTAATCAAGGAGGTGCGGAGCAGGAGGCAAGGAAGGAGCAGACTGTGCGCTCCGACCCCAGTGCCGCAGAGAAAGGGAAGATGGTGGAGTCTAACGCTTCTCTGTTCTAACCGGTGCAACCAAGGGCTTACAACCTTGGGTAGCAGGAAGCGATCCGCCAACCCGATGTGGTGACAGGTATGAGGAAGTTTAAGTCTAACCTTGTGCTTTATACTTTTAGACCGTTATATTTGATGTCTATGTTTTAGGTTTTGTGTTAGTTTCCGGATACCCCGCTAGGGTATTGTTTGACACGGAGCGTCACACTCCTTTCTTGTGGAAAGCTTCATCCGGAGAATTGGAGTTGAGTCATACTCGGCGGACGCAGAACTGAAGGTGCACATGCCCAATGGGTCATCCATGACCACCGAGGAGAAAGAGTGCATTTGTTGGGAGCTAGGCGGAGTTGACTTCGTGTTGATAGCAGCGGTCCTGTCGTTGGTTGAGTTTGATGTAATATTGGGGATGGACTGGCTAGTAGAGCAGCGTGACAATATTGATTGTCTATCCAAGGTGGTGACCCTAAGAAGCGAAGGACAGACAAAAATCAAGTTTGAGGGCCTTAATGGAGTGGCCTGTTCCCTAGTTTCGGCCATGCAGTTGATGTAGACAGTTAACCAGGGTGGAGTAGCTCTTGTAGCATTATTGGAGGTTCGCCTTTCCAAGTTATCGTTTGGGGAAGTGCTCGTAGTGGCAGAGTTCAAGGATGTGTTCCCGGATGAACTTCCTGGAGCGCCTCCTCGACGGGAGATCAATTTCTCGATTGAGTTAGTGCCAGAGGCTAGGCTGATGTCACGTCCTCCGTTTAGGATGACACCAAAGGAGTTGGCCGAACTCAAGGTACAGTTGCAGGAACTGTTGGAGCAGGGGTATATCAGACCCAGTTTTTCACCATGGAGCGCGCATATGTTGTTCGTGAAGAAGAAAGACAGTAGTATGCGGCTGTGCATAGACTACCGAGAGTTGAATAAATTGACTGTCAAGAATAAGTATCTGATTCCTCGGATTGACGACCTATTTGACCAGCTGGTGGGGTCGGTGGTGTATTCAAAGTTGGACTTGAAGTCGGGATACTATCAGTTGCACATTCGAGACGAGGACATACCCAAGACAGCGTTTGGTATGAGGTATGATCATTTTGAGTTCTCGGTGATGTCGTTTGGGCTGACGAACACACCATCTGTATTCATAGATTTGATGAATCGAGTATTTCGAGAATACTTGGACTCTTTTGTAGTTGTCTTTATTGACGACATTCTGGTTTACTCCAAATCGTAGGTGGAGCATGAGACTCACTTGAGAGTAGTCTTGCAAGTGTTGAGAGAGAACCAACTTTATGCAAAGTTCTCGAAGTGCGAGTTCTGGCTAGAGAAGGTGGCATTTTTGGGCCATGTGATTAGTGGGGATGGGGTGGCAGTAGATCCAACAAAAGTGGAAGCCATCAGAGATTGGACGATTTTGAGAACCATGGCGGAAGTCCGAAGTTTCCTTGGACTAGCTGGGTACTATAGAAGATTCGTAGAAAACTTTTCGTGGATAGCTCTACCCCTCACATCACTAACTCGTAAGGATCAGAAGTTTGTGTGGACTCAGGAATGCAGTCAGGCATTTGAGACACTGAAGGAAAGGCTGATGACGGTTCCAATCCTAAGTCTACCAAAAGGGAACAAAGGATTTCAAATTTTCAGTGACACATCAGGATGCAGTTTGGGTTGCGTATTGGTGCAACATGGCAGTGTGATAGCCTATGGGTCTAGGCAGCTGAAGCCTTACAAGAGGAATTACCTCATCCATGACTTGGAGTTGGCGGAGGTAATTTTCGCGTTGAAATTATGGCGGCACTATGTTTATGGTGTGAAGGTGGAGATCTTCACGGATCACCAAAGCCTGAAGTATCTCCTAGATCAGAAGGACTTGAATATGCGGCAGCGCGGGTGGGTCGAGTTCCTTGGAGACTACGAGGTGTCGATTCAGTATACGCCAGGCAAAGCCAATGTGGTGGCAGATGCCTTGAGTAGAAAATACTCGGGGCAAGGGAATTGGATCGAAGCTCATGATGAGCGGTTGGTGCTGGACTGGGAGTCCCTCGGCTTGGAGTGCGTAGCAAGGGGCGATTCTAGCGTGGCTTGGCTGAACTGGATTGAAATGCAGAATGATTTATCTAATCGTATTTGGGAAGTGACTCGTTTGGATGTGGAGTTTCAACCATACATGGTGGTAGCTCAAAAGGGCGAGAGCAGCGCCTGGGAGTTGATTGATGAGATTCTGAAGAAGGACGGAAAGATTTGTGTACCGCAGTTCGGCAAGCTCCGTGAGGAGTTGATGTTTGAGGCTCACTTCACAAAGTACTTCATTCACCCGGGCAGTACAAAGATGTACCTGGATATGAAGAAATCCTTTTGGTGGCCTGGATTGAAGCGGGACGTAGCTTTGTACGTGAATCGATGCCAAACTTGTGCCTTGGTGAAGGCCAAGTGCCAGAAGCCGGGCGGTTTTCTGAAGCCTCTTCCAATCTCTGAGTGAAAATTCGATGACATCTCCATGGACTTTGTGCATGGGTTACCTAGATCGCAGCATGGTAACGACACGATTTGGGTGATTGTGGATCGCCTAACCAAAGTGGCTTACTTCATCCCAAATCGGAAGGAGGACAGCGTGGAGAAGCTGGTAGAGTTGTATGTTCGCAACATTGTGTGACTACATGGGATTCCTAAGAGTATAGTTAGTGACCGCGATGGACGTTTCACGTCCAAGGACTGGAGGTTGGTTCAAAAGAGTATGAGCATGAAGCTAAAGTTTAGTACGACTTTTCATCCTCAAATAGACGGGAAAACCGAAAGAACGAATCATACTATGGAGGATATGCTGAGGATTTGTATTCTTGATTTCAGCAAGAAATGGGAGGATCACCTCTTCATGGTGGAGTTCGCTTATAACAATAGTTATCAAGCAAGCATAAAGATGGCGCCATACGAAGCTTTGTATGGGAGGCGGTGTCGAACACCGATGTCTTGGACAGAGGAGGGGGACACCAAAATTTTGGGAAAAGAAGTGGTAGCTGATGCATGTGAGTTGGTGCGAACAATTCAAGAACGCATGAAGCTAGCTCAAGATCGGCAAGTAAAATATTTTAATGCTCTCCACCGAAAGCTGGAGTTCGCGGTAAGCGATTGAGTCTATTTAAAGATCAAGCCGTTCAAAGGCGTTTCACGGATTCACCGACTCAAGAAGTTGAGCCCGAGGTTTTTGGGACCTTTCGAGGTTGTAGAACGGGTGGGAGAAGCAGCGTACCGGTTAGCGTTGTCCACGGAGCTGAGTGGATTGCACGACGTCTTCCATGTCTCCGTCTTGAGGAAAGCCTTAATAGAGGCTAGTGTGGTGATCGAATCGGCATCGGTGCCGATAGAGGAAGACTTGAGGATGAGAGATCGTCCAGTTGCTATAGAGGATTCAGAAATTTGGTAGTTGCGGAACAAGGAGGTCAAACTCTTAAAAGTCCGATGGGACAACTGCGGTCGTGAGGAGCTCTCGTGGGAGCGAGAATAGACCATGCTGGAGGAATATCCAGAGCTATTCCGGTCAGGTATCATTTAAGTTTTGTGTACCCCTTTCTCTTTGTTTGTTTTCTGTAATTTCGGGACGAAATTCTTTTAAGGGGGAGAGAGTTGTAACGCCCCAAAATTTGAAAGAGGGACGAACAGCGTTGAGCCAAGTTTGGGTCATGGCAGGGTCACGCGGCCTAGGACACGGGCCTATCCATGGCCGTGTCGTGCTCGGGTTCGTCGAGAGCCCGGGAAGTCGATGAACTGTGCTCGACGAAGTGTCGAGATAGTGAACACGGCTTGGGACACGGGCGTGTCCAAGACTGTGTCGTGTGTGTGTTTGACGAATTTTCCGCGAAGTCGACAAAAAGGCAGTCTACGATCGTCGAGACTTCGAACACAGCCTGAGACACGGCGTGTCCCAGGCCGTGTCCTGCTCGGGTTTTTAGCCGGGCCTTGTAAGGGGATAAACATGTCCTGGAGCCCAGGCATGTTCGGCCTGACACGGGCATGCCAATTTCGATATGGGCGTGTCGAATACCCGTGTCCTTCTCGGGTGGTTTTTGATCCTGCGTCGATGGAGGAACACGCCCAGCAACACGGGCGTGTACTGAGTGACACGGGCATGTCATGTTCGACACGGGCGTGTCCAGTGCCCATGTCCTGTTCTGGGTGCGACGGTTTCAGCGTCGATTGAGGCACACGGCCTTGGATACGGGCGTGTCATAAGCCGTGTTCGGCACAGGTGTTTTGGTTTTAAGTGCAAATCGTGGTCGTTCGTTTCCTTCTTTTAGGATCTGATGGTTCAGGGCTGTCCTGGCTGTGTTATGTCCGGGAATAGGGTTTGGAAACCCTCATTCTTCATCAAGTACTCTCTTTCTAAGTTCTACAGAGAAGGGAGAGCAAGGAAGAAGGTGAAGGAGAGATCCGGCTGTCGGAGAAGCTTCGGGGCTCCAAATTACGAGCCGAGTCCAGATCCGCGGAGGCAAGTCCGTTGCGGTGGTTTTCATCCGGCTAGTTTCCATGGCTAGGAAGAGGGGTCGTAAGGTAACGACACTTCTCCTCTTTGCTAGGATGCGTGTTTAACATCTTTTCTTTCTAGCTTTTGGGCTTCGAATCTCTCAAATGAGAGGGGTTTGGGTCGCCATGGTTCAAGAGGAACCTCCGGGTAGATTGAGTCCATCCCCGACATATTTTTCATTAGAGATCCGCTACGTTAGTGTATTAGGCATTGCGGGTGAAGCCGTAGTCGCGACCATTAGTCCAACTCGGTGATGTTGCATACGAGCTTTAAGGATTTTGTAGAAATCCATTGCGACAAGATGCCGTTTGTGATGTTTGTGTTTTCCCCCTTTTCTCGAGTGAGTACGTGTGGCCGGAACCGGACAAGGTTAGCTCCGCAATGACGGTAGATGGTTTCCTTGGGGGACAAGGTTAGCTCCCCATTGGCGGTAGATGGTTTCATTGGTGCGCGGGGACATTGTAGTACAAGCGAGGGATTAGGGTGAGAACGTTTATGGATTGTGATATGCTAAGGCGCGGCTTTGTCTCCGTGGTTGGCTGTCTATCCCGTGACGTACAAGTCATGTGGGGAGAGTGTTTCAGCGAGACTAGTCCACTTCTATGGGACTGACGAGAACGCCAAGCGTGCGGCAAGCCCGGGCAATGAGGCCATGAGTGGGTGGGGTCCAGCAAGGTTCTTAGAATCGGTCAGTGTGTTCGACGGAATCCTGACATGAGAAGTCAGAGCTTGCAGGCAAGCCCGGGTGTAAGACCATGAGCGGGTGGGGCCTTGACAAGGGTTCCGTGTGGCGGCTTGTATGCCGTTAGGGGAATTGCAGTGCCCTTTTGTCTGTGACTTAACGCCAATGGGGAAATTGGAAGTACCTAGATGTTTGATGATGTGATAGAAGCATACGCGATAGGGTGCCTTGGGTGAAGCCCGGGTTTTGCATACATGCTACATAGTAGACCCATTTTATTTATATGCTCAACATAGAAAACGTGTGTGTTGTTTGAGACATGCAAGCATGTTCTTTTAGTGCTTTACTTGTTTATGTATATGTATACGAAGTGCTGACTTGCAGGTTGGAGGGGTAGCCCGGAGTCCGTTAGGGGCGGCCGGGAGGAAATGTGTTTGTTATCCAGTTTGAGGTCAGCCTTTGCTGAGCCACGTTACAACCAAATTTTACAAGGCAAGGAACGCAAACAGGAGCTAGCTCGCCGACCAAAAAGGCCTAAGCCTCGCGAAGTGTGTTTCAAGTTTTGTACTAACTCTATTGTGTGGCATTGTATGTTTGATGCTCTTGTTTTTACGGCTTGCATGCCGAGGTAGTTTAGGAGTGCTTTTGCACATTATTGTTGGATGTTATCATGTGAGTTTTGGACTCTCTTTTGTTGTAAGGCCATAAGGCCGTTTCGATACTCTTGTGTATGTGGATAACTTCTATTCTTTGTTGATGTTTCTGCAGTTGTTTGATTTTGAGTTTTGAGATTGAGTAGTTATATCATCTTTTAATGCTAAAGTTGTGTCGTCTGTATGTTGTGGGGCCCCGATCGGACCCATATTATACAGTCATTACAGGGGAGGTGTTACATGGAGCAGCGTGTTGCTCGTCGTGAGTCTAAGTAAATTCCTCGCTCATCTCCAAAGTGTAACGAATAGCGGCTTGTTGCTCTCGATTCTTCAAGCAAGCTGCAATCAAAAGCAAATAGTGGAGTTCGACCGACACAGATCCGTTCACGTGATTTTTTTTATCCAGTTGAGTAGTTTTCCACATCAAAACATCATGTACATAATCTTTCTCTCTCATTGATTGTGTGTGCGCTCGACCACTGCACAAGCTAAGACAGCCTAAGTTAATCCGGTTCGACCGGGGCGTTGATTTTCGCGGCAACAATCCTAATTAATATCATGCTTGTAAGGATCGTGATCCGAATCATAGGATCTTACGATCCAGATTTTGTAAAGCGATTCTCGATCCAATTCTACCATCCAATCCGATCCAACCTCAAAACGATCTTATTTAGAATCTCGATCCTGACAATCATGATTAAAATAGATTATAATTAATATTTATTATAAATTTAATATATTAATACTAATAATCATATTAATAAAAATACTAATTAGATATCATAATCATAGTAATATAATAATAATCATAATAATAATAAAATCAGAACTACTTAGATCACCGAAAAAATTGGATCGAACACGGGAGGCGCTGATAAGAATCGAATGGGGTAGTGGCCAAGTACCTGCTAAGCGACGCTCAGTATAAAGTGAAAGGTAACTTCTAAATACAAGAGGATCAGATGCGGTAAGTGGCAAAAAATATATTAATATATTCTTCTTCGTAAGCAGAACAGAGATAATATATTCTTCTTCGTAATAATCAAATAGATACAATGGTGTCTTAATATAGAGGCAATACAGGCGGGAAAACAGGAAGGAAAATATATAGTGCATTAATAGAAAGTAGAAAGTAGGTGCAATAATAATAGTAGTTAATATATTCAGCATGGAGTCCAGTGGATGTTCGTAACATTAATTGATGCATTGGAAATGATAAGTTCTTGGAAATGATAAGCCATAACGGCACTAGAATGTTGCAACCAAGTGATAACTTTTCAGGTTTGTAACATTGCCCCGTCCCAAAAACCTCCGTGTAATCAAAGAGAAAAATTGGGAAAACAGCGGCAGAGATCAAATAGGAACTCCCAAATGGCATCTTCCGGCGGGGAGTGGTGCCATTGAATAAGTAGTTGAGTGGCAGGCTTGCCGCGACACTGCACGAGGTGACGGTAAAGGTTGGATTGAGGCTCGACCAAGGTATATCCTTCGTGGGAGGCATGTTGGCGGTAACCGTGGGAGGCATGTTGGCGGTGGTGGGAGCGTTGCCAATGTGTGCTTTGAGTTGGGACAAATGAAATGTATGGTGAAGGCGACAACCATTGGGAAGGAGGAGTTTGTTTGCGACTGACCCAACGCGTTGTAAGATGCGGAAGAGACCAAAGTAGTGTGGTGCCAGTTTCTGGTTGGCATGAGGGCGAAGACTAGTTTGGCGATAAGGTTGAAGGCGGACATAGACCCATGAGCCCAGGGGCGGACCTATATTAGGGCGAGAGTGGGCGGCCGCCCACAGTGAACTTTCTTCGCGGAAATAGGGTTTGCCATTCCGACTGCGGGAGCGAGCGAAGCGAGCACGATTTTTTCCTTCCTCTTCTCGCCAGACACGGAGCCGGAGGTAAGGAGGTTCAGCTTTTCTTCCCTCTCGTTGTTTATCTTCCCAGTTCATCTTCTCCGGCGGAGGTTAGGAGGTACCCTAACTTCTTCTTCTCGCCAGTTGCAAAGCCGCGAAGCCGCGAAGCGGCGAAGGCGAAGGTACTGTAATTTCAAGGGCTAGCAAAGCTATTGCAGACTTCTCGCCAGACACGGAGCCGAAGGTTCTGCTTGATTGCTTTTCTTCCCTCTCATTGTTCACTTGTTCATCTTCCTAGAGTCCCAGATTCCTAGTTCATCTTCTCCGAATGAAAATCTTCAGGTAAATGCATCGGTGATCGACCAGTTAATTTTGGATTTAGGCTTATTTTCTTGATTTCTTCTACTATGTTACTGCGAAGTGGTGTGCATTTTAGCTTTTTCTTGATTTCTTCAGGTAAATGCATCGGTTCTGCTTGACTGCTTTTCTATTTTGGGCTTTGTGCCCCTTTTGTGTTTTGTCCTGTAGACTGTAGTCTTGTGGTTGTCCTTTAATTAAGATTTTGCTGCTCTCCGGTTGTTGTAGTGAGAAAGGCCCTGTTATTAGTAAAATGAAAAACCGTGTTTGTAATTGTGTGAGCTTTGTTTTGAAGAAGATGATGAATGAATGCAAGAATCAAGTATAGTTCTTTAATCTTGTTTTTTCCTATCAATCTTCACACAATATTCTATCATTTGGACATATTTTCTTATCAATCTTCACACAATGTCCATATCCTTATACAGGAACAAGAAGCTATAAATTCACATTTGGTTGCAAACTATACAGAGCAATAAATTCACATATTTTGTAAACTATACAGAGCAATTAATTGTTCCTACCTCTTGTTAGTAAGTATTTCTATCTTGTATCACCAATTAAGTGTTTTGATACAACTTTATGATTTGTTTCAATTGTATTTCTATTTCAATTTAAAATTAGTTTTTCTATTTCATATGGTGTTTATATTTTCAGTTCACTAGTCATGAAAAAGTTTTTTAAAAGAAAAGTAAATGAAGAAAATGCAAGTTCTTCTATTATGCGTTCACGGTTAGAGCTTAATGTAGATGATCTTCTTGCGAACCCTGGATTACTAAAAAGTATTTATGATTATGAGCTGAATGATAGAGAGAAGGTTCGAAGATGGTATCTGCAAAAAAAAGCTTTCCAGCACAGAAATCATATTTTTCCTACGAGAATGTTTGGAAACGACCCACGTAGATTTATTAGTTCATGCTCTCAAGAATATAGTTACTGGTTGGAATATAACATAGAAAAAGATGCCGCATTTTGTTTATGTTGTTATTTATTCAAACCCATTCATGGTGACCAAGGCGGCGGAGATGCTTTCGTTAGCGATGAGTTCACTAATTGGAAGCATAAAGATAGATTAGATGTTCATGTTGAGATTCATAATAGTGTCCACAACCAATGTTTGAAGGCTTGCATAAACCTGATGAATGAAAAGCAACACATTGAAATTGCTTTGTGTACTCAATCTGACCAAGCTTGAATGGATTATCGTACACGCCTAGAAGCATCCGTGGATTGCATTAGGTTTCTTCTAAAGCAAGGATTAGCTTTTCGAGGTCACGATGAATCTTGTGACTCAAGCAACCGAGGAAACTTTCTTGAACTCCTTCACTTTCTCGCCGACCATAATGAAAAAAATAAGTAATGTGATATTAAAGAATGCTTCTGAAAATCTCAAGTTAGTAGCACCAAGCATTCAAAGGGATATTGTGCAGGTTGCAGCAATAGAGACTACATGTTCTATCATGAAAGATATTGTCCAAGCTAAATTATTTTCAATTTTAGTTGATGAAGCACGTGATTCATCAGTCAAAGAGCAGATGACAATTGTTTTACGTTTTGCTGATGAAAAAGGAAGAGTAATAGAGCGCTTTCTAGGCATTGTGCATGTAGAGAATACACAGCTTCATCACTAAAGGCAACTATTGGGTCTTCTTTTGCTAAACATGGGTTGAGTATATCAAGCTTGAGGGGCCAAGGGTATGACGGAGCAAGTAACATGCACGGGGAATTTAATGGGCTTAAAGCATTGATTATGGTCTGAAAATTCATCTCCATATTATGTTTATTGCTTTGCTCATCAACTTCAATTGACACTCGTTGCTGTCGTAAAAAAACATATCAAGGTTTGCTCTTTTTTTAGCTTGATAAAAATTATAACAAATATTGTTGGAGCATCATGCAAACATATAGACATTCTCCGAGAGAAGCAATATACAAAAGTTATTGAAGAAATTTATAGTGGCGAAGTGGAAACAGGAAGTGGCTTGAATCAAGAGAGAGGACTTACAAGGGCTGGAGACACAATGTGGAATTCTCATTATAGAACTCTCTTGAATTTAATTTGCTTGTTCTCCTCCGTGATTAATGTGCTTGAAGTAATTGAAGAGGAGGGCAATCTTTCAGAGCATAGAGCTGAAGCAAGTGATTTGTTGGATGCTATGCAATGTTTTGAATTTGTGTTTTTGACTCATTTAATGAAATCTGTATTAAGAATTACAAATGAGTTGTCGCAAGCATTACAAAGGAACGATCAAGATCTTGTAAATGCTATGACTCTTGTCAAAATTTCTAAGATACGACTGCAAGCAATGCGAGACAATGGATGAGATCCTCTACTAAATGAAGTTGCTATCTTTTGCAAAAAAATATGATATTACTGTTCTAAATATGGAAGACAAATTTGTAGCTCGAGGGAGATCGAGATGCAAATCCGAAAATAATACGAACCTTCACTTCTATCGAGTTGAATTATTTTATGCAGTTATTGATCTACAACTTACCGAGCTTAATAGTCGATTTGATGAAGCAAACACATAATTGCTTCTATGTATGGCATTTTTAGATCCAAGTAATGATTTTTTTGCTTTTGATAAGCAGAAATTAGTTCGATTTGCTGAATATTATCCATTGGACTTTTCCCCAATTGCCTTAATGGAACTTGATAATCAACTTGAGAGTTACATTTTAGACGTTCGGGCATGCAGAGAATTCACAGATGTTAGAGAGTTTGGAGGATTGGCTCAAAAGTTAGTACAATTAAAGAAAGATGTTCTATACCCATTATTATATTTGCTCGCGAAGTTAGCACTACTATTACCAGTTGCAACTGCAAGTGTAGAGAGAGCTTTATCAGCGATGAAGATTATCAAAACATCATTACGCAGTCGGATGAGAGATGATTGGATGAATGCTTGTCTGGTAACCTATATAGAAAAAGATATCTTTTCTACTACCGACAACAAAGATATTATGAAATGTTTTCAGAACATGAAACATCGAAGAGGAGTATTGTAAGCAAGTAAGTATTTTAATTCTGTTAATTCAAAATGTCCTAATTTGTTGTCATTTTTATTGTATGTATGTATCAACATTTTGTGTTTTTATATTATTGAACGCCCCCCCACTAGAAAATCTTGCTGGGTCCGCCTCTACACGATCCAGTACGGTATTCACATTCCACGCAATGGTGGCCAACTTGTTGCTTCATCCGATTTTGGGCTTGTTGGATGCATTTCTTGATGGTCGTTAGAGTCCGCTCACGGGCTAGGAGAGAGCGATCCATGGCATCGACAATGGAGGAGCCTTCTAAATACGGTAGATGTAGTGGTGGCAGTTGGTCGTAGAGAACTTCGTAGGGTGTGGTATTGAGAGCTCTATGAAATGTTATATTATACTACCATTCAACAAGAGGAAGCCACCTCGCCCACTGTGCTGGAGTTTCAAAAGTAATGCAACAGAGGTAGCCTTCAAGACATCGATTGACCACCTCGATTTGGCCGTCAAGGGGATGGTAGGAGGCGGAAGTGTGGAGTTATACATTATGTAACTTGAATAATTCCTGCCAACATGATCTCAAAAACACGGGTCACGGTCACTGACGATGGAGGAAGGCATGTCGTGAAGGAGGAAGATAGAATCTATGAAAGCTTGCGCAACTGTGAGTGTCGTATAAGGGTGGCGAAGAGCAATGAAATACTGTTGGGTACATTGGTCAAATGTACCTGATTTGAAGAAGCCTCACCCAACTCAATGATATACATCATGATGTATTTGATGTATGTTTGAGTTACTTGTGCAGGTTAGGTATTCACTGGACTGAAGCTAAAACTTTCTAAGTCCATGTGTCGACACCCAGAGGGAAAGTGTCGACACTTGAGAAAGCTTGTGTCGACACCCAGACAAGCAGTGTCGACACTTGGAGTCATTGTGTCGACACCTGGGATGATGAGTCGACACCAGACAGAAAGTGTCGACACAAGGAGCTGTGTCGACACACAGTGAAGAAGAATGCATAGAAGCAGTGTCGACACTTAGCAGAAGTGTCGACACCTAGAAGAGCTGTGTCTACACCAGAAAGTGTCGACACTTGGAGTTGTGTCGACACTCAGCAAAATTCTGCAGAGACTAAGTGCAAGTGTCGACACCTAGCACAGTGTGTCGACACTTAACCAGAAGAGTCAACACTTGAAGTATGTGTCGACACTCAACACAATGTGTCGACACACAACCAGAAGAGTCAACACTTGAAGAAAGTGTCGACACTCAGCACAATGTGTCGACACTCAGTTGAAGACTCAAAGAAAGTGTCGACACAAGGAGCTGTGTCGACACTTAGCAAAGAACAGAAATATCTACAAAAATATTCTAAGTACAAGTGTCGACACTAAGGGAATGTGTCGACACTCAGCTGAAGAATCTATATTGAAGACTTGTGTCGACACCAAGAAGCAGTGTCGACACTTGACAGTTTCAACACATGAAGATGTGTCGACACAAAGGAGATGTGTCGACACTTAGAAGAATTTAACAAGTTACAGAAGATCAAGTACTTGTGTCGACACTCAATTCCAAGTGTCGACACCTGAATAAGAATCTGTGTCGAGATATACAAGTAGTTGTGTCGACACCTTGTAGACTTGTGTCGACACTTACACAGCATGTGTCGACACTTGGTCTATAAGTGTCGACACTTAAGAACAGAAAGTCTCGACACTATCTGACAGTTAGAGAATTTCAAGAATTGACTGGATGACATGACAGCTGCCGTTCCAGCCGGTCTACAGCACTTGTCAGAGATGTCAGAAGTCAGTTATGAACCGGACCAGCCGGTTACCATGAAGAAGGCCTATAAATAGGCACAGACTGTTTACAGAAAAAGTTGTTAATGTTAATGTTGTTAAGAGTTAACAGAAGAAGATTAAGTTCTGATTGAGTTCAGATTAATCTAAGAGATTTGTTCAAGTGGTTGCTGATCAAGTTATCCAAGTGATACAAATCAAGAAGATCGTGCTGTCCAACGGCAGATCTAAGAAGTTGGAGAGAGAGCTCCAATCAAGAATTCAGTCTTTGGAACTAGGCTGAGAAGAAGGATTCAGAAGCATCTGGATCTTAAGAAGCAGAGGTCAAGGAACAACTGCAGAGGATTCAGACTTATTCAGTTCTACTCAAGAAGCTTTGAAGGAAGCTAAGTCAGTTTGGATCTATCTGAGTTCTTCCAAGAACTCAACAAGAAACTCTCAACTCCTCTCTTATTTTCTGAGTTGTTGAGTTATTTGTTGTAATACTATTTTAACTTGTAGGATCTTTGGATCTGAGTGCATTGTAAGCCTAAATTTATAAAGGCTGAGGGTAGGGCTTGATAGCCTGAGTGTAGGAGTTGAAGAACTCTGAGTGTAGGCCTTGATTGGCTGAGTGTAGGCCTGGGTGGCTGAGTGTAGGCCTTTGTGGCTGAGTGTAGGCTTTGGAGAAAGCTGAGGTGTAAGGCTTTGGGCCTGAGGTGTAGGAACCTATTTGGGTTCTGAGACAGTGGAGAAGTTTGGCCGAATCTAGTACACTGCTAGATAGGCGAAGGGGGAAAGTGGATGTACCCAAAGATTGGGGAACCACTATATATCACTGTGTGCTGTGCTGTGAATGTGCTGTGTATGTTTGATTATTGCTGATTGCTGTAATAGACTACTTAGAAATCTGTGATATAATTGTTTGGCTGCCAACAAAGTTAGAAAAGGATTAGGTCACCTATTCACCCCCCCTCTAGGTGTTTAGGTACCATATCTTTCAAGTGGTATCAAAGCGAGGTTCCTCAAAACAAGGACTAACAGTCTAAGGAGATCCTGTTTGGCAGAAACAGTCTAAGTCAGAAAACAGCTTCAAGAAAATCAAGAAACATGGGTTCCTTTGAAAATCATAAAGAATTGGGTTCCATGAAATTACCTATTTGCAGAAAGGAAATTTTTGGGATCTGGAAAGAAAGGGTAAGGCTATTTATGGAGGCCTCAGACCCAAGAATCTACATCACAGTTAAGGAAGGGCCTTATGTGCCAATGAAGATCTCAGTATTGGATGCAAATCAGAGGACTCCAAAGGATTTCTCTGAGATGACCAAGGATGAAATTGTCCTAGCCACTATGGACAAGAGGGCACAAAACATAATAGTGAGTGCCATTGATGATGCAACTTTTCAGAACTTAATTCACTGTAAAACAGCAAAAGAAATGTGGGATACCCTCATTGTCTATATGGAAGGTTCTGAAGAAGTTAGGCAAGATAGGAAGTCCTTGCTTAATCAAGAGTATGAGAGCTTTAGGCAAGGCAAGGGAGATAGCATCACTGAATGCTACAAGAAGTTCTATAGAATAGTTAATGAACTCATGTCTTATGGAAGAGAGTTCAGCAACTATGAACTAAATGACAAATTCCTAAGGTCCCTAACCAAAGATTGGGACACCAAGATCTGTGCCATAAGAGAAATGACAAAGTTGGGAGAAATTCCTCCTCCTACACTGTTTGACAAGTTATTGTCATATGAGATGCAGCTGACAGTGAGGAAAGAGGAGGAGAAATCTACTAGGACTGAGCACAAGGAAAGGACTGTTGCCTTCAAGACAGAAGTTCCCAGAAAGTGCAGAACTAAGTCATCAACTCCACCTCCAAAGGTAGTTGAATCTGAGTCAGAAGGGTCTGTCAGTACAAAGTCTACAAGCAGTGAAAGTGATGAAGACTTTGCTGCCTTCACTAGACACTTTCAGAAATTCCTGAAAAAGAAACAGTGGAGGTCCAGACCATCTACTTACAAGGGAAAAGAAGTCTTGTATCAGGAGAAAAAGCCTTCTAAGAAGGACAGGAAGAAGACAAAGACAAGCAAGGCAACTGGATCAAAGATTGTGTGCTACTGCTGCAATAGACAGGGTCATGTCATTGCTGATTGTCCTGAGAAAAGAAAAGAATCCAGTGACAGGAAAAAGACTCACTTCAAAGGGAAGAAAGAGAAGTCTTTTGTTGCCAAGAATGAGAAGACTCTTTCAGATATTTCTTCTTCAGACACTGATACTGATGCTGAAGCCTACATAGGGCTATTTGCTGAAGAAGAAGAAGAAGAATTTATGCAGATCTTGGAGTCAATTTATGAACAAGAAGACTGCCAGTGCCAAGGACTGATGGCATTGACTGAGAGTACCAAAATCCTGGAGCAGCCAGGACCTAGTCAGGTACAAAGTCCAACTCTAAGTTCAGTTTCTTGTTCTAGTTCAGAATCAGAATCATCTTCATCAAATGATGGAAGTGGTTCTGAGTCTGAGGATGATATTCATCAGCTCATAGATGAATATAAGGTGCTGTTACAGGCTTATAAGAAAAGCAAGTCCCTTGCCAAAAGTCAGGCAAAGGAGATTGCTGATCTCAAGGCTGCTGCAACAGAATTTGAGAAGCAATTTGATCAAAAACTGAATGAGGTAGCTAGGCTGAAACACATTACAGTGATTCAGATGGGTACTATCACATTTAAGAATGATCAAATTAAGAAACTGGAGACAAATCTTCAGAAAGAGAGAGAACTGGTTGCAAAGTTTTCAAAGCCTAAATCAGTTCTACCTTTGATTGATGATTTTACTCATCACAAAGGTAAGGCTGGACTGGGTTTTGTTAAACCTGCTAGGACTGTTCAGGATCAGTCCAAGTCCAAGGGCAAGGCCCCAACATTCAATAAGTCAGCTGCAGTTAAGACAGCAAAGTCTGTACCTAAGCAAAGGTACAATAAGTTTGAATGTTGGTGTTGTGGCAAGGTTGGCCACTTTGCCTTGGATTGTTGGCACAATGCCAGTGCCAAGTTGAGTAGCAAGTTACCTGGTGGAAAGCCAGTAGGTAGCTGTGTCATGTTGCAAACTAACAATCACCAAGGACCCAAGTTTACTTTGGGTTCTAAGGTTCATTAATTTGTTTTGCAGGTGAATCCAAGTGGCCATACCCCAACATGGTACTTGGATAGTGGATGTTCCAGACATATGACTGGAACAAGGGGACTACTGAAGGACTATATTCCAATCAAAAATGGTCCTAAAGTGACCTTTGGTGGTTCTGAAAAAGGAATCATCAAAGGGTTTGGTAACATTTCTTCAAACCTTGTTACCATTACTCAAGTGGCTTATGTTAAAGGGTTGAAACACAACCTTATAAGTATAAGTCAGTTAAGTGATGTAGGGTATGACATCTCATTTGTTAAAAATGGTTGTCATATCAAGAGGTCAAGTGATCAAGAGATCATTTTGACAGGATATAGAAAGAGGAATGTCTACTGTCTAGACATCATGATTGAGAACAATGGTTCTCCTGTTTGTCTTGTAGCTGATGAGACAGTCTCTCATTGTGTCAAGTGGCACAAGAGACTAGCTCATCTTAACTACAAGACTATTAGCAAACTCTTTAGCAAAGAGTTAGTGAGGAATGGTCCTCAAGTTAAGTGTGTTAAAGATGGCATTTGCTCAGCTTGTCAAAAGGGCAAGCAGACCAAATCCACCTTTAAAAGCATTGAGAACAAAGATGCTGTGAGGTGCTTATACCTCTTGCATATGGATCTCTTTGGTCCAATGCCAGTTCACAGCTTAGGTAGGAAGGTCTATACCTTTGTAGTTGTTGATGACTACTCAAGGTTTTCCTGGGTGTTCTTCTTAAGGCAGAAATCTGAAACACCTAGTGTCTTCTACAGCTTTGTCAAGCAAATTCAGAATGAACTAAATAGTACTGTGGTCAAAATTAGAAGTGACCATGGTACTGAGTTTCAATCTGAAAGCATGACAAAACTATGTGAAGACTTTGGGATATTTCAAGAATTCTCTTCACCTAGAACACCTCAGCAAAATGGCATTGCTGAGAGGAAGAATAGAACCTTGATAGAGGCTGGTAGAACCCTACTTAGTGATACATCACTGCCTGAGTATTTCTGGGCTGAAGCAGTTAACACTGCATGCCATGTGATAAATAGGGCTACCATCACTAAAAGACTAAACAAGACCCCCTATGAAGTAGTGAAAGGCAGGAAACCAAACCTATCCTATTTTAGGATCTTTGGTTGCAAATGCTTCATACTTAACAATGGGAAGTCTTACATAACTAAGTTTGCTGCCAAGTCCCAAGAGGGAATTTTTGTTGGGTACAGCAACAATAGTAAGGCTTATAGAGTATACAACTTGATTACACAAGTTGTAGAGGAGACTGTGCATGTAGTTTTTGATGAGACAAAACTTATTAACAATGAGTTGTCTAGCAATGTATGCAGCCCCACAGGTTTGACAAAGAAATTGGACAAGCTTACTATAGAAGAGATGCCTGCTGCAAGACAGCAAGTAGAAGGCAATAGCAGTTGTCCAGGGGGAGAACTACATGTACCAATAGCTGAAGAAATACAAGAAGTACAGCATGATGCAGATGCTGAAGAAGTTCAACCAGAAGTTAGGATGCCACCAGCCAACAGGCATCTAAGAGATCATCCAGTAGAGCTGATTATTGGAGATCCAAGACAAGGAGTTCAGACAAGGAGCAGAAATCAGAATGCTGCAGTATATTCTAGTTTTCTGTCTCAAATAGAACCTAAGAAATTTGAAGAAGCTATACAAGATCCACAGTGGACTGAAGCTATGCAAGAAGAGCTTAATCAGTTCAAAAGGTGCAAGGTTTGGGAGCTGGTTCCAAAGCCTAAAGATCACAATGTTATAGGAACTAAGTGGATCTACAGAAATAAGTTAGATGAACAAGGGGTCATCATAAAGAATAAAGCAAGACTGGTTGCAAAAGGATATAGGCAAGAAGAAGGTATTGATTTTGATCAAACCTTTGCCCCAGTAGCCAGACTGGAGGCCATAAGGATGTTCTTGGCCTATGCAACCTATCAAGGATTCAAGGTTTACCAGATGGATGTCAAGTCAGCATTCTTAAATGGTAATCTTAAGGAAGAAGTCTATGTGGAGCAGCCTTCAGGTTTTGTTGATTCAACTCAACCTCATTATGTCTATAGACTTAGGAAAGCATTATATGGGTTAAAACAAGCTCCTAGAGCTTGGTATGAAACCCTATCTAGTTTCCTCATTGAGAACAAGTTCACAAGGGGGAAAATAGATAAGACTCTATTCCTTAGGGAATCTAGAGGCAAAGTCATACTTGTCCAAATATATGTAGATGACATTATATTTGGGTCTACTGAAAGTAGCCTTTGCAAAAAGTTTGCAAAGCTTATGCAAAGTCAATTTGAGATGAGTAGTATGGGAGAGCTAAAGTTTTTCTTGGGTCTCCAAGTTAAACAGACTGAAAGTGGCTTGTCCATATGTCAGTCCAAGTTCACCCTAGAACTCATAAGGAAATATGGTATGGATTCATCCAGTACCATGAAGACTCCTATGGGGTCAAGTATGTCTCTTAGCAAGGATGATGCAGGGAAACCTGTAGATGAAACCTTGTATAGAGGGATAGTTGGCTCCTTACTATACTTGACTGCAAGTAGGCCTGACATTATGTATGCTACATGTGTTTGTGCCAGGTATCAAGCCTGCCCTAAAGAGTCTCACTTGACTGCAGTCAAGAGAATTTTGAGATATCTAAAGGGCACTCCCTATCTAGGCCTCTGGTACCCTAGGAATGGAGATTTTGATCTAACAGGTTATACAGATGCAGACTTTGCAGGATGCAAAGAGGATAGAAAGAGCACAACTGGAACCTGTCAATTCCTAGGTGGAAGAATAATTTCATGGAGCAGCAAAAAGCAGACTAGTGTGGCTATCTCCACAGCTGAGTCAGAATATGTAGCTGCAGGAAGTTGCTGTGCTCAACTTCTATGGATTCAACATCAGCTAGTGGACTATGGATTTCAGGTAAGTAGAACTCCACTTTACTGTGATTCTACAAGTGCTATTTCAATAGCTAACAACCCTGTATCTCATAGTAGAACAAAACATATTGAGATTAAATATCACTTTCTTAGGGAGCATGTAGAAAGAAATGATATTGCACTTGAATATGTTAAAACTGATAATCAGATAGCTGACATGTTTACTAAGCCCTTAGAAGAAGCTAAGTTCAATAGATTCAAAATTGAACTAGGTATGATAAACTTAGACTAAGTTTACAGAATAGAAAATTGACTAAGTAAAAAGGTGTCGACACATAGACAAGTCTATGTCGACACAGAATAAAAGTGTCGACACTTCAGGAAACAGGTGTCGACACATCTAGGATGTTGGTGTCGACACTTCAGAATGTTAGTGTCGACACATGTCGAGTAGGTGTCGACACATCCAATGTGGTGTCGACACTTAAGTTTTACTCAGAATTTTCTAAGTAAAGTCTCGACTATTCGTCGAGTAGAGTGGTGTCGACACATAAACATGTGTCGACACATAATATCTGTTGACTAAACTTGTGTCGACACATATGTGTCGAGACATTATGAGTCAGTGTCGACACTTATTGCCAGTGTCGACACATGTTTAGCTAGCTGTCCCGCCTGTTCATCTTCAAAAATAGACAGGTATAAATAGGGTTCTGTCTTTGATTGTCGACACGCTTTCAAAGTTTCGAGACCAAAACTCCTGTGTCGACATTTCTCTTTTCTCAAGACTAAATCTCCAAACCCTAATGGCTCCCAAGCTCGAGGAGAATGTTAACGAAGGCTATGAGCTCGTTCGAGGTGCATTCGATGAAGCTGATCAAGAACTCAAGGCGGTAGTAACCCTAATTGCCGATTCTGGATTGGAATACTTGACTTCAGAACCAACGAAGATTTGGAAAAAGGAAGTTCTTGAATTCCTCCATGGAGCTGCTGTAGATGACTCTGGATTCAGGATCAAATCCAGAGTTCATGGGACTAAGGTCAAAGTTTCACCAAAGAATCTGAGAAAGGTACTCCAGCTACCTAAAGCACATGATGAAGAGGAAGTAACTGCTTCAAAGACCAGGGAAGCTCTTACTTGGTGTGGACTGGATCCAAAGATGAAGGTAGGATCAGTCTTTAACAGGAAAGGCATGAATAATCAAGGGAAATTCATGTCTGAAATAGTAGGAAAGGTTATTCTCAGCAAGACTGGAGGGCATGACAGGGTGTCTGCCTCCATGTTTGAAATTATGACTAGAATCATCTTCACCCTGAAAACAGATTGGTCAATGGTCATCTATGAAAAGATCAAGGAAAGTCTGAAGAAGCCCAATCTGGGCAGAATTATAAGTCTCTACCTGGCTGGTACAATACCAGAGGTAATGAGCACTGCTGCAGGTAGCAAGATCAATCATATGAGAAAGATGGATTCTAGGATATTTTCTAGGTGGGAAAGGGTGTTGTCAAAGGACATGCCTACCCCTGAGAAGCCAGTTTCTGAGAAAGTTACTCCTCCCAGGAAGAAGAGAAAGACTGCTGCTGTGACAGAAGAGTCCTCCAGCAGTTCTGATAGTGAAGAACAGGTTGTTTTCACACCTGATGACCATGAAGAAGTGGCTACAGAGAAGACTCCTGCTCCTCAAGATGTAGCTGAGATCCAGGGGGAGCTGCCTCCAGCTAGCCCCATCCATAGGGATCACAGCCAGGGGGAGCTTCCAGCAGTAGAAGAACCATCTACTCTGGACAGTGAGCAAGCCACCATCATTATTCAAGAGGTACTCACTGACTTAAAAACTTCAGAATATCTTATTGAAGATGCTGATTTGTCTGATGTTCCTCAGCAAACTCAGCTACCTAGCCAAGCTCCAGATGTTGGTCTTGAAGACACATCTGCTGTTGTGCAAAATGTTCCAGATACTACTCAAGTAGTTGAAGAACCAAGTACTTCTCCTTCACAGTCACCTCCTGAATACACAATGGAAGACCTCTTTCTGAATTTAGATCAAGAGGATTTTGACATAGACAAGGTTGCTGCTGAAGATAAGAGTGCTGCTGCTGAGGGGGAGCACATATCAGTTCAGGATGAGCCTTTAAGGCCAGAGACTGAGAAGGCACTTGATGTGCAAGCTGAAAAACAAGAGAGCCCTAAGAATAGAGTTGATATTGCAAGCACCTCTGCCTCTGAAGATGAGGAGAGTGCTAGGGCTAAAAAGAAGAAACTCTTTGTATTCAAGAGAAGAAGTCAGAGCTACAAGAAAGCTTTACAATCCATTGCCCCACAGCCTATAGTTCAGCAAGCTCCAACTGCTGACTATAGTGCTTTACTGATTGCACTACAGATCAAAATGGATGAACAAAGGAAAGCCATAGAGGCTTATGTTGATGCAGGGCACAGATCATTACAGTTTGATCTTGCTCAAGATATAAAATCTATAAGGTTTGAGATGAATCTCAACAAGAAAGAAATGACTGACTGCTTCCACAAGGGTGGGAATGCAGTAGTCTATTTGGCTACTCACCAGGAGAAGATCAAGACTCAAGTAGATGATATAGCATTGAAACAAGGCTATGTGCTGGAAAATCAATTAAGGATGAATGATAATTTGACTGCATCCCACAATGCTATAGTCACTGAATTAAAGAATAAGTCTGCTGAACCATCTACATCTGCTGCTGCTGCAAAGGCTGATTTTGATAAAATTTTCAAGCTGAGATTACTGCTGTCAAAACTGCTATACAAGATTCCCAGAAAGCAATCTCTGAACAACTTACAAAGCTTAGACCTTATTTTAAGGATGGAATCAGGTATTTGGATAGTCAGATTAGATTCCAAAAGGATGATGTAAGAGACCATGTGGCCCAAGAAGTCATAAAGGGGGAGAGAGTGTTAGTCAAGGCAAGTTCTGAGCATGCAAAATGGATATCAAATTCAATCAGGGCTACACTTGGATATCCTCCCCTGTGTGATGACAATGAAGTTGCTGAATCTGGACTGAACCCTGCATATTTTGGAGGTGAGCCACAAGAAGTAGCTCAAGTCATTTATCCACCTCCAGATTTTGAAATGATTCATGCAGAAGTGCAGACAATGTACAGCCCAACTGAGGGCAAGTCTAATGTTGTTCTGGAAAAGGTTGTTCAACCCATTACTGCAGCTATGCAAGAGGCTTTGGACAAAGAAGAAGAGGCAAGGTTGTCAAAGAAGAGGTTTAGGGAACAAGCTGAACTAAAGCCAAACTTTGAACAATGGAGCCCTACCTCTAGAAATATCATTCTAACTGCCTGGAAAGCTGCTAAAGACAACACTACTGATAGAAACAAGTGGTTCTCAGAAGCAGAATGGAGGAAGCATGAGATCAGGCAGGAAGCCATTGTCCAGTACAGAAGAAAGGCTAAGTTAGGAAAGCTACCTCCTACTGCAGTGGAGCCTAGCAAGTACTTTCCTAAGCCCTATCATTATTTTGAGAGACAGAAAATCAAGGCTGAAGAACAAAAGAAGAAAGACTCAAAAGGCAAGAAGCCTGCTGATGCTGAGCCTACTGGTGCTGCTGCTGTCAAGGCTAAAGTCCTAGCTGGCAAAGGAATTGTTATCAAAGAACCTGATCAGAAATAGATTAGGAATTAATTTGAAGATTGTTGTAATCCTTTGTATGAGAAAACATTTTTGTAAATCATTAAAGATGTATTAGAAAAATGTTAGAACAATTTCTGATTAATATAGTATAATTGTTCTGAAATGTGTCTATTTTTTGATTATTCTGGAATGATTAATGTGTATACATGTGTGCATTATTACATGTTTAAGTTTACCCTGTTGAAATATACCTGCTTTACATCATTTTATAATTTTTAATTATGAGTGGTGTATATCATTGACTAAGGGTTATGACTTCTCCAAATAGGGGGAGATTGTTGGGTACATTGGTCAAATGTACCTGATTTGAAGAAGCCTCACCCAACTCAATGATATACATCATGATGTATTTGATGTATGTTTGAGTTACTTGTGCAGGTTAGGTATTCACTGGACTGAAGCTAAAACTTTCTAAGTCCATGTGTCGACACCCAGAGGGAAAGTGTCGACACTTGAGAAAGCTTGTGTCGACACCCAGACAAGCAGTGTCGACACTTGGAGTCATTGTGTCGACACCTGAGATGATGAGTCGACACCAGACAGAAAGTGTCGACACAAGGAGCTGTGTCGACACACAGTGAAGAAGAATGCATAGAAGCAGTGTCGACACTTAGCAGAAGTGTCGACACCTAGAAGAGCTGTGTCTACACCAGAAAGTGTCGACACTTGGAGTTGTGTCGACACTCAGCAAAATTCTGCAGAGACTAAGTGAAAGTGTCGACACCTAGCACAGTGTGTCGACACTTAACCAGAAGAGTCAACACTTGAAGTATGTGTCGACACTCAACACAATGTGTCGACACACAACCAGAAGAGTCAACACTTGAAGAAAGTGTCGACACTCAGCACAATGTGTCGACACTCAGTTGAAGACTCAAAGAAAGTGTCGACACAAGGAGCTGTGTCGACACTTAGCAAAGAACAGAAATATCTACAAAAATATTCTAAGTACAAGTGTCGACACTAAGGGAATGTGTCGACACTCAGCTGAAGAATCTATATTGAAGACTTGTGTCGACACCAAGAAGCAGTGTCGACACTTGACAGTTTCAACACATGAAGATGTGTCGACACAAAGGAGATGTGTCGACACTTAGAAGAATTTAACAAGTTACAGAAGATCAAGTACTTGTGTCGACACTCAATTCCAAGTGTCGACACCTGAATAAGAATCTGTGTCGAGATATACAAGGAGTTGTGTCGACACCTTGTAGACTTGTGTCGACACTTACACAGCATGTGTCGACACTTGGTCTATAAGTGTCGACACTTAAGAACAGAAAGTCTCGACACTATCTGACAGTTAGAGAATTTCAAGAATTGACTGGATGACATGACAGCTGCCGTTCCAGCCGGTCTACAGCACTTGTCAGAGATGTCAGAAGTCAGTTATGAACCGGACCAGCCGGTTACCATGAAGAAGGCCTATAAATAGGCACAGACTGTTTACAGAAAAAGTTGTTAATGTTAATGTTGTTAAGAGTTAACAGAAGAAGATTAAGTTCTGATTGAGTTCAGATTAATCTAAGAGATTTGTTCAAGTGCTTGCTGATCAAGTTATCCAAGTGATACAAATCAAGAAGATCGTGCTGTCCAACGGCAGATCTAAGAAGTTGGAGAGAGAGAGCTCCAATCAAGAATTCAGTCTTTGGAACTAGGCTGAGAAGAAGGATTCAGAAGCATCTGGATCTTAAGAAGCAGAGGTCAAGGAACAACTGCAGAGGATTCAGACTTATTCAGTTCTACTCAAGAAGCTTTGAAGGAAGCTAAGTCAGTTTGGATCTATCTGAGTTCTTCCAAGAACTCAGCAAGAAACTCTCAACTCCTCTCTTATTTTCTGAGTTGTTGAGTTATTTGTTGTAATACTATTTTAACTTGTAGGATCTTTGGATCTGAGTGCATTGTAAGCCTAAATTTATAAAGGCTGAGGGTAGGGCTTGATAGCCTGAGTGTAGGAGTTGAAGAACTCTGAGTGTAGGCCTTGATTGGCTGAGTGTAGGCCTGAGTGGCTGAGTGTAGGCCTTTGTGGCTGAGTGTAGGCTTTGGAGAAAGCTGAGGTGTAAGGCTTTGGGCCTGAGGTGTAGGAACCTATTTGGGTTCTGAGACAGTGGAGAAGTTTGGCCGAATCTAGTACAATGCTAGATAGGCGAAGGGGGAAAGTGGATGTACCCAAAGATTGGGGAACCACTATAAATCACTGTGTGCTGTGCTGTGAATGTGGTGTGTATGTTTGATTATTGCTGATTGCTGTAATAGACTACTTAGAAATCTGTGATATAATTGTTTGGCTGCCAACAAAGTTAGAAAAGGATTAGGTCACCTATTCACCCCCCCTCTAGGTGTTTAGGTACCATATCTTTCAAATACACATATTTACTGAGGTGGTCGACCACGACCAAAATAACGTCCTTGTCATGGGAGAGGGGAAAGCCTTCGATAAAATTCATGGAAATGTCTTGCCAGGCATGATCCGGAATTGGAAACGTTGGAGTAGCCCGGGTGGAGGCGAGCAAACGTGTTTGCATTGTTGGCAAATGGTGCAACGTTGAATATATTCGTGGACCGAGTTCTTGAGGTTATTCCATTAGAATAATTGATGGAGACGATGAACTGTTGGTCGAATGCCGGAGTGGCCGCTAGTGGGGCTTGCATGGTATAACTTGATGATGTTGTGGAAAGTGGCAAGGTCAGGCCCAGCGACAAGTCTCCCTTTATGGTGTAGGTGATTATTGGTCCACAAATAGTAGGGGTGAGTGTCGTGATCTAATTCAAGCTGACGGAGGAGCTGCTAAATGGCAGAATCGGTGGCCCAAGAGCGTTGAATTTGTTGGAGGAGGTCAGACGAGAATGTCACGATGGCAAGAAGCGAACTGTTGGGACTCCATAATGCGCGAGAGTGTCCACTGTAATGTTTTCCTTCCCACTATTGTAAGTGATGGTGTAGTCAAATCCCATGAGTTTTGCAAGTTAGCGTTATTGTGCGGGGGTGGACACTCGTTGCTCCCGGAGATGCTTTAAAATTTGATGATCAGTTTTGATGATGAAGTGGCGACCGAGAAGATATGCATGCCATTTAGAGACTGACCAAATAATAACGAGCATTTCCTTTTCATAAGCCAATATTGTGGGGTTGCGGGGACCCAAAGCCTTGCTAAAGTTGGTGATTGGATGTGAATCTTGTGTGAGGACAGCACCCATGCCAACATTAGAAGCATCTGTCTCAATAGTAAACTCCTTGAAAAAATTAGGTAATATGAGGAATGGTGCGTTGCTCAAAGCATGTTTGAGAGAGAGAGAAAAGCAGTTTCTGCTTGGGGTGGTTGGAAGGAAGTATGTTTGAGTAGTTCGATAAGAGGCTTGGCGAGAGTGTCATACCCTTGAATAAAGTGGTGGTAGTAGCCGGTGTCACAACCCGCATTTTCTCGAGGTTTAAAGTATTATCTGAGTAAGAGAGCACACACTGTGATGCCACGCCGTGTATGATACAACTGCAGATGCTCAGGCTTGGCGAGAGTCTCAAAATTTTGCAGGAAGCAAGGATCCGTAAGGAGCTTTCTTGTGGACATACTTCACTACAAGGCGGTATTGCAGCTCGGATGATCCGTTGGTTAATGGAGACCTACAAGTGTTGGATTCAGAGTAAAGGTGTTCCTAAGGCTCTTTGGGCGGAATGGATGGCCTGTGCTGCTCATGTCATCAATCGGATGTCTCTTAGTCCGATCTATGTGAAGACTCCTTATGAGCTGATGTTCGGGGTAAAGCCCAGTGTGAAGCACCTATGGGTGTTTGGATCAACCTACTACGTACACACTCCGGTTGATCTCAAGACAAAGCTTGTCTTTGTTGGGTATAATGAGCAGAGGAGAAGATGGAGGTGTATGGATCCTGCGATGAAGAGGCTCATCATGTCGAGAGACGTTGTCTTCGATGAGTTGATGCCGTATTGGGATAGCTCTTATGTGGAGCTAGAGATGAGCAGGTCAGATGATAGTGTTGGGTACATTGGAATATATGTACCTGATTTGAAGAAACCTCACCCTACTCAATGATATACATCAAGATGTATTTGATGTGCTTTTGAGTTTCTTTGTGCAGGTTAAGTAACTGTAGGTTTGCAGGAAAAGTTTCTAAGTCCATGTGTCGACACCTAGAAGAAAAGTGTCGACACTTAAGAAGGCTTGTGTCGACACCCAGAGAAGCAGTGTCGACACTTGGAGTAATTGTGTCGACACCAGGAATGCAGAGTCGACACCAGAAGGAAAGTGTCGACACATACAGGCTGTGTCGACACTCAATGAAGAAATGTCTCATAATCAGTGTAATAGAAGCAGTGTCGACACTCAGAGAAACTTTGTCGACAGCAAAAGTGTCGACACTAGGATGCTGTGTCGACACTCAGCAAAACTTCAACAAAGTTTAAGTAAAAGTGTCGACACTAGGAGGCTGTGTCGACACTCAGCAAAATTTCAACAAAGTCTAAGTACAAGTGTCGACACAAAGAAGATGTGTCGACACTCAGCAAAGTCTCAACACAAGAAGAATGTGTCGACACAAAGAAGATGTGTCGACACTCAGCAAAGTCTCAACACATGAAGAATGTGTAAACAAAGGAGATGTGTCGACACTCAGCAAAAGTTTCAACACAGAAGGCATGTGTCAACACAAAGAAGATGTGTCGACACTTATCAAGTTTCAACACAAGAAAATGTGCCGACACAAAGGAGTTGTGTCGACACTTAGCAGAAATCAACTAAGTATCAAAGAAGAAGGATTTGTGTCGACACACAGGATCAGTGTCGACACATTCTGAAGAAGCAGTGTCGAGATGCAGTTTCTACAACATAAGGAGCTGTGTCGACACCATGAAGGCTAGTGTCGACACTTAGTCTACTTGTGTCGACACTTAGTCTATTTGTGTCGACACATAAAGACTATCTATCTCGACACTTTCAGACAATGATAGAGTTTTCAAGAAGTGATTGGATGACTTGACAGCTGCCATTTCAGCCGGTCAACTGCTACTGTCAGAGCTGTTAGAAGACTGTTAGAAACCGGATCAGCCGGTCACCATGAAGAAGGCTTATATAAAGGCTTATTCCTTCATCAGAAAGGAGAGACAATGATCATTAGAGGAAGCAATCATTGAAGTAAAAAGAAGAAGACCTTTAAGTGAAGATCTAAGTAGTTGGAGAGAGAAAGCTCCTTCTAAGAAGACAACTATTGAACCAGGCTGTTAAGAAAGTTTCAGATTGAGATCTGATTGTTAAGTCAGCAGTTGATTGAAGATCATCTGCCTAAGAGATACAACCATACTGTGTTCTAATTCAAGAAGCTTTGAAGCAAGCCAAGGGAGGTTGATCTCTGCAAAGTTCCTTCAAGAACTCATCAAGAAGCCAGTCAACTCATCTTTCTCAATCAGAGTTGTGGTTTTTAATCTTTGTATTCTTTACTTTCTGTAGGATCCTTAGGGATCTGAGCTGTAAGCCTGTATTATAAAGGCTGAGTGCAGGAGACAGTGTGCTCTGAGTGTAAGTCTTGTTAAAGACTGAGGTAGGGCCTAGGGCCTGAGTTGTAGGAGACCTTGTTCTCTGAGTGTAAGTCTTGGTGAAGACTGAGTGGTATGGCTATTGAGCCTGAGTTGTAGCAGTGGGATCACTCTGAGTTGTAGGAACCTGTTTGGGGTTCTGAGTTGTAAGATCTGAGGATCTGAGGAGTAGTGGAGAAGTTAGGCCGAATCTAGTACACTGCTAGATAGGCGAAGGGGGAAAGTGGATGTACCCAGACCTTGAGGAACCATTATAAAAGCTGTGTGTACTCTGTGTGATTCATTCTGTGTTTGCTGTGTTTTATGTGCTGAATTTTTGTAGAAGAATTGCAAAAACAGGTCTAATAATTAAGTGATTCTGCCCTAAAAGTTAAAAAGATTAAGTGCACCTATTCACCCCCCCTCTAGGTGTTTAGGCACTAGTTCTTTCAAGTGGTATCAAAGTCAGGTTAGTCAAAAAGGACATAACTGTCTGAGTTAAGATCCTGTAGGTAGAATCAGTATAATCAAGAATCAAGAAAACAACTGAGAATCACAAAGAGCTAGGATCCATGAAATTGCCAATCTGCAGAAAGGAGATCTTTGACATTTGGAAAGAAAGGGTTAGACTTTTTATGGAAGCCTCAGACCCAAGAATATATATTACTGTTAAAGAAGGGCCTTATGTGCTAATGAAAGTATCTGTTTTAGATGCAAATCAGAGAACTCCAAAAGACTATTCTGAAATGACCAAGGATGAAATAATTCTGGCCACTATGGACAAGAGGGCCCAGAATATTATTGTAAGTGCAATTGATGATGCCACATTTCAGAATCTGATTCATTGTAAAACATCAAAAGAAATGTGGGACACACTGATAGTCTATATGGAAGGATCAGAAGAGGTAAGACAAGACATGCAGTCTTTATTAAATCAAGAGTATGAAAGCTTCAGACAAGGCAGGTCTGATAGTATAACTGAATGCTACAAGAAATTCTATAGGATAGTTAATGAATTGATGTGCTATGGAAGAGAGTTCAGCAATTATGAATTGAATGATAAGTTCTTGAGATCCATGACAAAGGATTGGGACACCAAGATTTGTACCATAAGGGAAATGGCCAAATTAGCAGACATTCCTCCTCCAACTTTATTTGGAAAACTGTTATCTTATGAGATGCAGTTAATGGTAAGGAAGGAGGAAGAAAAAACTACTAGGGTGGAGCACAAAGAAAGAGCTGTGGCCTTCAAAACTGAAGCCACAAGGAAATTATTGGGTACATTGGAATAAATGTACCTGATTTGAAGAAACCTCACCCTACTCAATGATATACATCAAAATATATTTGATGTGTTTTGAGTTTAGTTGTGCAGGTTAAGTATTTGCAGGGAAAGCTGAAAAGTTTCTAAGTCCATGTGTCGACACCCAGAAGAAAAGTGTCGACACTTAAGAAGACTTGTGTCGACACCCAGAGAAGCAGTGTCGACACTTGGAGTAATTGTGTCGACACCAGAAATGCAGAGTCGACACCAGACGGAAAGTGTCGACACATACAGGTTGTGTCGACACTCAATGAAGAAATGTCCAGAGAAGCTGTGTCGACACTTATAAGCAGTGTCGACACCCAGAGGAACTTTGTCGACATCAGAAAGTGTCAACACTTGGAGGTTGTGTCGACACTCAGCAACACTTCAACAGAGTCTAAGTACAAGTGTCGACATAATGAAGAATGTGTCGACATACAGCTGAAGACTCAACACATGAAGAAAGTGTCGACACTAGGAGGCTGTGTCGACACTCAGCAAATTTCAACAGAGTCTAATTACAAGTGTCAACATAATGAAGAATGTGTCGACACTCAGCCAAAGTCTCAACACAAGAAGAATGTGTCGACACAAGGAGAAGTGTCGACACTCAGCAAGTATCAACACAGAAGGCATGTGTCGACACTAATAAAATATGTCGACACTCAGCAAGTATCAACACAAGAAGATGTGTCGACACAAAGGAGTTGTGTCGACACTTACAAGAATTCAACTAAGTACTAAAGAACAAGAAGTAGTGTCGACAAGCAAGATCAGTGTCGACACATGTTGAAGAAGCAGTGTCGAGAAACAGATTCTACAACACAAGAAGTTGTGTCGACACCATGAAGGCTAGTGTCGACATTTAGTCTACTTGTGTCGACACTTGGTATATCAGTGTCGACACTTAAAGACTGACTGTCTCGACACTTTCAGACAGTTACAGAAAATTCAAGAAGTGACTGGATGACATGACAGCTGCCATTCCAGCCGGTCTACTGCAACTGTCAGAGTTGTCAGAAAGTCGTTAGAAACCGGATCAGCCGGTCACCATGAAGAAAGCCTATAAAAAGGCTTATTCTGTCAACAGAAGAAGATGATCAAGTAATTCATTGAAGAATCAATTCAAGTGAAGATCTAAGTAGTTGGAGAGAGAGAGCTCCTTACAAGAAGACAGCTGTTGAACCAGGCTGTGAAGAAGGTTTCAGATTGAGATCTGAATCTTAAGTTGCAGTGATTGAAGATCAGCTGCATAGAGAATCAACCATACTGTGTTCTACATTCAAGAAGCTTTGAAGGAAGCCAAGGGAGGTTGATCTCAGCAAAGTTCTTCCAAGAACTCATCAAGAAACCTGCCAACTATTCTCTCTTATTCTGAGTTGAGGGTATATTCATTGTATTTTTAATTTCTTGTAGGATCCTTAGGGATCTGAGTTGTAAGCCTGAAATTATAAAGGCTGAGTGGTAGGGCCTGTGTGCCTGAGTGTAGGAGATCCATTTCTATGAGTGTAGGCCTTGTTGAGGGCTGAGTGTAAGGCCTTGTTGAAGGCTGAGTGTAGGTCTTTGTGAAGACTGAGTGGTAGGGCCTTGAGCCTGAGTTGTAGGAACCTGATTGGGGTTCTGAGTGTAAGATCTGAGGATCTGAGGAATAGTGGAGGAGTTTGGCCGAATCTAGTACACTACTAGATAGGCGAAGGGGAAAGTGGATGTACCCAGACCTTGGGGAACCACTATAAAACTGTGTGTACTCTGTGTTTGTGATTCTGTGATTGCTTTGCTGAATTGCTGAGAAGAAGTATTTATAATTCTGTGAGTAAATCTGCCTAAAAGTTTAAAAAGATAAGGTCACCTATTCACCCCCCTCTAGGTGATTAGGTACAATTTCTTTCAAGTGGTATCAAAGTGAGGTTACTCAAAAAAGACATAACTGTCTGAGTACAAGATCCTGTTGGAAGATTCTGTATACTCAAGGGCAGACTCAGCATAATCAAGAAAATCAAGAAAATGGGTTCAACAGAGAATCACAAAGAACTTGGATCCATGAAGTTGCCAATTTGCAGAAATGAGATCTTTGGCATCTGGAAAGAAAGGGTTAGACTATTTATGGAAGCCTCTGACCCCAGAATCTATATCACAGTCAAAGAAGGGCCATATGTGCCAATGAAGGTATCTGTGTTAGATGCAAATCAGAGAACACCAAAAGACAATTCTGAAATGACCAAGGATGATATTATTCTGGCCACTATGGACAAGAGGGCCCAGAATATAATTGTAAGTGCAATAAATGATGCTACATTTCAGAACTTGATACACTGTAAAATATCAAAGGAGATGTGGGATACTCTGATAGTGTACATGGAGGGTTCAGAAGAAGTTAGACAGGACAGAAAGTCTTTGTTAAACCAAGAGTATGAGAGCTTCAGACAAGTAAGGTCTGATAACATAACTGAGTGCTACAAGAAATTCTATAGGATAGTTAATGAGTTAATGTCCTATGGAAGAGAATTCAGCAATTATGAGCTAAATGATAAAGTTCTTGAGGTCTCTAACAAAGGATTAGGATACCAAGATTTGTGTCATAAGGGAAATGGCCAAGTTAGCAGACATTCCTCCTACAACATTGTTTGGCAAACTGTTATCCTATGAGATGCAGTTAATGGTAAGGAAGGAGGAAGATAAGACTACCAGAGTTAAGCATAAAGAAAGAGCTGTGGCATTCAAGACAGAAGCCACCAGGAAATACAAAAGTAAGTCTCCATCTCCACCTCCAAAGGTTGCTGAGACTGAGACAGATGAGTCAGAAAGCAGGAATTCTGAAAGCAGTGAGAGTGATGAGGACTTTGTAGCTTTCACAAGACATTTTCAGAAGTTCCTAAAGAAGAAACAGTGGAGGTCTAAGCCATCCACTTCACAAAAGTCATCAAAGTATGACAGGAGAAAGCCCAAGACAAGTAAAACAACATCTTCAAAGATAGTCTGTTATTGTTGTAACAAACAGGGACATGTTGTTGTTGGCTGTCCAGAGAAAAGGAAAGAGTCTACTGATAAGAGAAAGACTCAAATCAAGGGCAAGAAGGAAAGGTCCTTTGTTGCTAAGAAGGACAAAAGTCTGTCAGATATGTCTTCTTCAGAAACTGATTCAGAAGCTAAAGCTTACATTGGACTGTTTGCTGAAGAAGAAGAAGATGAGTTCATCCAATTAATGAACTCAATATATGAGCAAGAGGACAATCAGTGCCAAGGACTGATGGCCTTATCAGAAGGAGAAAAAATCCAGGATCAGCCTGGACCAAGTCAGGTACAAAATTGTTCTGATAGCTCAATTTCTAGTACTGAGTCTGATTCAGATACATCAGCATTAAGTGATGTTAGTGGATCTGAATCTGAAGGAGATATTCATCAATTGATTGATGAATATAGAGTAGTGTTGCAAGCTTTGAAGAAAAGCAAATCCTTGACCAAGAGTCAGGCTAAGGAGATTGCTAATCTCAAAGTGGCTGCAACAGATTTTGATAAGTTGATTGATCAAAAACTAAATGAAATAGCCAGGCTGAAAAACATAACTGTTATTCAGATGAGAACTATTGCATTCAAGAATGATCAAATCAGAAATCTGGAGAATAGTCTTCAGAAAGAGAGAGATATAGTTGCAAGGTTTTCTAAACCAAAGTCTGTTCTACCTTTGATAGATGAATTTGTACATCAAAAGGGTAAAACTGGATTAGGGTTTACAAAACCTGCTAGGACTGTAAAGTCCAAGTCTAAGGGCAAAGCCACAGTACTCAACAAGCCTGCTGTAGACAAAACAGTCAGGGTTGTACCTAAGCAAAGGTACAACAGATTTGAGTGCTGGTGTTGTGGCAAGGTAGGCCACTTTGCCATAGACTGTTGGCACAATTCTAGTGCCAAGGTGAGTAGCAATCTACCTGCTAGAAAAGCTACATGTAGTTTTGTTAAGAGGCAAACTAACCAGCACCAAGGACCCAAGAATTCTTTGGGTTCTAAGGTTAACTAATCTATTTTGCAGGTGAGTCCAAGTGACCATGCCCCAATATGGTACTTGGAAAGTGGATGTTCCAGGCACATGACTGGAACTAGGGGATTGCTAAAGGACTACACACCAATCAAGGATGGTCCTAAAGTCACCTTTGGTGGTTCTGAAAAAGGAATCATCAAAGGTTTTGGTAACATTTCTAGCAACCTTATAACAATTACTCAAGTGGCTTATGTTAAAGGTTTGAAACACAACCTCATTAGTATAAGTCAGCTGAGTGATTTAGGATATGACATCTCATTTGTCAAAGATGGTTGTCATATCAGGAGATCAAATGATCAAGAGATCATTCTGACTGGCTATAGGAAGAGAAATGTCTATTGTCTAGACATTATGTGTGAGAACAATGTTTCTCCAGTGTGTCTTGTAGTTGATGAGAAAGTCTCTCATTGTGTCAAATGGCACAAGAGGCTAGCCCATCTTAACTAAAAGATAATTGGCCAACTCTATAGCAAAGAGTTAGTGAGGAATGGTCCTCAAGTTAAGTGTATTAAAGATGAGATATGCTCAGCTTGTCAAAAGGGCAAGCAGATTAGATCCACCTTTAATAGCATTGAGAACAAAGATGCTGTAAGGTGCTTATACCTCTTGCATATGGATCTTTTTGGTCCTATGCCAGTTCACAGCCTAGGTAGGAAGGTCTACACATTTGTGGTTGTAGATGACTACTCAAGGTTTTCCTGGGTGTTCTTCCTTAGACAGAAATCTGAAACACCTAGTATCTTTTATAGTTTTGTCAAACAAATTCAGAATGAGTTAGACAGTACAGTGGTCAAAATAAGAAGTGACCATGGTACTGAATTCCAGTCTGATAGTATTACAAAGCTATGTGACGAGTTTGGGATATTTCAGGAATTTTCTTCACCAAAAGCACCTCAGCAAAATGGCATTGCTGAAAGGAAAAATAGAACCTTGATTGAGGCTTGTAGAACCCTATTAAGTGACACATCTCTCCCAGAATATTTCTAGGCTGAGGCAGTAAACACTGCATGCCATGTAATTAATAGGGCTACTATTACTAAGAGCCACAATAAGACCCCCTATGAGATTGTGAAAGGCAGAAAACCAAACTTATCCTATTTCAGGATCTTTGGTTGTAAATGTTATATACTTAACAATGGTAAGTCTTACTTAACCAAGTTTGCTGCCAAATCCCAAGAGGGGATCTTTGTTGGGTACATCAACAACAGTAAGGCTTATAGAGTCTACAACATGACTACTCAAGTTGTAGAAGAGTCAGTACATGTAGTATTTGATGAAGCTAGACTTATTAACAATGAAGTGTCTAGAAGTATTTGCAGCTCCATAGGTGTGACTAAGAAGATGGACAAGCTTACTATTGAAGAAGAATCTACTGCAAGACAGCATGTGGATGATAGTGGCTGTTGTCCAGGGGGAGTACTAGATGCACCTGATGCAGAAGAAGACCAAGGGGTACAGCAAGTTGAAGAAGCTGAAGGAGTTCAACCTGAAGCCAGGCTGCCTCCAGCTAATAGATATCTAAAAGATCATCCAGCTAATCAAATTATTGGTGATCTAAGTCAAGGGGTACAAACAAGGAGCAGAAATCTAAGTTCAGTGCTCTACTCCAGTTTTCTATCCCAAGTTGACCCAAAGAAATTTGAAGAAGCCATCCTAGACCCTCATTGGATTGAGGCAATGCAAGAGGAGCTGAATCAGTTCAAAAGATGCAAAGTCTGGGAGCTTGTTCCTAAACCAAAAGACCACAACATAATTGGAACTAAGTGGATTTTCAGGAACAAGATGGATGAACATGGAGTGATTATCAAGAACAAAGCAAGACTGGTTGCTAAAGATTATAGGCAGGAAGAAGGTATTGACTTTGATCAGACCTTTGCTCCAGTAGCCAGACTGGAGGCAATAAGGATGTTCTTGGCCTATGCAACCTATCAAGGGTTTAAAGTATACCAAATGGATGTTAAGTCAGCTCTTCTGAATGGAAATCTGAAGGAAGAAGTCTATGTGGAACAACCATCAGGTTTTGTTGATTCAACTCAACCTAATTATGTTTATAGACTTAGGAAGGCATTGTATGGGTTAAAACAAGCCCCTAGGGCTTGGTATGAGACCCTGTCTAGTTTCCTCATTGAGAATAAATTCACAAGGGGGAAAATAGACAAGACTCTATTTCTTAGGGAATCCAGAGGCAAGATCATTCTACTCCTAATATATGTAGATGACATCATATTTGGGTCTACTGAAAGTAGTCTTTGCAAAAAGTTTGCAAAACTAATGCAAGGACAATTTGAAATGAGCAGTATGGGGGAACTTAAGTTCTTCTTGGGTCTCCAAGTTAGACAGACTGAGAATGGATTATCCATATGCCAGTCTAAGTTCACCCTAGAATTGATAAGAAAGTATGGTATGAAATCTTCCAGTGCCATGAAAACTCCTATGGGGTCAAGTATGTCTCTTAGCAAAGATGATGCAGGGAAACCTGTAGATGAGACTTTGTATAGAGGGATAGTTGGCTCTCTATTGTATTTGACTGCAAGTAGACCAGATATCATGTATGCTACATGTGTCTGTGCTAGGTACCAAGCTTGCCCTAAAGAATCTCATTTGACAACAGTCAAAAGAATTCTGAGATATCTAAAGGGCACTCCTTATCTAGGCCTTTGGTACCCTAGGAATGGAGACTTTGAACTGACAGGTTATTCAGATGTAGATTTTGCAGGCTGCAAGGAAGAAAGGAAAAGTACAACTGGAACCTGTCAATTCCTAGGTGGAAGACTGATATCATGGAGTAGCAAGAAACAAACAAGTGTGGCTATCTCCACAGCAGAATCAGAGTATGTTGCTGCAGGAAGTTGCTGTGCTCAACTTCTATGGATACAACATCAGCTAGAAGATTATGGTATTCAAGTAAGTAGAACACCTCTATTTTGTGATTCTACTAGTGCCATTTCTATTGCAAACAATCCTGTCTCCCATAGTAGGACTAAGCACATAGAAATAAAATACTATTTTCTAAGGGAACATGTGGAAAAAGGAGATATTTCACTAGAGTATGTTAATACAGATAATCAGCTAGCTGATATGTATACTAAGCCCTTAGATGAAACCAAATTCAATAGGTTCAAAATTGAATTAGGGATGATAAACTTAGTATAGTTTATAAAAAAATTGGCTAAGTAAAATAGTGTCGACACACAGAGTTGTCTGTGTCGACACAGAAAAGTGGTGTCGACACTTCAGAGAAAAGGTGTCGACACATCTAGGAAGTCTGTGTCGACACTTCAGAGAATTAGTGTCGACACATGCAGGATAGGTGTCGACACAACCAAGGTGGTGTCGACACTTAAGATTTATACAGAATTAGTCAAGTAAAGTCTAGACTAAGTGTCGAGCTAAGTGGTGTCGACACATAAACAAGTGTCGACACATATATTCTGTCGACTATACTTGTGTCGACACATAGTTGTCGAGACATTATATGTCTGTGTCGACACTTTTCAACAGTGTCGACACAATTTAAGTATTTTGATGCGCCCTTTCATCTTCAACTCTAGAAAGGTATAAATAGGTTTTCGCCATTGTTTGTCGACACACTCACCAAAGTTTCGAGACCAAACTTGAGTGTCGACACCTCTCTTCTCTCAATTCAAATTTCTTCAAACCCTAATGGCGCTGAAGCTAGAAGAGAATGTGAATGAAAAATATGAACTCGTGCGACACGCATTTGATGATGCAAAACCAGAGATCAAAGACGTGATAACCCTAATCGCAGAAACTGGATTAGAATTTCTTGTTTCAGAACCGATCAAGATCTGGAAGAAGCAAGTCCTGGAATTCCTGAATGGAGCAACCCTAGATGAATCAGGACTCAAAATTAAGTCAAGAGTTCATGGGGCAAAGGTGAAAGTCTCTCCTAAGAGTCTGAGAAAGGTACTTCAACTACCTAGGACTAAGGAAGAAGAAGATGTTTCTGCTACTAAGACTAGAGAAGCATTAACATGGTGTGGTTTGGACTCAAATCTGAAAATAGGATCTGTTTTCAATATGAAGGGAATGAATTTGCAAGGCAAATTCTTATCTGAAATTGTTGGCAAGGTCATACTGAGCAAGCCTGGAGGGCATGATAGAATATCTGCTTATATGTTCAGTCTAATGACAAGAATTATCTTCAAACTAGAAACTGATTGGACTGCAGTTGTGTTTGAGAAGATAAAGGAGAGTATGAAGAAGCCCAATTTGGGTAGGATTCTAAGTCTTTACCTGGCTGGTAGTATACCAGAGGTCATGAGTCAAGCAGCTGGAACTAAGGTTAACCACATGAGGAGAATGTATTTGAGAATCTTCTCTAGGTGGGATAGAGTCTTGACCAAAGAAATGCCAACTCCTGAGAAGGAAACACCCCTGAAGAAGAAGAAGAAGACATCCCCTGTGACTCAAGAATCATCAAGCAGCTCTGAATAGCATGTAGTGTTCACTCCTGATGAGGAAGACACTGGAAATGCTGGCCAATCTCCAACAAGACAAGAAGTTGCACCAAGGCAGGGGGAGCTACCACAGGCTAGCCCAATTCACCAGGATTCCATCCAGGGGGAGCCTCTACTTGTGGAAGAGCCAACTCCACTAGAAAGTGAACAAGCTACCCACACAATACTTGAGGTAATCACTGAAATTAATGAATTAGATTTCCCTATAGAGGATGATGTTTTGTCTGATTCATTACCTAATGTTAATCAGCAAACACAGACACATAGCCAACCCCAGGATGTTGTCATGGAGGACACATCTGTTGCTGATCAAGTAGTTGATGATATAAGAGATTCTCCACCCCATCCTCAACAAGAGTTTACTTTAGAAGAACTGTTCCCTGACCTTCTCCAAACTGATTTTGAGAAAGGAAGTGCTGCTGCTGAGGGGGAGAAAGTAATCATTGAGGGAGAGCAAGTGGAAATTATAGAAGAAACTGCAAGACAAGAACCTGAAGTGCCAAAGGATGCTGAGCAGGTTCCTAGGACTGACAAGGATTTACCTTCAAGCCCTAAGGACAGGATTGATATTGCAAGCACATCTGCTTATGAAGATGAAGAGGATGCAAGAGCCAAGAAGCGAAAATTTCAAGTTTTCAAGAGGAGGAGCCAGACATATAAAAAAGCTTTACAAACAATAGCACCACAGCCTGCACCACAGCCTGCCCCATCTACAGATTTCAGTTCTCTGATGATTGCATTGCAGATAAAGATGGATGAGCAAAGACAGGCTTTGCAATCTTATATGGATGAGGGGCATAAGTCATTGCAATTTGATCTTGCACAAGATATTAAGTCAATCAGATTTGAAATGAATCTGAATAAGAAAGAGATGACTGACTGCTTTCATAAGGGAGGAAATGCAGTAGTTTATCTAGCCACTCATCAGGAAAAGATCAAAACTCAAGTGGATGATATTGCAGTGAAGCAAGGCTATGTCCTGGAGAACCAGCTGAGAATGAATGATAATCTCACTGCCTCACACAATGCAATAGTCACAGAAATGAAGAATATAACTACTGGTCAGACTACAGCTAATGCTACTGCTAAGGCATAATTTGATAAAGCATTACAAGAGGGAATCACTGCTGTTACTTCTACAATTCAAGATTCCCAGAAGCTCATCACTGAAAAGCTCCAAAGGTTTAAACCTTTCTACAAAGATGGAGTAAACTATCTAAATGCACAAATAAGGTTTCAGAAAGATGATCTTAGAGATCACATTGCAAGAGAAGTTATAAAGGGGGAGAGGGTGTTAGTCAAAGCCAGCTCTGATCATGCAAAATGGATTTCAAATTCCATCAGAGCCACTCCTGGATATCCTCCATTGTGTGATGATGACAATGTTGCAGAGTCTGGTATTAATCCTGCATATCTTGGAGGGGAACAAGCTGAAGTGGCTCAAGTAATTTATCCTCCACCAGACTTTGATATGATACATCAAGATATACAGTCAATGTATAGCCCTCCTGAGGGAAATCAGAAGGTCATCATTGAGAAAGTAGTTCAGCCAGTGCCAGAGGCTATACTGAAAGAACAAGAGGCTTTGCAGAAAGAACAAGAAGCCCAATTGTCTAAGACGAGATTCAGGGAGCAAGCTGAATTGAGGCCTGACTTTGAACAATGGAGCCCAACTTCCAGGAATATTATCTTGACTGCATGGAAGGCTGCCAAGGACAATATCTAGGATAGAAACAAGTGGTATTCTGAACTGGAGTGGAGGAAGCATGAGTCCAGGCAAGAGGCAATTGTGCAATATAGAAGAAAGGCTAAGATGGGAAAGCTACCTCCTACTGCCCAGGAGCCTAGCACGTACTTTCCTAAGCCTTATCATTACTTTGAAAGGCAAAAGATCAAAGCTGAAGAACAGAAAAAGAAGGATCTTAAAGGGAAGAAGCCTGCTGCTGCTAAAGATACTGAAGCCCCAGTCCAAGCAAAGATACAGTCTGGAAAGGGCATAGTTATCAAGGAACCTGAGCAGCAATAGGATAGAATGTTTTCTTAAGTTTACTATGTGTAATCACTTGTATTAAAACTTTCTGTAAACTTTTGGATAATGAAAATATTGAAGTTGTTAGAACAATATGATATATGTTCAACTATTACATTAATTGTTCTGAGATATTGGTATATACATGTTTTGCTTATACATGTTTATGTACTTACCCTGTTATATAATCCTGTTTTACATCATACTGTAAATTTGTTATGTATGGTGTATATCATTGACTAAGGGTTATGACTTCTCCAAATAGGGGGAGATTGTTGGGTACATTGGAATAAATGTACCTGATTTGAAGAAGCCTCACCCTACTCAATGATATACATCAAAATGTATTTGATGTGTTTTGAGTTTAGTTGTGCAGGTTAAGTATTTGCAGGGAAAGCTGAAAAGTTTCTAAGTCCATGTGTCGACACCCAAAAGAAAAGTGTCGACACTTAAGAAGACTTGTGTCGACACCCAGAGAAGCAGTGTCGACACTTGGAGTAATTGTGTCGACGCCAGAAATGCAGAGTCGACACCAGATGGAAAGTGTCGACACATACAGGTTGTGTCGACACTCAATGAAGAAATGTCCAGAGAAGCTGTGTCGACACTTAGAAGCAGTGTCGACACCCAGAGGAACTTTGTCGACATCAGAAAGTGTCGACACTTGGAGGCTGTGTCGACACTCAGCAACACTTCAACAGAGTCTAAGTACAAGTGTCGACATAATGAAGAATGTGTCGACACACAGCTGAAGACTCAACACATGAAGAAAGTGTCGACACTAGGAGGCTGTGTCGACACTCAGCAAATTTTAACAGAGTCTAAGTACAAGTGTCGACATAATGAAGAATGTGTCGACACTCAGCCAAAGTCTCAACACAAGAAGAATGTGTAGACACAAGGAGAAGTGTCGACACTCAGCAAGTATCAACACAGAAGGCATGTGTCGACACTAAGAAAATGTGTCGACACTCAGCAAGTATCAACACAAGAAGATGTGTCGACACAAAGGAGTTGTGTCGACACTTACAAGAATTCAACTAAGTACTAAAGAACAAGGAGTAGTGTAGACACACAAGATCAGTGTCGACACATGTTGAAGAAGCAGTGTCGAGAAACAGATTCTACAACACAAGGAGTTGTGTTGACACCATGAAGGATAGTGTCGACACTTAGTCTACTTGTGTCGACACTTGGTCTATCAGTGTCGACACTTAAAGACTGACTGTCTCGACACTTTCAGACCGTTACAGAAAATTCAAGAACTGACTGGATGACATGACAGCTGCCATTCCAGCCGGTCTACTGCAACTGTCAGAGTTGTCAGAAAGTCGTTAGAAACCGGATCAGTCGGTCACCATGAAGAAAGCCTATATAAAGGCTTATTCTGTCAACAAAAGAAGATGATCAAGCAATTCATTGAAGGATCAATTCAAGTGAAGATCTAAGTAGTTGGAGAGAGAGAGAGAGCTCCTTCCAAGAAGACAACTATTGAACCAGGCTGTGAAGAAGGTTTTAGATTGAGATCTGAATCTTAAGTTGCAGTGATTGAAGATCAGCTGCATAGAGAATCAACCATACTGTGTTCTACTTTCAAGAAGCTTTGAAGGAAGCGAAGGGAGGTTGATCTCAGCAAAGTTCTTCCAAGAACTCATCAAGAAACCTGTCAAATCTTCTCTCTTATTCTGAGTTGAGGGTATATTCATTGTATTTTTAATTTCTTGTAGGATCCTTAGGGATCTGAGTTGTAAGACTGAAATTATAAAGGCTGAGTGGTAGGGCCTGTGTGCCTGAGTGTAGGAGATCCATTTCTCTGAGTGTAGGACTTGTTGAGGGCTGAGTGTAGGCCTTGTTGAAGGCTGAGTGTAGGTCTTTGTGAAGACTGAGTGGTAGGGCCTTGGGCCTGAGTTATAGGAACCTGGTTGGGGTTCTGAGTATGAGATCTGAGGATCTGAGGAATAGTGGAGGAGTTTGGCCGAATCTAGTACACTACTAGATAGGCGAAGGGGGAAAGTGGATGTACCCAGACCTCGGGGAACCACTATAAAACTGTGTGTACTCTATGTGTGTGATTCTGTGATTGCTGTGCTGAATTGCTGAGAAGAAGTATTTATAATTCTGTGAGTAAATCTGCCTAAAAGTTTAAAAAGATAAGGTCACCTATTCACCCCCCCTCTAGGTGATTAGGTACAATTTCTTTCAGAAATATAAAAGCAAGTCTCCATCTCCACCTCAAAAAGTTGCTGAGACAGTATCAGATACTTCAGATAGCAAGAAGTCAGAAAACAGTGAAAGTGATGAAGACTTTGCTGCATTTATTAGGCACTTTCAGAAGTTTCTAAAGAAGAAGCAGTGGAGGTCCAAGCCATCCACTTCACAGCCAAAAGATGACTACTACCAGAAAAGGAAGTCATCAGAAATGACAGGAGAAAGTCCAAGTCTAGTAACACAACATCCTCAAAAATAGTATGCTATTGCTGCAATAGACAAGGACATGTAGTAGCTGATTGTCCAGAAAAGAGGAAAGAGTCCACTGACAAGAAGAGGACACAGTTCAAGGGCAAAAAGGAAAGGTCCTTTGTTGCCAAGAAGGATAAAAGTCTGACTGATATGTCATCTTCAGAAACAGATTCAGAAGCTGAAGCCTATATTGGCTTGTTTGCTGAAGAAGAAGAAAATGAGTTCATGCAGCTAATGAACTCAATTTATGAGCAGGAGGACATTCAGTGCAAGGGACTGATGACATTATCAGAAGGAGACAAAATCCAGGATCAGCCTGGACCTAGTCAGGTACAAATTTGTTCTTCTAGTTCAAGTTTGAGTGCTGGATCAGAATCAGATACATCAGCATCAAGTGATGTGAGTGGATCTGAATCTGAAGGAGACATTCATCAGTTGATTGATGAATATAGAGTTTTGTTGCAGGCTTTGAAGAAAAGCAAACTCTTGACCAAAACTCAGGCTAAGGAGATTGCTAGTCTTAAAGAGGCTGCAATAGATTTTGACAAGTTATTAGATCAGAAATTAAATGAAATAGCCAGACTGAAAAATATTACAGTTATTCAGATGGGGACTATTACATTTAAAAATGATCAAATTAGAAATCTGGAGATTAGTCATCAGAAGGAAAGAGACATTGTTGCAAGTTTTTCTAAACCAAAATCTGTTTTACCTTTGATAGATGAATTTGTACATCAAAAGGGTACAACTGGATTGGGGTTTACAAAACCTGCCAGGACAGTTAAGTCCAAGTCTAAGGGCAAAGCCCCAGTACTCAACAAGAAGCCTGCTGTAGATAAAACAGCCAGGGTTGTACCTAAACAAAGGTACAACAGATTTGAGTGCAGGTGTTGTGGCAAGATAGGACACTTTGCCATAGATTGTTGGCATAATTCAAGTGCCAAGGTGAGTAGCAAACTGCCTGTTAGAAAAGCTACAGGTAGTTTTGTTAAGAGTCAGACTAACTTGCACCAAGGACCCAAGAATTATTTGGGTTCTAAGGTTAAGTAATCTGTTTTGCAGGTGAGTCCAAGTGGCCATACCTCAATATGGTACTTGGACAGTGGATGTTCCAGACACATGACTGGAACTAGGGGATTGCTGAAGGACTATACACCAATCAAGGATGGTCCTAAAGTTACCTTTGGTGGTTCTGAAAAAGGAATCATCAAAGGCTTTGGTAACATTTCTAGCAACCTAATTACAATTACTCAAGTGGCTTATGTAAAGGGTTTGAAACATAACCTCATTAGCATAAGTCAGCTGAGTGATTTAGGATATGACATCTCATTTGTCAAGGATGGTTGTCATATCAGTAGGTCTAGTGATCAAAAGATCATTTTGACTGGATATAGGAAGAGAAATGTCTATTGTCTAGACATTATGTGTGAGAACATAGCTCCTCCTATTTGTCTTGTAGCTGATGAAAGAGTCTCACATTGTGTTAAATGGCACATGAGGCTGGCTCATCTTAACTACAAGACAATTGTCCAACTCTTTAGCAAAGAGTTAGTGAGGAATGGTTCTCAGGTTAAGTGTATAAAGGATGGGATATGCTCAGCTTGTCAGAAAGGCAAGCAGACCAAATCCACCTTTCATAGCATTGAGAACAAAGATGCTGTGAGGTGTTTATACCTCTTGCATATGGATATTTTTGGTCCTATGCCAGTTCACAGCCTAGGTAGGAAGGTCTACACATCTGTGGTTGTAGATGATTATTCAAGGTTTTCCTAGGTATTCTTCCTAAGGCAAAAATATGAAACTCATAGTATCTTTTATAGTTTTGTCAAACAAATTCAGAATGAGTTAGACAGTAAAGTTGTCAAAATAGGAAGTGACCATGGTACTGAATTCCAGTCTGATAGTATGACAAAGCTATGTGAAGAGTTTGGGATATTTCAGGAATTTTCCTCACCAAGAACACCTCAGCAAAATGGTATTGCTGAAAGGAAAAATAGAACCTTGATAGAGGCTGGTAGAACCCTATTGAGTGACACATCTCTCCCAGAATATTTTTGGGCTGAGGCAGTTAATACTGCATGTCATGTGATCAATAGGGCTACTATCACCAAGAGCCACAATAAGAGCCCCTATGAGATTGTGAAGGGCAGAAAACCAAATCTATCCTATTTCAGGATCTTTGGTTGTAAATGCTATATACTTAACAATGGTAAGTCTTATTTAACCAAGTTTGCTGCCAAATCCCAAGAGGGGATCTTTGTTGGGTACAGTAACAACAGTAAGGCTTATAGGGTCTACAACTTGACTACTCAAGTTGTAGAAGAGTCAGTACATGTAGTGTTTGATGAAGCTAGACTCATTAACAATGAATTGTCTAGAAGTGTTTGCAGCTCTACAGGTGTGACTGAGAAGATGGACAAGCTTACTATTGAAGAAGGTTCTACTGCAAGTCAGCAAGTGGATGATAGTGGTTGCTGTCCAGGGGGAGTACAAGATACTCCTGTTGCTGAAGAAGACCAAGAAGAGCTGCTGAATGAAGAAGCTGAAGGTGCATAACCTGAAGACAGGCTGCCTCCAGCAAATAGGCATTTAAAAGATCATCCAGCCAATCAAATTATTGGAGATCTCAGACAAGGGGTACAAACAAGGAGCAGAAATCTAAGTTCATTTCTCTACTCCAGATTTCTATCCCAAGTAGAGCCAAAGAAATTTAAAGAAGCCATCCTAGACTCTCATTGGATTGAGGCAATGCAAGAGGAGCTGAACCAGTTCAAAAGATGCAAAGTCTGGGAGCTAGTTCCTAAACCAAAAGACCACAACATTATAGGAACTAAGTGGATCTTTAGGAACAAGTTGGATGAAAATGGAGTGATTATAAAGAACAAAGCTAGACTTGTTGCAAAAGGATATAGGCAGGAAGAAGGTATTGATTTTGATCAGACCTTTGCTCTAGTAGCAACGACTGGAAGCAATAAGGATGTTCCTTGCCTATGCAACATTTCAAGGGTTCAAGGTATACCAAATGGATGTTAAGTCAGCTTTTCTAAATGGAAATCTGAAGGAAGAAGTCTATGTGGAACAACCATCAGGTTTTGTTGATTCAACTAAACCTAATTATGTTTATAGACTTAGGAAGGCTTTGTATGGGTTAAAACAAGCCGCTAGGGCTTGGTATGAGACCATGTCTAGTTTCCTCATTGAGAATAAATTCACAAGGGGGAAAATAGACAAGACTCTATTCCTTAGGGAATCCAGAGGCAAGATTATCTTAGTCCAAATATATGTAGATGACATCATATTTGGGTCTACAGAAAGTAGTCTTTGCAAAACGTTTGCAAAACTTATGCAAGGACAATTTGAAATGAGCAGTATGGGGAACTTAAGTTCTTCTTGGGTCACCAAGTTAGACAAACTGAGGATAGTTTATCCATATGCCAGTCTAAGTTCGCCCTAGAATTGATAAGGAAGTATGGTATGGAATCATCCACTACCATGAAAACTCCTATGGGGTCAACAATATCTTTATGCAAAGATGATGCAGGGAAACCTGTAGATGAAACTTTGTATAGAGGGATAGTTGGCTCCCTACTATATTTGACGTCTAGTAGACCAGATATCATGTATGCTACATGTGTCTGTGCTAGGTACCAAGGATGCCCTAAAGAATCTCATTTGATTGCAATCAAAAGAATATTGAGATATCTTAAGGGCACACCTTATCTAGGCCTTTAGTACCCTAAGAATGGAGACTTTGAACTGACAGGTTATTCAGATGCAGATTTTGTAGGCTACAAGGAAGATAGGAAAAGTACAACAGGTATCTGTCAATTTCTAGGAGGAAGGCTAGTGTCTTGGAGTAGCAAGAAGCAGACTAGTGTGGCTATCTCCACAGCTGAGTCAGAGTATGTTGCTGCAGGAAGCTGCTGTGCACAACTACTATGGATACAATATCAGCTAGAAGATTATGGTATTCAAGTATGTAGAACACCTTTATTTTGTTATTCTACTAGTGCTATTTCTATTGCAAATAATCCTGTTTCTCATAGTAGGACTAAGCACATAGAAATAAAGTACCATTTTCTAAGAGAACATGCGGAAAAAGAAGATATTTCCCTTAAGTATATAAATACAGATAATCAGTTAGCTGATATGTATACTAAGACCTTAGATGAAACCAAATTCAATAAATTTAAAATTGAATTAGGGATGATAAACTTAGAATAGTTTACAAAATTGGCTAAGTAAAATGATGTCGACACACAGAGTTGTCTGTGTCGACACATAGTAGTGGTGTCGACACTTCAGAGAAATGATGTCGACACATCTAGGAAGTCTGTGTCGACACTTCAGAGAATTAGTGTCGACACATGCAGGGTAGGTGTCGACACATCCAGGGTGGTGTCGACACTTAGTTTTACACTAAATTAGTCTAGTATAGTCTCGACTAAGTGTCGAGCTGAGTGGTGTCGACACATATATAAGTGTCGACACATATATTCTGTCGACTATACTTGTGTCGACACATAGTTGTCGAGACATTATAAGTAAGTGTCGACACTTTTCAACAGTGTCGACACAATTTAAGTATTTTGACACGCCTTTTCACCTTCGATTCTAGAAAGGTATAAATAGGTTTTCCCCTGTGTTTGTCGACACGCTCACCAAAGTTTCGAGACCAAACTTATGTGTCGACATCTCTCTTCTCCAAATTAAAATTTTCTTCAAACCCTAATGACGCCCAAGCTGGAAGAGAATATTAATGAAGGATATGAACTCGTGCGACATGCCTTTGATGACGCGGAACCTGAAATCAAAGGTGTGGTAGCCCTAATTACCGAAACTGGACTGGAATACCTTGTTTCTGAACCAATCAAGATCTGGAAGAAGGAGGTCCTAGAATTTTTGAGTGCAGCTTCACTTGACGACTCTGGACTCAAGATTAAATCCAGAGTTCATGGAACCAAAGTTAAGATCACACAGAAAAGTCTGAGGAAGGTACTTCATCTACCAAGAACAAAAGAAGAAGAAGATGTATCTGCTTCTAAGACTAGAGAGGCATTGAGATGGTGTGGACTGGATTCAAACTTGAAAATCGGATCTGTTTTCAACAGAAAAGGGATGAACATCCAAGGAAAATTCTTGTCTGAAATAGTTGGCAAAGTCATCCTGAGCAAGCCTGGAGGTCATGACAGAATTTCAGCTCAGATGTTCAATTTGATGACAAGGGTTATCTTCAAACTAGATACTGATTGGTCTGCAGTTATGTTTGATAAGATGAAAGAGAGTATGAAGAAGCCCAATCTGGGTAGAATACTGAGTCTATACCTAGCTGGTAGTATACTTGAGGTAATGAACCAAGCTGCAGGTTCAAAGATTAACCACATGAGGAAGATGGATATGAGAATTTTCTCTAGGTGGGATAGGATGATAACAAAGGAACTGACCACTCCAGAAAAGGCAACACCCCAGAAGAAGAAGAAGAAGAAGATAGCCACTGTGACTCAAGAATCCTCTAGCAGCTCTGAAGAGCAAGTAGTTTTTACTCCTGATGAAGAAGAGACTGGAAATGCTGGACAGTCTCCCGCAAGACATGAGGATGCACAGAGGCAGGGGGAGCTACCACCAGCTAGCCCAATTCACCTGGATTCACTACAGGGGAAGCCTTTACTTGTGGAAGAGCCAACTCCACTGGAGAGTGAACAAGCTACCCAAACCATACTAGAGGTAATCACTGAAATTAGTCAATTAGATTTCACTCTTGAGGATGAAGTTTTGACTGTTTCATTACCTATTGTTCATCAGCAAACACAGATACACCCTCCACCATAAGATGTTGTCATGGAGGACACATCTGTTGCTGATCAAGTGGTTGATGAGATAAGAGATTCACCAGCCCTTCCTCAACAGGAATTTACATTAGAAGAGCTGTTCCCTGATCTTCTACAAATTGATTTTGAGAAAGAGAAAGTTGTTGCTGAGGGGGAGGAGATCCATATTGAGGGGGAGCATATGGAGATTATAGAGGAAACTGCAAGGCAGGATACCTGAGGAGCCCAGAGATGCTGAAGGGATACCCAGGACTGAGAAGGATTCTCATCCTAGTCCTAAGGATAGAGTGGATATAGCTAACACTTCTGCTTTAGAGGATGAGGAGGCTGCTAAAGCCAAGAAGAGGAAGTTCCAGGTCTTCAAGAGAAGGAGCCAGAACTATAAGAAAGCCCTAAAGACAGTTGCTCCACAACCTGCCACCACTACTGATTACAGCTCCCTGATGGTGGCTTTACAAATTAAGCTGGATGAGCAAAGGCAAGCTCTAGAAAAGTACGTGGATGAAGGACATAAGTCACTTCAATTTGATCTTGCACAAGACATTAAATCTATCAGATTTGAAGTGAATCTTAACAAGAAAGAAATGTCTGACTGCTTCCATAAGGGAGGAAATGCAGTAGTCTATTTGGTCGCTCATCAAGAAAAGATCAAAACTCAAGTGGATGACATGGCAGTAAAACAAGGATATGTACTGGAAAATCAAATAAGAATGAATGATAATCTGACAGCATCCCATAATTCCATTGTCACTAAACTGAAAACCATAGCCACTGCACAGTCTGCAGAAAGTGCAAATGCCAAAGAAGCTTTTGATAAGAAGTTACAAGAGAGCCTTACTGCTTTTAAAACTGTGCTTGAAGATTCCCAGAAGGCTATAGCTCAACAGCTTCAGAAGTTTAAACCTTTCTATAAGGATGGAGTAAACTATTTGAATGCACATATAAGGTTTCTGAAAGATGATCTGAGGGATCACATAGAGAGAGAAGTTATAAAGGGGGAGAGGGTATTAGTCAAGGCAGGCTCTGATCATGCCAAATGGATTTCAAATTCCATCAGAGCCACCCTTGGATATCCACCCTTATGTGATGATGACAATGTTGCAGAGTCTGGAATCAATCCTGCATATCTTGGAGGAGAGCAAGCTGAAGTAGCTCAAGTGATATACCCTCCTCCAGACTTTGACATGATATATCAAGAAATCCAGACTATGTACAGTCCTCCTGAGGGAAATCAGAACATTATTATTGAGAAAGTTGTTCAGCCTGTGCCAGAGGCCATACTAAAAGAACAAGAGGCCTTATTAAAAGAACAAGAGGCTCAGTTATCTAAGAAAGGATTCAGAGAGCAAGCTGAACTAAGGCCTGATTTTGAACAATGGAGCCCCACTTCCAGGAATATCATCTTGAGTGCATGGAAGGCTGCAAAGGACAATGTCCTGGATAGAGGCAAGTGGTATTCTGAACTGGAGTGGAAGAAGCATGAGAATAGGCAAGAGGCCATTGTACAATATAGAAGAAAGGATAAACTGGGAAAGCTACCTCCTATTGCCCAGGAGCCTAGCAAGTATTTTCCCAAGCCTTATCATTATTTTGAAAGGCAGAAGATAAAGGCTGAAGAATTGAAAAAGAAAGATCTTAACGGGAAGAAGCCTGCTGCTGCTGAAGATACTGAAGCCCCAGTTCAAGCAAAGATTCAATCTGGAAAGGGGATTGTAATCAAGGAACCAGAGCAGTAATAAGATAGCATTTTCTTTAGTTTACAATTGTAATCATTTGTATTAAAATTCTATGTAAACTTTTGACTAATGAAAATGTTGGAATTTGTAAGAATAATGTTATATGTTCATCTATTACATTTAATTGTTCTGAGCTAATGGTATATACATGTTCTGTTCATGCATGTTTAAGTATTTTCCCTGTCATGTATTACTGTTTTACATCATACTGAGAATTTGTTGTGTATGGTGTATATCATTGACTAAGGGTTATGTCTTCTCCAAATAGGGGGAGATTGTTGGGTACATTGGAATATATGTACCTGATTTGAAGAAGCCTCACCCTACTCAATGATATACATCAAGATGTATTTGATGTGCTTTGAGTTTCTTTGTGCAGGTTAAGTAACTGCAGGTTTGCAGGAAAAGTTTCTAAGTCCATGTGTCGACACCTAGAAGAAAAGTGTCGACACTTAAGAAGGCTTGTGTCGACACCCAGAGAAGCAGTGTCGACACTTGGAGTAATTGTGTCGACACCAGGAATGCAGAGTCGACACCAGAAGGAAAGTGTCGACACATACAGGCTGTGTCGACACTCAATGAAGAAATGTCTACATAATCAGTGTCGACACTTAGAAGCAGTGTCGACACTCAGAGAAACTTTGTCGACAGCAAAAGTGTCGACACTAGGAGGCTGTATCGACACTAGGAGGCTGTGTCGACACTCAGCAAAATTTCAACAAAGTTCAAGTAAAAGTGTCGACACTAGGAGGCTGTGTCGACACTCAGCAAAATTTCAACAAAGTCTAAGTACAAGTGTCGACACAAAGAAGATGTGTCGACACTCAGCAAAGTCTCAACACAAGAAGAATGTGTCGACACAAAGAAGATGTGTCGACACTCAGCAAAGTCTCAACACATGAAGAATGTGTCGACACAAAGGAGATGTGTCGACACTCAGCAAAAGTTTCAACACAGAAGGCATGCGTCAACACAAAGAAGATGTGTCGACACTTAGCAAGTTTCAACACAAGAAGATGTGTCGACACTTAGCAGAAATCAACTAAGTATCAAAGAAGAAGGATTTGTGTCGACACACAGGATTAGTGTCGACACATTCTGAAGAAGCAATGTCGAGATGCAGTTTCTACAATACAAGGAGCTGTGTCGACACCATGAAGGCTAGTGTCGACACTTAGTCTACTTGTGTCGACACTTAGTCTATTTGTGTCGACACATAAAGACTATCTGTCTCGACACTTTCAGACAGTGACAGAGTTTTCAAGAAGTGACTGGATGACTTGACAGCTGCCATTTCAGCCGGTCAACTGCTACTATCAGAGCTGTCAGAAGACCGTTAGAAACCGGATCAGCCGGTCACCATGAAGAAGGCTTATATAAAGGCTTATTCCTTCATCATAAAGGAGAGACAATGATCATTAGAGGAAGCAATCATTAAAGTAAAAAGAAGAAGACCTTCAAGTGAAGATCTAAGTAGTTGGAGAGAGAAAGCTCCTTCTAAGAAGATAGCTATTGAACCAGGCTGTTAAGAAAGTTTCAGATTGAGATCTGATTCTCAAGTCAGTAGTTGATTGAAGATCATCTGCCTAAGAGATACAACCCTACTGTGTTCTAATTCAAGAAGCTTTGAAGCAAGCCAAGGGAGGTTGATCTCTGCAAAGTTCCTTCAAGAACTCATCAAGAAGCCAGTCAACTCATCTTTCTCAATCAGAGTTGTGGTTTTTAATCTTTGTATTCTTTACTTTCTGTAGGATCCTTAGGGATCTGAGCTGTAAGCCTGTATTATAAAGGCTGAGTGTAGGAGATAGTGTGCTCTGAGTGTAAGTCTTGTTAAAGACTGAGGTAGGGCCTAGGGCCTGAGTTGTAGGAGACCTTGTTCTCTGAGTGTAAGTCTTGGTGAAGACTGAGTGGTAGGGCTATTGAGCCGGAGTTGTAGGAGTGGGATCACTCTGAGTTGTAGGAACCTGTTTGGGGTTCTGAGTTGTAAGATCTGAGGATCTGAGGAGTAGTGGAGAAGTTAGGCCGAATCTAGTACACTACTAGATAGGCGAAGGGGGAAAGTGGATGTACCCAGACCTTGGGGAACCACTATAAAAGCTGTGTGTACTCTGTGTGATTCATTCTGTGTTTGCTGTGTTTTATGTGCTGAATTTCTGTAGAAGAATTGCAAAAACAGGTCTAATAATTAAGTGATTCTGCCCTAAAAGTTAAAAAAGATTAAGTGCACCTATTCACCCCCCCTCTAGGTGTTTATGCACTAGTTCTTTCAGATGGGATGAAGGAGGGTGCTGCTAAGGTTTAGGTGGAGCTGCCTGAGTCACCAGGAGCTCCAGGTTGTTCTAGCTCCGGGGCAAAGTCGTTAGGGTCAGGAAGTAGGGGGAGTGATGCTACAGGTACTTCTGGTCGAAGGCAAAGGCTTTCGATTCAGGAAGCAGGGGGAGCGATGTTCCAGGTAGTTCTTGTTCGAGATCGGAGACTTATGGTTCAGGTAACAAGGGGAGCGTTGCTCTAGGTGCTCCCGGTTTTAGTGAGGAGGCGTCTTGTTCAGGAAGCAAGGGAAGCATTATTCCGGGTTTGCCCGGGAACGGAGCTGGTTCAGGAGCAGCGGAGGTGGTTAGCCATGATCAGGTTCTTTGGAGATCGAAGAGGATCAGTAAGCCACCAACTCGATATAGTGAAGGGAACACGACGGGCTTGGTCCCATGTTTCCTTGTTAGCCCACAGGTCGAGCGAGTACCTTCTGGCTGTGATGACCCCACTAGAATCAAGGAGGTAGTTGACATCAAGGCTGAAGAGGTGACTTCTCTCAGAGGTAACGAGGCTTGGGATTTTGTGCCCAAGGATGTTGGTGATACTCCTTTGATGCATGAGTGGAGGTTGAAGCTGAAGAAGAAGGTAGAGGGAAGCATGACTCATTTTTGGAGATGCTGGAGGGCTCCCTCATTGTCCATGATATGCAGGGCGAGGACTATGTCTTGGACATTTCTTCATAGATGCTATCAGAGGGACCAGGTGCAAGGTTACAGGAGCTGCTGGAGATATTCACCAATTCTCACTTCAAGGGGGAGTGTTGAAATTTGTGAAGTGAAAGTGAGTGAATGGAGCACTTGGACCTATCCGCGCGGACTACGCGGACAGGGTTGGCGGACTGCTAGGTCGGCAGGGAAGTTGCAGACGGTTTGTTCTGTAGCGGCCTGGGCGGTCTGTTCGCGTGGACTACGCGGACAACAGCGGCGGTTAGACAGACCGGCTTGTGCTCAGCAGGCAGTTGGATCCCAGGAAGTAACCGGGCGGATAGAAACTCTAGCCGCGGAGTCTGGCAAGAAGCGGACTGGATAACTGGAGTTCGGTAGACTAGTTTGGCAGTTGCCTTGGTCTTGCTCTAGTGCAGCGGCAAGTGGAAGCCGCGGAGACCGCCAGTTAGTGCGGACTGATACTGGAGTTCGCCAGGAGAGGCAGACTGAATCCAGTGTCCGCCAGTAAGTGCAGACTGGCCCTTGTGGCCAGTGGTGCGGACTTGGTTGGTTCTGAACCAAGTCCATGTTTGGCTTAGTCTGGGGAGATCGGGCAGTGGAGCGCAGACTGCTTCTCAGTCCACCAAGCTCGGCAGAAGTGTATGTGCCTTGGTTGCGAGTTTGGGGATAAGCGAACTGGAGATTGTGTCCGCAACTATGTGTGGACTGGAGCTGGAGTCTGCTAAGTCCGACAGCTGCCTTGCTGGCGTGGCCGTGGACTTGGGATATGCGGACTGGAGCAGTCTACGGGATATGCGGAATGGAGAAGTCTGCAAGGTATGCAGACTGGGATGTCTGCAGGGATATGCAGACTAGAGCTGTCCGCAGTGCGTGCGGACTGGATCGACGTGTCCGCTGAGTCTGGCTGTTGCCTTAGTGGCGACGCCGTGGGCTTGGGATTGGCGGACTGAAGCTGTGTGTCCGCTGAGTCCGGCAGGTGCCTTGATGGCGAGGCTGTGGACTCAGGATAAGCGAGCTGGTGCTGTGTCCGCGGATTGGCGGACTATTGCTGTGAAGTCCGGCTGTGGCTGTCCTGGCTTGGCCCTCGGCGACAAGGCGGACTGGTGTTGGTGTCCGACCTTGGTGATGTCTTGGTGGTTTGGCCTTTGGCGACAAGGCGGACTGGCGATTGTTTCCGGCCTTGGAGAAGCTAGGCGGGCTGGCTATCTTGCACCGACGCGGCGGACTGGAATGTATCCGCGAACTGCGGAGAAGTCTTGCTGCGGGATGTGGCGGTAATCTTATCCGCTAGGGCGGTGAGAACACTCATCATCGTGCTTATAAATAGGACCCATGTCACATCAGGAATAGTAACCTCAGTAGAGAACCGAAGTAAGTGAACAGTAACTTGAGCCCGCACAAGTTGCTGCGGACTGCCTTTTGGTGTCCGCGCGGTTTGGTTGAGTTGACAGGATTGCGCTGTACAGGTTGTGCGGATAGTGCTGGAAAGCCAGGACTTGGTTCTGATTGTGGTCAGGGATAGTGCGGACTCTACGGTTAAGCAACAGGCGGAAAACAACAGGTTGTGGACAGCAACCAGACGGTCTTCTCTTTGGCAACTTAGTTCGGGGTTCAATAAGTCGCCTGCCTCAGGCGGACTGTTCTATTCAGCATCGCAGCGTGTGCGGTCTAGCGGCTAGGCGACCTCGCGGTCAGGCAGCTTGCAAATCGGCGGCTAGAGCTATCATTAGAATAAGGGGTAGTCCGCGCGGCTTGGGTTTCGGTCTGGCAACCTGGCAGACTGAGCAGACTCCACAACAGTAGACCGGCGGCTTGGTAGTTGAGTCCGCGCGACTTGTTTCTCTTGTCTTGTTTTTTGTTGTTCGCTGCTTTACCTTGGGTGGTTGTGGTGAAGCATGTCTCTCCATGTATGTCTCGCTGTGTAGAGAAAATTGCTGTGAATCAATAAAGACTCTTGTGCTGCATGTTTTTGTTGGTTGTCTGGCTTTAATTGAGATAACCCCTGCTCACTCCAGGTTCCAGGAAATTTTCCGCGTGATCAAGGTGTGATCTTGATAGTGCTGAGAATATTGATTTGGCATCAAGCTATCTTGTTGACCACCTGGAGAAAATTCAACGTGGTAGTAGTGCCAGGTTGTTGAATTTTAACAGAACAAGTATCTGATTTCATGGATTGATGACTTGTTTGATCAGCTGGTTGTTATTACCAGTTGAGCATTCAGGAAGAGGACATCCCCAAGACAACATTTGGTACACGTTACGGTCATTATGAGTTCACTGTAATGCCGTTTGGGCTAACGAATATGCCATCGGTATTCATGGACTTGATGCATCGAACCTTTAGAGAGTACTTGGACTTGTTTGTGATCGTCTTTACTGACGACATATTGGTGTGCTATCAGTCCGAAGAAAATCATGCAAATCATTTATGGATGGTTTTGCACACGCTGATGAGAAATATGCTCTATGCTAAGTTCTCAAAGTATGAGTTTTGGCCGTTGTCAGTGACTTTTCTTGGCCATGTGGTTAGTGGGGAAGGAATTGCGGTGGATCCGACAAAGATAGTTGTTGTTGGGTCTATTGGTCCCAATGTCCTAGATTTGTAAGAATTCAAACAAGTCAATGGTATACACATAGTTGTATTTGATGTATGTTTAAGTTCATGCATGCAATTTGGTCTATGTCATATTGATTGGATAGGTGGTTCAAGTGGCATTGACAGGTGAACTCAAAGAAGCTAACTGGATAGGCAGGAATTTGCCTAAGTCCACAGACGTTGAGTGAGGCAAGCTCACTCAACGCCAAACATCAAGGCTGTTGCTGGAGAAGCAGGAAAAATGACCAAGTCTGCAGGCGTTGAGTGAAGCTTATACACTCAACACCATACAACTAATAGCGCTGAGGGAAGGCATGACAGTCAAAGCCTGGCAGATTGGAAAGCAGAAAAATGGCTAAGTCCACAAGCGTTGAGTGTAGTCAACTCACTCAACGCCATACAGCCAGAATCATTGAGTCAAGTTTATTTTGTCAAAGCATAAGTAGTGGAAGCAAAAAAAAAACAGCTAAGTCCACAGACATTGAGTGAGCTCAACTCACTCAATGCCATGCAGCAAAATTCGTAAAGTATTGTTGCCTAAGTCAGAGCTGCAGAGTTTCTGTCAAAGAAAAATCGACTGTCCACAGGCGTTGAGTGTAGTAACTCACTCAACGCCATATAGCCCAAAGGATAAGGAGATAGAAAAATCGATTAAGTCCAGAAGCGTTGAGTGAAGCTTCATCACTCAACTCCATGCTCATTCTGTCAAAGCCTAAGAAGAGAGACAATAAAATTTATCCAAGTACAAAAGCATTGAGTGAAGCCAGTTCACTCAATGCCAGAAAAAGAAAGCTTTGAGACATGCTGAGTCAGTCAGTGCCTAAGAAAAAACCAGAATTTTTCTAAGTCCAAAATTGTTGAGTGAAGCTTATACACTCAATGCTCTCAATGCCAAGAATGCAGAAAGGGCTGAAGATCAGGCTAAGGAAAAAAGCGTTGAGTGAATCTCATTCACTAAATGTCACTCAACGCTAAGGTTGCTGAAGAAGCAGAAGACTAAGCTAAGTCTAAAAGGGTTGAGTGAATGCCATTCACTCAACGACACTCAACGCCTAGTAGAGCTGAAAAGTTTCTAAGTCCAGATTCGTTGTATATTGCTTATTCACTCAATGCCACTCAACGCCTGTGTGGATTCTGAGAATTTGGCTAAGTCCACAAAGGGGTGACATCAACAAAGTCAACAAGTCAATGAATTTCAACTTCGTCATGAAAGTGCTCCAAATCATCTCTAATTTCGTTGTCACTCCGCTGTTAATCTTAATCTGTAAAGCTAAGGATATAATCAGCAGTTAAATCAATGACACATGCCAATCTACTCGCCAGATGAAGGGATTATAAATAGAAGCTGAAATTTGGATTGAAATAACTTTTTGACAGATCAATTCATTTCAAAAAAGAGGAGCAGGAGTTTGTTGTCTTCGCCTGCCATTATTGCAGAAACAAAAGCATCAATTCGCAGAATCTAAAGGTTTCTGATATAGCTAAAGCAATCGACATCCGCTTCAGTAAGTACAAAGGATTATTATGAGGAAGAGGAATCAGTCAGGCAAACCCTAACTGAAAGTTGCTTCTCGATTCAATCTGAGCTAAATCTGAAGATCATTTTATGAATCAAAGAAGAAGAAGATATCTGTTCCGAATTCTCTCTAGATAGAAGGGAGGGTAGTGGAATTACTATATGCCTTATAGGTTAGCTGATTAAAGATCATTTTCCCCCTTTCATCAGCAAGACCAGAATCAAGATTCTGAAGAACTTCCAACACAAGCCACAGATCATTGAAGATATTCTTTCTTGTTGCCGTGGAGAAGATAAGGCTGAGATTCTCTTAGCTCTGGAAGCAATTGACTCAGAGATTAATTTCTCTCGAGTCAAATCATCATCCAACTCAATTTCTGGTCGATTTATTCAAAGATCTGTGTATAGGCCTAGGTTAAATAAGCTGTGTAGGATCTGTGTTAGATCTGTGTTGTAAGGCCTAATGTTGAAGCCGAGAAAATTCCCCACTCCAAAAATTGGATCAAGGCAGCCTAAGGATACTTGCTCTGCAGCAAGGCTAAACGGCTAATGAGACTAGGACGAAGAAGAAGTCGACAAACAGGACCTTGAATGCTTCGGCAGGAAGGTCCCACCACGTACCCGGATGCTTGGAAGAAGCAACCCCTCCACAACCAAAATTGGCCGAGTTATGTACGAAGGAGACTAGCTGGTAACAAAGTCGCGAGGTCGCGACCTGGTCTCTAAGGAAAAGGAATCCAAAGGCTCAGCTGCTGTCCAAGAAGTAGAGCTCGCAAGATCCTTCTAGGGGATTTCCAGTGTCTCCCCTCGTACCCCTGGGGTCCTATTTATATGAAAATCCTAGGGGGGGGGGTCTATTTATACCCCTACCCCTCGGCAACTTCCTGGAGGAGCTTGTACGGCTTGGCGAGTAACTTGCCTAGTCGCCAACCTGGCGAGTATACGAGGGGAGCTCACCATACTCACCCAGGCCTTCTATAGGCTGTCATGTTGACTCTGATCTTCGTCTTGACTTATTGACTTTGAACTTTGCTGACCTGGCCCTGGTGGGCCCCCTCCTTGATGAATATGGGTTGTACACAATCCCCGCTCTTTTCGAACGACGTAGGAACTCGGAAAGAATCATCCAACACTTATTCGATGAGCTGTTATACCAAGCTTTTGAGCTACTCACACCTCACTGATGCCCATCAATCTCTATAAATGGGGGGGGGGATTGATTTTCGAGGTACGCCTATTGGAGCTCGCCCAACATGTCTAAAACCGATGAGGAACTTCTCAAACAGAGCCTCGACGCACTGTCAGGCTTCATCTAGCCTTCCAAGCCGAAGAGGCCGTGGGAAGGTGAAGTTGCCACCGACTTGACTTCGAGTAAGAAGAAGAAGACAAAGAAGTCGAAGAAGTTGCACGCCCCCTAGATCGACAACCCGCCTCCATCACCGAAGGATATCACAACGACGACCAAAGATCCTGCTTCCCCTATAAGTCCCCAGCAGCTCTTTGACGAGCTTGGGCTGGACGATATTCCCGACATATCCGTCCATGACGCCAATCTTCTCAAATCGCCAGTCATACCCCTTGCCCCCGAAGTCGTAGATACTCGGGAACAGGAGCAGGTTGCCCTGACTGTCTCTCCAGGTGGCTATCTTGCTGATGCCATTAAGAATTTAGTCGGTTGCCGAAGTTTTTTATAACTTGATTTTTGCTAACATAGATCTCCCACCAGGTGATGCCGTCATGGTGCTCGATACTACTCCTCTGCGAACGGCACCGCTGACCGCTCTCGCAGTCGAAGCAAGTCCAAACCGCGCGCACTGTGCGGATCAATGTCGGCCTTAAGAAGGTGACTGAAGTACCGACCTCCTCGGCGGGAAAGGTTTCTTCGACGAGCAAGGATCTACCTGCGAGAATGGATCCTGTGCCGACGAAGACCCCTCAACCTGGGAGGGCAAAACTCCTGCCGTCCATGTAACTGCTTAACAACTGCCGGCGGCGAGCATCCCTTTATCGGCACCACCTCCTCCTGCTGTCTCCAAACAGCAGCCGGATGCGAGTATCCCCGCGCCGCCACCACCTCCTGCAGCCCCTTCAACCTCATGACAGCTCGCGAGTACATTTCTGCCGCCACCGCCTCCCCTAACGAGCTTGCAAACATAGTTGCCGGGCACGGTGCTATGACCACCTCCCCCGTTGGACAGCTTGGCCCGAAGACCGGATAGGCAGCAGCCTAACTACTTCTCGCCGAGGAACGGGGATCACGACCATGGAGGTCGCGGGCAGGGGAGGCCCACCGATCATGCGAGCGACTCTTCTTCGGGTCAGCGAGAATCTTCAGGTTGCGGCTACTCTCCCCAGTGATCCTGATCTCCTCATCAAGGTAACCCGCACCACTGTTATGCTGACATGATTAATGATGCTGACTACTGACTTGGTAACGTTCCTTCTAATTTAATAGATGGCCCTGCGACTCCTGGAGCGGCCTTCCTCGATGCCATCAGGTTGTCTGGGAGCGCATACCGCCATGCCGCCACTCACGTCTACCTGGAGTTGGAGACCAAGTTCGATCAATTTGTAATTTGCGAGCCTCATCGCCGGATCTCGGCTTTGGAGGCGAGGATGGCGAGGATGGAAGAACTTCAGGCCAGCCTGGAGAACTATGAGGCCCATTTCCACATGATCAACGATATCGATCGGCGGATGGCGATGAACGACCACCGTTTTCAGGTCGCCCTCGACGAGCTGGCTGGTATGCGCGCGAGCATGGGCTCTGTCGGTCAACTGGTGAGGATGGAGGAACAACTCCGGCTCGGCGATGACGCAATATCAGTGGCGACCGAACATTATCGACGAGCTCGCGAGATGGGCTAGGCTGGGCGACATCCTCACCCTCCAGAGCGGCCTCCTAGGACCTAGTTTTTCTTTTTTCTACTTTCTATTAGCTGAACTCGCTTCTGGTGACTATGTAATGTCGAATATTCTTTATTTGTAATAAACGAGTTTGAATCTCTATTTTTTGTATGCTCGTCTTCTTTTTATGACTTTCCGTGCATGTCTAGGGCATGTTTTGGCGAGGTCCCGGAAAGCCTTATGCGAGATAGGCCTATGAGTTAGAGTTATTCTCTTGGCCAATACACGACTTAGGCAGATACTCGCATGAGGTTGATATACCCTCCCCTGCCTTGGACTATAAATAGAGGGGATATGTAAGTCAATAAGTATGCTGTTGCGATTTTTTAACTTATACTCGCGAGTAACTCTTCTTGCTCGCCTCTCCTTTGCTTTCTCTCTACTTGCGCCTCCTTTCTCGCAAAACCAACTCGCTTAAGATGGTCGGGTATGATGCTAGCGCTCGCCGACAAGCTCATACCGCGAATTTCACCGACGCCGCCTTCAATAAATTCGTCACTTCTGAGTGAGATCTGGAGGAGTTTTGACAGTGGCATCTCGTCGAGGGCTACTTGGCCACACCCCTTGCGCGGATCGAGCGATTAAATTATTACATTGAAGGCGAATTGATCCTTTCTCTCCGTCATTTCGAGGCTGGCTTTCGTCTTCCACTGTGGCCTGAATATCGCCCGATCCTGCAATACTTCGGCATCGTGCCCGCTCAAATCAACCCCAATGGTGTGGCGATCATCATGGGGTTCTTGTGCTTCCTGCGAGAAGAGCGGATTGCCTTCGACCTATCTGTCTTTAGGAAAGTGTTCGCCTTCACGAAGACTTTGTACGGGATCGTCTTCTTCAGCAGCCATGTCTGCACACTGGTCGAGATGACGAACAAAGTCCACCGGTGGAGCGAGTATCTAGTCGTCATCTCTGGAAACTTCGACGGCATGCTGGGGAGGCCACATCAACCCGCCAATGTCGCCTTCCTACCACCGATCTTGGAGGGTGCCCGCGAGAAGTTAGTCGAGGCTTTCTGCGGATGATGTTTTGATGTCATCCATTGGCGAATCAACGTCAATATTCCTTTAGAGATCCACCCCTGCGAAAGTAAGCCTTCGAAGTTTGATCATACTTGCCTACTTTTCCTCACTCACCGTTAAAAAGTTGCGCTAACTTGCTTTTGACAATCGCAGTACCATCCGAGCTCCAGGCAAAGCCGCTTCCTCTAGCCAAGGAGGTCGCCTCATCACACCCGGAACCCTCCAACCAGTCACTGAAAGTTGGGGAGAAGAAGAAGCTCGCCAAAGTAAAGGAGAAGGCCAAGTCGCCGGACCATGTGAGCAAGCATGCCAAAGTATCTTGCCAGCTATTCAAGGATCGGGAATCTCCGGCTGACATCGGGGCGCCTTACCTTCATCCCAACTTCAACCTTGGGCGAGAAGGCAAGGATGCTTCGGCTGCCCTCTAGTAACCTGGTCTTAGGGAGAGCATCGGGTTCACTGAGCACCAACCTTCCCGCTTGGTCTGAGGTTTGGGAAGACAAGGGGGAGGCCTTCAACGTCCTCCACGCCATCTACGTGCGAGCTTATGCCGAGTCAATGGTGGAGCTCAACCCAGAGGAGCTCGCCCAACTGACCTCGCGTTCTATTCTACGGGCTACCGAGCTGGGCCATTTCTCAGCGAGGAAGCTTCTGGAGATGCACGAGGTGCTAAAGGTCGTTTCCAAAAGGCAATCGACCTCGGAATGCAATCAGCTCGCTGGAAGGAGTATAAGGTAAGTCGCCTCCTTGGCGGGACATAGTTAATATTAACTTGAGTAGTTTTGCTGATGGTCCGTTGGTACTTGCAGGCTTTCGAGGTCGAGACGGCGAAAAGAATTTTTGTGCTCGAGCAGGAACTCACCGACACCAACGCCGAGTTAGATGCTTCCCAAATCCGGGTCCCCAAATTTGAAACTCGGCTGGTGACTCCTAGAGGTCGCACCGGCTCTTCGAATTCTTGCCCGGTGATGTCGCTGCAGGACGTGATTGACCATGGGATGGTCAAGAAGGTCCGCCCTCATGGGGACGAGATGTAGGCCATCTGTCGGTGAATAGCGCAAGCGGTGGGGGATATCATCCTCGCCAGGTTGAGGATCGGCGGCCACCTTGACGAGGAGGCTAAGAAGATGACCGTCGTGGATCTGATTCCAGAGTTACTTGCCGAGTAGTCTAACTCACCCAACCGTGTCATCTCCTCGGCGTCGGGCTCTAGCGGTTGAGACAACAACAGCAGTAACAACAACGACGAAAGTAGTGAGGGAGAGAAAGAAGAAAGCGGCGAGGGCAAGAAAGAGGAAGACCCCGACATTGGCGACAAAGAATATCGGCCTGATACTGGTGATGATGAGTCCTAGTTGCTCGCCAATTTTCTTCATACTCGCACACTTACAAATTGTAGATACTTAGAAATTTTTGGAACTTGTAAATTTTTGATATAGTTCAAGTTTTTCATTACCGCCTTTTTTTTCCTTTTTCTTGTTCTCGTATGCTGGCTTACTGATGACGCTTGCTAGGCTCATAGGCTCAGGGAGGATGAGTGCTTGTGTTATGCTAACTCGCACACAGATATCGCTCATCGAAGTTTATCGCCAACTCGCAGGTCGCTACCCCTTGTTCGTACGTCCATACTCATATTCAGTCTTACTCGTGTACTCGCCGAAGCATGCTCGTACCTTCATAGTCGCCTATCTCGCAGGAGCTTAGCTCAATTGAGTTTGAGGTCATAGACGACACCTAGTAGGAGCTAAGCTCAACTGGTGGTGGGAAGTAGTCGACACCCTACAGGGGCCAAGCTTAACTGGTGGTGGGAGGTAGTCGACACCCATCAAGAGCCAAACTCAACTGGTGGTGGAGAATAGTCGACACCCAGCAAGAGCCAAGCTCAACTAGTGGTGGAGAATATTCGACACCCAGTAGGAGCCAAGCTCAACTGGTGGTGGAGAATAGTCAACACCCAGCAGGAGCCAAGCTCAACTGGTGGTGAAGAATAGTCGACACCCAGCAGGATCCAAGCTCAACTGGCGGTGGAGAATAGTCGACACCCAGCAGGAGCAAAGCTCAACTGGTGGTGGAGAATTGTCGACTCAGGTGGCTAGTAGTCAGTCTGCAGAGGAGAAGCCCGTACAGAGATCACGGACTAAGACATCACTCAAACAAGGAACTTTATTCACCCGAGGGGGTTAAAGGATGGTATGTAGGAGAGGAGCTTATGCAGGGACTCAGACTTACGATATCCCTACAACTCGGGGACTTTTACGGTTGTTGAGGTAGTTTATCCTGCTACTTGAGGAACGATAAAGAGATTAACTGTATCGCTGCTTTGAAACTAAAAAAGAGATTTTCAAATGACACAATTCCCTTTCCGTCGAATCAGGAGGTTGACGTACAGACCTGTTCCTAATAATTCTTCTAGTCGGAGGAGGGATGCAATCGAGGGTAGCTAGGCCGACATGCAAAGGGGGAGCTGATCTCGGCCGTCAGTGCAGATGTTCGATCTTACGAGGATGCTTATATCTTGATGCATCGTCCTATAATCCGTACTGGCTTATTCAGGAGGAACAGGTCGAAGGCTAGTGTCCTGATCCAATCGTGGAGACTGTCTCTGGCTAGGCCACTTGGCCTCGAATGCCGGTGTATGAGCGAAGGGGAAAATCCCTCTGAGGGTCCTATAAGACGCACTCGAGGTTAACCTCATCCCTTGAGCTTGCTTTTGCCTTTCCCCTGGCAGGTTATTATGCCTTGGGTATAACTGAGACACTAAGATATGCGAGGGGGCAATTGGTGGGGTTGACCCTTCCTCGAGTCCGGGAGGTTAGCTTCTCGGCCTATTCTTGATAGTTCCTCCAGTCGAAGGAGAGATGCGGTCGGGGGTAGCTAGGCCGACATGCAAGGGAGGAGCTGATCTCGACCGTCAATACAGGGGCTCGGTCTTACAAGGATGCTTAAATCCCGAGACATCATCCCATCATCTGTCCTGGGCTATTTAAGAGGAACATTCAACACTAGTCAACCTAATACTTCCACATCATGAATCCTAATGACGAACTCAATTTCACTTCACCAAAATCAGTAAAATATTAACCCTATCTCCCTATGTCCATTCCACATGTTATCACAATTTCCGCAGTTTTACAAAATACAGACCAATCTAAGCTATATGATGTACATGACAGGAGGTACTCCAAAATTTTCATTCAAAATCCCTCTGATAATTATTGGGGGGTCTATCATAACACATTTAGCCTAAATCCAGAAACTTGTAATTTTCCTAATTAATTTGACATTTATTAAATTTTCCCAAAAATTAGGCCATGGGTAATTTTGAACATGAAGCACTAGATTTCCTTAAGTTATGTCCACCCAAAAATTATTAACACTATATGATAGAAAAATATCATTGAATACTAAATTTCATAGATTTTTATAAATGTAATATCTTCTAAATAATTAATTCAACGTAATTCATATAATTAGAGGTAATGAAGGGAGTACCATAATTCATAGTCCAAAAATTATACAAAAATTATCAGAGCCTTATAATGATCATAAAACACTACTAAGTTTCATACAATTCCAATATCAATGAGCTATGTAGAAAAATACTCCAAGTAATTCCATTAAAGTGCACTTGTGAAGGAACATTCTTATAAACTCATCCAAATAACATGTAATCTTTTTTCAAGACTCTATTAGACCATAAAAAGTTCTCTGGCCAAGTAATACAATTTTCCAGCAAGATATAGTATTTATTATCTATTTATCAAAATAAGGTGCACTAGTTCACTTAACACATGAAATACTAAGAGAAAATGCCCAAATAATCCAAATAATTTACTAGTGCATCTAAAGGATATTTAATTAATCTTTCCAGAGATTCATATCATCCTAAGATAATTTAACCATGGTTACTTCAAAATTATCACAAGGGGAAAGATGAAGGTTATAACTACAAGTATGAGCTATTTTTTTTCTAAACATCATATAATAAATTTCAGAAGTCAGTATCACTATAAAATTACTCATATCAAAATCTCATGAAGATCCAAGATCATGTGACACTTCAATATTTTCACAAAAGGTATAGGCCCAAACTATCCCTAATTGGTCTAAGTTGTGTGCCTAAGTCTAAATGTCACCAAATTCCTTCATAGCGCTATTTACCATCCTAGGATTACATGGACTAAACCTCATGTCGATTCATGGACATATCACACCATGTCCTTCACAAACCCCCAAAGTTCAACATTAGGGTTTGAACTAGGGTCTTAGGGCAGATCCACCCTAATCCACCCCAAACCCCATGTGAGGGTGTTTAAACTAACCTTGGGGCTCTAGCCAAAGTCCCAACCAATTCGGGTGAGAATTGGCCCCTCCATGCCCCAAGCTCACTCTTTCCCTAATTAACCCTTAAAGGGCCACACTTTGGTCTCACCAAAACCTATTCAAATCAAACCCAATTGGGCTGAGATTTTTATCATAGTCATACATGACCCTAAGAGACAGACACCAAAATTTTGGTGGGTTTAGAGGTAATTAGACCTCTCAAATAATTCATACATGGTTTATTAAATTTCTACAAAAACTTTAGGAATTATTTTTCCAAATTTTTTTATTTTTGGATATGTTATAAATCTAGATATGAATGTCTCATGCTCCAAATTTCAAGTCATTTGAAGGTAAGGATTGATGTGGGCACCCTAAACAATCTCTGATCAAGCCTAGGTATAGACCTCACCAAAATGAGTACTGTGGTCCGACCTGAACTCCAAATTGGTTGAAACTAATTTTAAAATAAACTAAACTCATAGGGCTACAAGTTTCATATTGACCACTTTTTCTGAATAGGCATCTAGGTATTTTTAATTTAAATTTCAAGGCAGGTGATTTTATGTGACAAAAATACATAAATTTAGATTTAATATATTAGATCTAGCACAAATCTTAAAGCAAATCGAACGGGCCCTGGGTTTCTTCTTCCTCCAGCCAATGGCCTTGATCTACCCGACTTTAAGCAAAGTCCAAGCGCAATTGCCGGACTTCTGGCCACCTCCCCGACCAACCACCAGCACCACCAACTCCGTTGAGGTGATGGCTATCGGCCGGAGGTGGTTGGGCCGCCGGAGGCGGCGGATTCCGGCGAACCTGACACTTCATTTTTGAGGAAAAACTAGTGGAAAAATTCCACTATATCGTGCTCAATTGAGCCCGATTCTCATCTCTAATGAATCCTAAGATCTAGCCCACGAAGTAGTAGAGAAGGAGGGCTAGAGTCGGGCCGATCGCCGTGCCACCATTGCTAGAGTTTGTGATTTCTGGTGCTCTGCAACTGTACAACAAACTAGCTCGGTTTATTCAGGTAAAGGGTGGAAACGTCTCCTCTTACCTTGGGGAAGCTCTTAAAAGAGAGAAAAGTGGGAGGGGAAGGGTCAAGGCATGAATTCCCATTTTCACCATTAATGGTGAATTTTGGGTAACTGAATTCCCAATGTATTAAGCCCCTTGTTGATCTGAAAAATGCTGGAAACTTTTCCCCTACTCTTGAGTGTTGGATCTCGTGGAAAACCTTAGAGGGGGGGGGGTGAATAAGGTTTGACGCGTTAAATGGAATTTAAAAATATTTCGCACCAGGAAATCAAGTCCTGGAAGCTACCGCGGGGCGTTAGGTATCTAACACACGACAGTACATTTGTGGACTCATTTTCCTGCGCAAGTTCGTTCACAAACCTCACATCACAACCACTAACTTGACACAACCAGAACAATCACACAATCAGATGAAGAAGAAATCAAAGTTCCATCGCATGAATAAAAATGACAATTGTTCTAAGTGATTACAAGAACGTGATCTCCGTGATGCCGGAGATCGAAGTCGATGGAATATAAAAACTCTTTTGGTTTTCTATACCGAACCACTACCCGGACCGATTGGCTCTCTCCCTTTCTTCCAAGAAAGGTCTTCGAGCCGCACTTCACCTCCACACAAGGAAGGGTCTTAGAGCCCCACTAGATCCTCCAGATCTAGACGTCCTTATCCACAACACGATTTCCAACAAATCCTTCCCGGAATCCGACGATCCTTACCTGTCGATTTTCCTCTCCTCAAGATTTAGAAAAGACAAGAAGATTACAAAAAATAAGAGATAAATATTTAAAAGATGAAGTTCTCCCCTTTGTAGAATACTCCGTGTAGCGATCTGCGGCTGGTGCTTTAGATCTCCGTTTGTTGGAAACCGGTCGGCTCTTCGTATTCGTTGTAGATCTTGGATCTTCGAAGTATTTCGATCACGAGCAGGAGGGAGACTACTATCTTCTTATTTTACGGAGACTTGTGGAACGGAGCGCAAGAAAGCGGCCGAACCCTAGAATTAACGAACTCCCGTCCTTTCGTTTTCACCAAGTCCCCGGGCATAGAAACCAAGGCGGCCTTTTATATTACCGCCGACGGTAAGACTAGCGCAAGGCTGTAGGTTCGCGTGCTTGTTGTGCCAGCTGTACTTTAAATCTGGAAAGAAATATTCAAAACAAATATTCGCCATTTCAAATGGGCTAGCGCCGTGTGGTTACCACTTACGCCGCGCGGTAATGTAGGACACAACGATTCGCCAATCGGCAAGCACGGCGTGGTAGGGCTAGCGCCGATTTCGTCCAGAGCGCTAAGTCCAAATAAATCATTTTGTTAGCGCCTGCGGTAGAACTAGTGCTAGACGGTAGTCCAGCGCTCAACGAATCTGGCTCGACGTTCGTCGAAGGAATAGCGCAGCGCGGTAAGTGATAGCGCTTGGCGGTAGCATCCATTCAACTCCGCTGTCTCGACGCACTCAACGCCATTCCTCTCAACGCTCTTGACGAGGTGTTGAGTGAGCTAGCGCGGGGTGGTAATAAATAGCGCTTGGCGGTAGCATCCACTCAACTCCACTATCTCGACGCGCTCAACGCCATTCTTCTCAACGCTCTCGACGCGGTGTTGAGTGAGCTAGCGCAGGGTGGTAATAGCTAGCGCTTTCCGATAGCTTCCCGTACGCCATGTCCATTTAATTCCAGCTACCACTCAGCGGTAACTTCTAACGCCCTGTTAGAAAGTAGCGAAAAGAGAGAACAAGCGGATAAGCTTTTGAATAATTGAAACTTTATTATCCAAAAAAGATAACTATTACAAAGGTATGCCCTCCCTTATATAGAATGGAGGAGAGATGAGAGAATACAAATAAGAGATGTGGGACTAAAAATTTACAAGCTAAGCGGACTATACAAAGTAAACCGCACAAGCCGCGCGGTTAGACAGAAGGACTAACCGCACGGCTACAACAAGAGAAGCAGAGAGGTCGCCTGTGAAGATCGCTAGACCGCCCGGTTTACAAGCCGGCGAGTCAAACCGCCAGACCGCGCGGTCTTCAACCCGCCAAGACAGACCGCCCGGTCACCAACTTCAACACTCCCCCTCAAGCTGGAGCATATATATCAATCATGCCCAGCTTGTCGCAAACATGCAGAAACGAGGCGGAAACTGGCTTGGTGAAGATGTCAGCCAGCTCTTTATCAGACGTGACAAACGGAGTGCAAATTTGTTCTTTTAAAATCTCTTCACGAATGAAATGGCAGTCAACCTCAATGTGCTTTGTTCTTTCATGGAATACCTGATTTTTGGAGATGTATATGACGGCCTTGTTATCACAGAATATAGGTAGAGGATGGTTGTACACCTCTCCTAAATCTAGCATGAGAGCCCGCAACCATTTCAACTCACAAGTGGTTGACGCCATACTGCGATACTCAGCTTCTGCACTGGACCTGGAGACAACAGACTGCTTCTTGCTCTTCCAGCTCACCAGATTGCCCCCAACAAAGGTGCAAAAACCTGAGGTTGACTTGCGATCCCCTTTGTCATCAGCATAACTTGCATCTGAGTAGGCTTCAATCCTCAGATGACCATTCTTCTGAAAAAGTAATCCTTTCCCAGGTGCTGCTTTGACATACTCCAAGATCCGCAAGGCGGACTGTAGATGACACTCCCTAGGCGCTTGCATGAATTGACTCACCTTGCCCACAACATAGGAAATGTCGGGTCTGGTCACTGTGAGATATATGAGCTTACCAACCAGATGCCTGTACCGCGAACTATCTGAAAGAGGAGGCGAATCATCTGTCCAGGTTTTGTCCTCCCCAGTAGCCATGGGGCATCGAGCAGGTTTTACTCCGGTTAATCCTGCCTCTTTTAAAAGATCAAGGGCATACTTACGCTGAGAGAGAACTAAGGAGTCGGGCTTCCGAGAGAGTTCGATCCCCAGAAAGTACTTTGGAGAGCCCATATCTTTAGTGATCAGATGTTGGCGAAGATGTCGCTTTGTCAGGGCTACCCCTTCCTGGTCATCGCCAGTGAGAAGAATATCATCGACGTACACAACAAGAACAACCAGCCCAGAAGGAGTTTTGCGAATAAAGAGAGAGTGATCAGCAGAGCTTCGCACAAAACCAACAGCCGCCACAATGCCGCTGAACTTGTCAAACCAAGCTCGAGGACTCTGCTTGAGGCCATAAATTGCCTTCTGCAGCCGGCATACTCGTGTCTCCCCCTGAGCAACATACCCAGGAGGTTGCTCCATGTAAACGGCCTCATGAAGATCACCATAAAGGAAGGCATTCTTGACGTCCAGCTGAGAAATCGGCCAATCCCGATTGACGGCCACAGAGAGAAGAACCCGGATAGTGCTGAGACGAGCCACAGGGGAGAAGGTGTCAAAGTAATCAACCCCATAGGTCTGAGTAAAGCCCTTAGCAACAAGGCGAGCCTTATACCGATCCACAGTGCCGTCTGGGCTAAATTTGACCACAAAGACCCAGCGACAGCCAACAACATCAGTACCGAAGGGAGGAGGAACGAGAGTCCAGGTACCCCGCTCAGTGAGGGTCGCCATTTCCTCATCCATGGCCATCTTCCAGTGAGGAATAGCAAGGGCCTCCTGATAGGAGCGGGGTGTGGCAGTGGCAGAGATAGCCAGTGCAAATTCCCTGCGAGAAGGGGTAAGACGATCATAGGAAACAACAGCAGCAAGGGGGTGTAGGGTACACGTCCGCACCCCTTTGCGAAGAGCTATAGGAAGATCCAGGTCAGCCGGGCCCACGGCATCCGGAGCATCCGTGGTAGAGAAAGCTGGCCCGGGAGAAGAGAGCGACGGCAGCGGAGATGAGGGAGAGGGTGGTGGAGAAGGGAGAGAGAGAGGTGGAGGAAGAGGAGGGGGTGGAGACGGTGTAGTAGGAGGCGAGGGAACAAAGGGAACGGCAGGAGAATCAGAAGCGGGGAGAAGAGGAGAGGAGTCATCCGAGAAGTAGGAGGTATTCTCGAAGAAGGTGACGTCAGCAGAGACGAACTGCTTACGAAGGACGGGATCAAAGCAACAGTAGCCTTTCTGAGTGGTGGAGTACCCCAGAAAGACACATTTGGTGGAGCGAGGGGAGAGCTTATCACGGGTGGCAGAAGGGGTATGCACAAAGGCAGTGCATCCAAAGATTTGGAGAGGAAGAGGAAACGGCTCCTTGCCCGGATACAAAATGGAGAACGGGGTTTGGCCGTGGAGAACCGTGGAGGGAATGCGATTGATGAGGTAGCAGGCAAGGAGAACAGCATAGCCCCAATAGGAGCGAGGAACATGCATCTGGGTCATCAAGGTGCGAGCGACATCGAGGAGGTGACGGTTTTTGCGTTCGGCCACACCATTTTGTTGTGAAGTATAGACACAACTAGTTTGATGAAGAATCCCATTTTGCATGCAGAATGTAGAGAAGTCACGACTGAGATATTCTTGGGCATTATCAGATCGAAAAACTTGGATAGAAACACCAAACTGAGTTTTGATCATGAGATAGAAGGATGTCCATACAGAGAATAATTCTGAGCGATCTTTTAATAGATACACCCACGTACAGCGAGAGAAATCATCAATGAACGTGACAAAATAGGAACTACCCCGACCAATGGTAAGTGTAGGAGAAGGACCCCAGATATCAGAGTGGATAAGATCAAACGGACGGGTAGAGCTACGAACGTGCTTTGGAGGGAAGGAGGAGCGGTGATGCTTGCCAAGCTGACAGGCCTCACAGTTGAGCGGAGGACTTTGAGGAGGAAGATGGGGCAGAAGTTGACGAAGAAGACGGGGAGGAGCATGACCAAGGCGGAGATGCCATTGGAGAAGATCTGTGGAGGTAGAGGAGAAGGTGGAAAAAGCAGAAATGTTGTCCAGGAAGTATAAGCCGCCACTCTCAGTCCCAGTAGCAATCGTCCGTTGGGAGTCCGGATCCTGAAAAGAGCAAGAAGTAGAAGTAAATGTGACGGAACACTGTAATTACTTGCAAAGAGAGGTAACAGATAATAAGTTGCACGGGAACTGGGGCACATATAGAGTATCCGCCAAGTGAAGAGACGGAGTGACATGAACTATCCCTGTTCCATGGACTGGTGATGAAGAGCCGTCAGCGAGAATAACCGGGGGCAAGCGAGCATGTTTTTCTAGGAGAGAGAAACACGGGAGATGGCCGGTCATATGATTTGTAGCACCAGTGTCGATCAGCCATTTGCCCTGAGTAGCAACGTGTGCACGACCAGAAGACGTGACAACCGAGGCGAACGGCTTGGAGGAGGATAAGAAAGCCATGAAGGGAGGAAGAAGAAACTGCAGCGGTCTCGGTGTCAGCACACCAGCAGCAAGAAGGGCCACGACCAAGGTGCAGAGCACAAGCCGCGCGACTGAATAAGGAGGTCGCGGCGACTAACAAGCAGGAGCGGCTAAATGAAGAAAGGTGGAGAGGCCGCTCAAACAAGGGAGAATCCGCACGAACAGAGAGAAAGGCGCGGGGAGAGGAAAAGAGAGCAACCCGCGTGAAACCGTAGCGGGTTAAAGGGAAGAAGCCGCGCGAACACGAGCGGCTAGGAAGCAGAACAAGGCACAGCGGGGAAGAGGTCGCGCGGACTGAAAAGGCCGAGCGAACAGAAGAGAGGAGAAGAGCAGGTGACCGAGACCAAGATGCAGGTGAGATAGGAACAACCCGCACGGTCAGGCAGATCACAGCAGCAAACCGCGAGTATAGAGACAAGCAGAAAAGGGGAAAGCAGAAGCGGACAGGGAGAAGAAGTCCGCAGCGAGTAGAGACAAGGCCGCAACGACTAGGAAGTCGGAGAGGCAAGAAAGAACAAGGAGCGCGGCGACAAGGAAACAGGTCGCTGCGACGAAGAGCAGCAGGAGAAGAGAACCAAGAAGAAGCAAGCCGCGCGAACAGGGTAGCGGACAGAAACAAGCCGCGCGAACAGGGCAGCGGACAGAAGAGAAGGCAAGTCGCGAAACAGGTCGCAGGAAGCGGAAAACAAGCCGCGAACAACAGAGAGCGCACAGAATCAGGAGGAAATGACCGTGTCCTCTGATACCATGTTAGAAAGTAGCGAAAAGAGAGAACAAGCGGATAAGCTTTTGAATAATTGAAACTTTATTATCCAAAAAAGATAACTATTACAAAGGTATGCCCTCCCTTATATAGAATGGAGGAGAGATGAGAGAATACAAATAAGAGATGTGGGACTAAAAATTTACAAGCTAAGCGGACTGTACAAAGTAAACCGCACAAGCCGCGCGGTTAGACAGAAGGACTAACCGCACGGCTACAATAAGAGAAGCAGAGAGGTCGCCTGTGAAGATCGCTAGACCGCCCGGTTTACAAGCCGGCGGGTCAAACCGCCAGACCGCGCGGTCTTCAACCCGCCAAGACAGACCGCCCGGTCACCAACTTCAACACGCCCGACGGTAACATCTGTGGGAAGCTTCTTCTCTTCACTTGAAGCTGACAACCTGCACACTCTATCGACAAAAGACACGATCAAATACAATCTAGGAGTTGATATTATCAAACACAGGGCATGTGAAACATCGGTTCCAACAAACTCCCCCTTTTGATAATATCAACATCCGTTCATAAGAAATAATCAGTAAGATATAGTGCGTGGATAAAGAAAAAACATTATGGGCTACCAAACGGTTGCAGTAGGTTCTCTATATGGTTTCCCTACACATGCTCCCCCTATCTACATGTTCGACATGCTCCCCATATCTATGTGCACTCCCCCTACATGTGACCTCTCCTAATCCCATACTCAAGAGCGTACTCATGAACATTTTATTCTCCCCCTTTGATAATATCAAAAAGGTGGCAAGGCCAACCAGACATGCAGGATGAAAATTAGTAGAAATGATGAACGTTGTAAGAAATAGCAAGTAGTGCACACACAAAGGTAAAGATAAACATGACAAACATAGAGGTGACTAAACAAAAATATATATCAGTGAATTTCAACACATGAGTTGTAACGCCCTGAAAATTGTATTTGAGTCGATCGCAAAAAAGGGAGTTTTGGTGCCTGTATAGGGGTACACGGCCTAGGACACGAGCGTGTCCAAGGCCGTGTCTGGCTGGTGTTTTTGGTCGTTTTCATTCCGAGAAGGACACGGCCAGGAACACGGCTAGATGACACGGTCGTGTCATTGGACACAGGCGTATGCCTATCCGTGTCCGTACCCGTGTCCCGTTGGGTCGTGTCCGTTGCCGTGGTGGTTATGCGTGACACGCCCCCGGACACGGGCGTGCCGAGAGACCCGACACGGGCGTGTCAGGTTGGACACGAGTGTGTCTGAGCCCGTGTGCCTTTTCTGTGTTCGACGATCGTGCCTGGATCGAGGCACACAGCCTGGGACACGGCCGTGTGCCAAGCCGTGTTTGGCCCAGGTCTGGGAAATTTTGTGCAGATCTGAGCCGTTCGTTTTCTTTAATTAAGATCCAACGGCCCAGATGATTTCCTGCTCTGTTAAGGCCGGGAATAGGGGAGTTAATCCCTCATTTCTCTCCAAGGCTTTCTCTTTCCAAGGTGTAAGAGAGAAGAGGAAGAAGAAGGAGGTTTCCGGTCACCGGCGGAGCATCGGAGCACCGTTTCGAAATCTGAGAGCGGATCCGTGGAGAAAAGGTCATTGCGAAGAGTTCTGTCCACGTAGTTTTTCCATGACGCCAAAACAGACTACAAGGGTAACGATTCTCAACTTGAGCATGTGAAGCTCTTTCTTTCTGCATAGGGAATCCCGCTCCCGCGAGTGTGCGGTGAGTGCGTGGTGTTCCTTGGGGTTGATGTGAATAGTCCCCCTTGTGTTGCATATAGAGTCCGGAATCGTAAGTACGGGCATAGGCATTGTGTGTGAAGCCTACCCGGACATGTATCGTCTGGATCGGTGATGTTGCATTTGATATGATTTGCCGGAGAAAACTCCGTGCTTTGGGTTTTTCGAGTTTCTACGCGGTAGATTGCAGCAGGGATCCTTGGAGGTTAGCTTCAAGGCGCACCCGGAAAAATTGAGCGGAAACGTGTTCTGCTAACTTGGCGGTCTGGGAACCAGCCTTGATCATAACTGGGTTATGAGATTGTTTGGAAAATTTTGGGATCCGAGAGAAGCTTGGCCAGCGCGTAGGACTTAAAGTGTATATGCGGCGTGAGCAACGGGCAAGTGGAATTGGACCTAGGCTATATGGAACGGTGCGAGAAATCCGAAGACGGGTACTGGCCGTTGGCATAGTCGGGAGCCTTAGACTAGATAGGGTCAGAAAGGCTAAAATGCTCACTTGGTTGCCATCTTTGGGATGGTGGTGAAGACACTGATATGTCAGGATTCACCGTTAATGTGCCCTGAGTGCACGGGGTGTTTGGCTGTGCGAGCCTACACCTGTGGCGTAGCATAATTGCACCTAAAGGATTTATTGGGCTAATGATATGCAGGGAAAAAGCACCGCCGTCCCGAGTAAGGGGCGGGGTCGTTATAATTTGGTCGGCTTTTGGCTGACCGTTGCTTTGTTTGCCACCGTGCGGTGGAATTGTGCTTGCAGGTGCAGCGGAGCCGAGTACCAAATAGCGGGCTGTAGCCCATGTTGCTGTGCTGGCCCTAGAAGGCCGTAAAGAATAGTTATACTTTACTTTTGTCATGTGTGGCCGGCCTGCGAGCCGAAGTATGGAAAACACTATTTATTAAGTGAACTATTGTAAGGCCATAAGGCCATGTACATTTTCAGTGTATTTGGGTTCATTCCTGTGGTTGTGGTCGTGGACATTCATTTATATATTGGATTTAAGATTTGGATTCTTTCAACTTTAAAAGCTTCCGCTAGAATGCTCTGTGTAGGACGAGTAGTCTTAATTGGATGGTTTGAATATTCATTTGGTAATCCTTCCGACTGTCTGTGGTATATGGCGTCGGGTTCCAGCTGGACCTTCTGTTATATGCCATGCGATAGATGTGGGTGTTACAATTTGGTATCAGACTTCTGGTTACGATCAGGCTTAAATGAATTCGTGGGCGAATTCATTTAAGGGGTGGTGAGCACATGTGTGCTTCATCGTTATAACATCAAAAAGAACCCATGAATGTCCCCTTAGGAATGAAAAATACACCTGTTTTGTGGAATCTGAGTGTTCCAATGATTGCTTTTAGCAATTTGTTTGTCGTCTAATCATGTGTTTTTGCTGCTATAGGCAGATAGGAGCGGTGCTGATCGGTCAGAGCGTCCGCAATCAGCGGAAAGTAGTGCACCAAATTTTTTAGCACATGTGTGCGTCATCGTTATAACATCAAAAAGAACCCATGAATGTCCACTTAGGAATGAAAAATACACTTGTTTTGTGGAATCTGAGTGTTCCAATGATTGCTTTTAGCAATTTGTTTGTCGTCTAATCATGTGTCTTTGCTGCTATAGGCAGCTAGGAGCGGTGCTGGTCGGTCAGAGCGTCCGCAATCAGCGGAAAGTAGTGCACCAAGGGACGTGCCTACTACACCTCCTTCAGCGGAAACCATCAGGATGGTGGCTGAAGCCGTATTTCCAATGATAAATGCCCAACCTGCAGGGCAAATGCATCGCGTACCTCCTGTGAATGAGCAAGAACCGGTTAGGGCGGCAGAGCCGAGAGTGGTGGAGCGCACAGCAGTTGATCTGGTAGAGTCGAGGAGAGCTACGGAGAAGCAGCTAAAGCATGTGATGGGCTTTAATCCTTCGAGGTTTGATGGGGTTGGAACGCCAGCTCAAGCCGAGGACTGGCTCTCTTCGATAAAGAGGGTGTTGGCAGCCACAATAACTGAGGAGTGGCAGAAGACCACCATAGCGACTTTTCTTTTGGTGGGTGAAGCGAGGCTGTGGTGGGATGAGTTGGAGTTTCATATCTTAGTGGGAAGGCAGCTTGCGGATGTGTCGATAGAGGAATTTTCAAGATTGTTCCTAGCCAGATTTGTACCCTCTGCTCAGAAGTTGGAGACGGAGAATCAATTTCTTGGGTTGACTCAAGGATCCAGAAGCGTGGACGAGTATCTGCATGAGTTCACACGGTTGGGTCGGTATGCTGGTGCTACGTTTATGGAAGAAGAACGGAAGACCAACTGATTTTATGAGGGTCTACGCGGCGACCTACAGTTACTACTTGCTGGGCCTAAGGCGCAAGGCTTCCTAGCCTTGGTCAATTCGGCCCGATCGTTGGAAAAGGTTGCGAAGAAAGTTCAAGAGAAGAAGGACCCAGGAGAAAAGAAGTCTGAGTTCAAGGTGCCAAATAACAAGTCAAGTTTTCGCAGATGGAACAAGAAGCGGAGGACTTCGAACTCAGTCCCTTCGGCTGATGCGTCAGGGGCAACTACAAGTCGAGTCCCTGGAGCTTGCTACAACTGCGGGAAGACGCGGAATTTTGCTCGGGAGTGTTGGAGCGGACGTTCAAAGTCCGAGAGGAAGCCTGGAGTGACTTATGAGGAGAAAGGGAAGGCGGTGGAGTCAACCGCGTCCCATCATGCTCCAGCCCAGCCTAGAGTCTACAACCTTGGTCTTCAAGAGGCCATAAAGCAAGCAGACGTGGTGACAGGTATGAGTTAAATTGCAGTAGTTTAACTTTCATAGTCGTTACCTCTTTTGTTGTTAGCTTACTTTTGTTGGTGCTAGGCTTTGTGTTGATCTTTGAGTTTCCGGCGAGAGCCCTGTTTGATACGGGAGCATCGCATTCCTTCTTGTCTGAAAAATTCATAACGCGCATCGGAGTTCCGTCCTCGTTAGCAGAAAACAAGTTGGATGTGTTGTTGCCCAATGGGTGCTCAATGCGTGCGGATAAGATCTGCGTAGTGAAGATTCGATTTGGAGACCAGGAGTTCGATTTGCGAGCGTTGATTCTACCGTTAGTGGAGTTCGACGTAATATTTGGTATGGATTGGCTCTCGGAGCAGGGTGCATGCATCAATTGCAACCTTAAGGAAATTAAGTTGGGTCTGGACACTGATCGGGAGACGACTTTTGCGGGCATGAAGGGGTCAGGGAAAGTTTTGATGTCGACCCTCCAAGTGATCAAGGAAGTTCGGTCTGGGGCAGAATTGTTTGTCACTCTAGTGCAGACTTCGACACCTAAGCCAAGTCTTGACAATATTCCAGTCATATCTGAGTATCCCGATGTGTTTCCAGATGATCTCCCAGGAGCCCCTCCTCAGCGGGAGATTGATTTTACCATTGAGCTGGTATCGGGTGCCAAACCGGTGTCACGCTCTCCATATCGGATAGCGCCAAGAGAGATGGCGGAGTTGAAGGTGCAATTGCAAGAGTTGCTAGAGCAAGGTTATGTGCGTCCAAGTTTGTCGCCTTGGAGCGCACCAGTTCTGTTTGTTAAGAAGAAAGATGGGAGCTTACGGCTTTGTATCGACTACCGGGAATTGAACAAGCTTACGGAAAAGAATAAGTATCCGATTCCGAGGATTGACGATCTGTTTGATCAGTTGGTTGGGTCAACAATATATTCGAAGTTAGATCTGAAGTCCGGTTACTATCAATTGAGGATAAGGAAGAGCGACATCCCAAAGACAGCATTCAGTACGCGGTTTGGGCATTACAGTTCACGGTCATGCCGTTTGGTTTGACCAATACGCCATCCGTGTTTATGGATCTGATGAATAGGACGTTCAGAGAATACCTGGATCGTTTCGTGATAGTATTTATAGATGATATCCTGATGTACTCGCAGTGCGAAGAGGATCACTACAAGCATCTACACATGGTGTTGGAGACGTTGAGGAGGAATCAGTTGTATGCTAAGTTCTCCAAGTGTGAATTTTGGTTATCCTCGATAGCGTTCCTTGGTCATGTTGTCAGTGGAGAAGGGATAGCGGTGGATCCAACAAAGATAGTGGCAATACAGGAGTGGCCTACTTTGACCACGGTGGCGGAAGTCCGGAGTTTTCTGGGACTTGCTGGCTACTATAGGCGCTTCGTAGAGAACTTTTCACGGATAGCACTTCCACTCATGACGTTGACAAGGAAGGATCAGAAATTTGTGTGGTCTCCGGAGTGCGAGCAGGCTTTTGAAGAGTTGAAGAGGCGGTTGACCACGTCGCCTATTTTATGTTCGCCAAGTGGAACCGAAGGGTTTGAGATCTATAGTGATACTTCGGGTAATGTTTTGGGCTGTGTTCTGTTACAGTAAGGGAGAGTGATAGCCTATGGTTCACGACAACTGAAGGTTCATGAGAGGAATTATCCGGTCCACGACTTAGAGTTAGCGGCCGTGATATTTGCCCTAAAGCTTTGGAGGCACTACCTGTACGGTGTGAAGGTCGATATTTACACCGATCATAAGAGCTTGAAGTACCTATTGGACCAAAAGGATCTGAACATGAGGCAGCGGAGGTGGATGGAGTTCTTAGGGGACTACACCTTCAAGATTCATTATGTGCCTGGGAAGGGAAATGCAGTGGCAGATGCGTTGAGTCGCAGGACTCCGGCGCAGGCCAACTGGTTATCGATACATAATGAGAGATTGGTCCATGAGTTGGAGGCTTTGGAGATATCTTGCGTCGACAAGCAGTCTAGTGCCGAAGCGAAATTGTTTTGGACAGAGGTGCAGTGTGACCTAGTGGATAGAGTTCGGCGGGCTTTGGTTCAGGATAGCAGCATGGAGCAAATCTTGGATGTATCTTTGGATGGGTCAAATTCCCAGTTTGTGGTTGAAGATGGGTTACTAAGGAAGGACGGTCATCTATGCGTTCCTAGTGCGGATAATGTTCGGGAGGAGTTGATGTATGAGGCTCATCATACCAAGTACTTAATCCACCCAGGAAGCACGAAGATGTATAGAGACATGAAGAAGTTATTCTGGTGGCCGGGTTTGAAGAAAGATGTAGCGCTTTATGTGGCCAAGTGCCGTACTTGCGCACTCGTGAAGGCGGAATGTCAGAAGCCCGAAGGTTTCTTGAAGCACCTACCTATCCCAGAATGGAAATTCGATGACATATCTATGGATTTTGTGCATGGTTTGCCGAGATCACAGAAGGGAAACGACGCCATTTGGGTGGTCGTAGATAGATTGACAAAGGTGTCACACTTTATTCCGAACAAGAAGGAAGACCCGGTGGAAAAGTTAGCCAAACTCTACGTGGAGAATATTGTACGATTGCATGGAGTGCCCCGCAGTATTGTTAGTGACCGAGATGGATGCTTTACGTCTAAGGATTGGAGGTTGGTGCATAGTATGTTGGGAACTAAGCTAAGTTTCAGCACAGCCTTTCCTCCACAGACAGATGGTCAAACCGAGAGGGTCAATAAGACTATGGAGGACATGCTTTGCATGTGCGTCCTAGATTTCGGAAAGCATTGGGAGGATCACTTGTACATGGTGCAGTTTGCGTACAACAACAGCTTTCAGGCGAGTATTGGAATGGCGCCTTTCGAGGCCTTGTACGGGAGGAAGTGTCGTACTCCGTTGTCTTGGTTAGAGGCAGGCGAATCGAAGTTGTATAAACGTCAAGCGGTGGAAGATGCCACTTCAATGATACGAACAATTCAGGAAAGATTGAAGATCTCTCAGGACAGGCAGGCAAAGTATTACAACGCCAAGCATAGGAACGTGGAGTTCAATGTTGGCGACATGGTGTATCTAAAAATCAAGCCGTTCAAGGGTGTATCGCGAGTTCGACGATTGAAGAAGTTGAGTCCGAGATACCTTGGACCATTTGAAATCCTGAAGCATGTTGGCGAGGCGGCGTATAGATTGAAGCTGTCGGCGGAATTGAGTGGGCTGCATGACGTGTTCCACGTATCGATGTTGCGTAAGGCGGTGCAAGAGCCTTCGCAGATCATTGCGGATAATCAAGTACCTGTTGATTATAAGTTGACCACAAGGGTCAAGCCAGTACGTATTGAAGATGTTGCAGTCAAGCGACTCCGCAACAAGGATATCCATATGGTTAAAGTCCGATGGGATAATTGCGGACGTGAGGAGCTTTCTTGGGAGCGAGAGCAAGCTATGTTGGAGGAATACCCCGAGTTATTCCACTCAGGTATTATTTAGATTTGTGTACCTTTACTTAATTTCGAGACGAAATTCCTTAAGTAGGGGAGATTTGTAACGCCCCGAAAATTGTATTTGAGTCGATCGCGAAAAAGGGAGTTTTGGTGCCTGTATAGGGGTACACGGCCTAGGACACGGGCGTGTCCAAGGCCGTGTCTGGCTGGTATTTTTGGTCGTTTTCATCCAGAGAAGGACACGACCAGGAACACGGCTAGATGACACGGGCGTGTCATTTGACACGGGCATGTGCCTACCCGTGTCCGTACCCGTGTCCCGTTGGGTCGTGTCCGTTGCCGTGGCGGTTATGCGTGACACGCCACCGGACACGGGCGTGTCGAGAGACCGGACACGAGCGTGTCAGGTTGGACACGGGCATGTCTGAGCCCGTGTGCCTTTTTTGTGTTCGACGATCGTGCCTGGATCGAGGCACACGGCCTGGGACACGGCCGTGTGCCAAGCCGTGTTCGGCCCAGGTCTGGGAAATTTTGTGCAGATCTGAGCCGTTCGTTTTCTTTAATTAAGATCCAACAGCCCAGATGATTTCCTGCTCTATTAAGGCCGAGAATAGGGGAGTTAATCCCTCATTTCTCTCCAAGGCTTTCTCTTTCCAAGGTGTAAGAGAGAAGAGGAAGAAGAAGGAGGTTTCCGGCCACCGGCGGAGCATCGGAGCACCGTTTCGAAATCTGAGAGCGGATGCGTGGAGGAAAGGTCGTTGCGAAGAGTTCTGTCTGCGTAGTTTTTCCATGGCGCCAAAATGGACTACAAGGGTAACGATTCTCAACTTGAGCATGTGAAGCTCTTTCTTTCTACATAGGGAATCCCGCTCTCGCGAGTGTGCGGTGAGTGCGTGGTGTTCCTTGGGGTTGATGTGAATAGTCCCCCTTGTGTTGCATATAGAGTCCGGAATCGTAAGTACGAGCATAGGCATTGTGTATGAAGCCTACCCGGACGTGTATCGTCTGGATCGGTGATGTTGCATTTGATATGATTTGCCGGAGAAAACTCCGTGCTTTGGGTTTTTCGGGTTTCTACGCGGTAGATTGCAGCAAGAATCCTTGGAGGTTAGCTTCAAGGCGCACCCGGAAAAATTGAGCGGAAACGTGTTCTGCTAACTTGGCGGTCTGGGAACCGGCCTTGATCATAACTGGGTTATGAGATTGTTTGGAAAATTTTGGGATCCGAGAGAAGCTTGGCCCACGCGTAGGACTTAAAGTGTATATGCGGCGTGAGCAACGGGCAAGATGAATTGGACCTAGGCTATGTGGAACAGTGCGAGAAATCCGAAGACGGGAACTGGCCATTGGCATAGTCGGGAGCCTTAGACTAGATAGGGTCAGAAAGGCTAAAATGCTCACTTGGTTGCCATCTTTGGGATGGTGGTGAAGACACTGATATGTCAGGATTCACCGTTAATGTGCCCTGAGTGCACGAGGTGTTTGGCCGTGCGAGCCTACACCTGTGGCGTAGCATAATTGCGCCTAAAGGTTTTATTGGGCTAATGATATGCAGGGAAAGAGCACTGCCGTCCCGAGTAAGGGGCGGGGTCGTTATAATTTGGTCGGCTTTTGTCTGACCGTTGCTTTGTTTGCCACCGTGCGGTGGAATTGTGCTTGCAGGTGCAGCGGAGCCGAGTACCAAATAGCGGGCTGGAGCCCATGTTGCTGTGCTGGCCCTAGAAGGCCGTAAAGAATAGTTGTACTTTACTTTTGTCATGTGTGGCCGACCTGCGAGCCGAAGTATGGAAAACACTATTTATTAAGTGAACTATTGTAAGGCCATAAGGTCATGTACCTTTTCAGTGTATTTGGGTTCATTCCTGTGGTTGTGGTCGTGGACATTCATTTATATATTGGATTTAAGATTTGGGTTCTTTCAACTTTAAAAGCTTCCGCTAGAATGCTCTGTGTAGGACGAGTAGTCTTAATTGGATGGTTTGAATATTCATTTGGTAATCCTTCCGACTGTCTGTGGTATATGGCGTCGGGTTCCAGCTGGACCTTCTATTATATGCCATGCGACAGATGGGGGTGTTACATGAGTCACAAAATGGAGCACAGCACATAGTCAGAGAAAATCAAGTTTCAGATTAATCAAGTATTGGACAACACAGACTAAACTAAGCACACAACAAGTACGTCTACAATGCTATAAGAGTAAGGAAGTAATCATTGGAGACAAACATTGAAAACCATCATGATTGTAAATCGTGTGCTAGTACGTATTGTACGAAAGAGAAGGATAGTGTAGTTGCAGTCCAATTCTTATGTACGGAAGTCTTAGACAAGGTAATGACATATGTGTGTGTAGCATCGAAAGCGAGATAACACCAAGAAAAAATGCATATTGTCCATGTGAAGCTCGATTGCCTAGGAGCCTAACACAAGAGAAATAAGATGAATGATCACCTCATATATCATTCAATGTAATATCTAGGCAAAGAAAATAGGGGCACTAAGCTAAAGATAGAGTCGATGCACAAGATCGAAGTGACTCTTTAACCAAGGTGCTCATCCTCACAATGCTCATGAAGACTTATCAGGAGGAGTGAGTAGTGCTTGGGGGGATAGTGACAAGAGATGTGATAGCAAGCATTTTTTTATTTTGTTGGCGTAGAGCTATCACTTTTGTGATCATTTTTTTCACAAAGCCCCGAGTCAATCGAAATCAATCCACCTAGATAGATACACTTTAACTTGTATACATACGACTTTTGTACTAGAGTTTTGTCCCAAAGTTTCACACCTAATAATCACAAAAGTATTGTGACATTGATTATTCAACATATTTCTAGCGTGTTAGAATATAGTGTCACGATTTATAGCATGTACGCATAGCATGTTTTTTCATCTTGAGTGCATCGGCTAGGGATGTGTGTATCATGTGAAGTCATTCCCTTATCTAAATCCTCACACATACCTAGAGGCATAGTCAACACACACGACCTCGTCTTGTCGCACTCAATAGTTAAGCACCTACAGATTCAACCCACTATGACCGGAGGATAATGTTTACATAGATTACACGTCTAAACTCAAACATTGTATGCACGCGTTATGGTCTACGCCACAGTCATGTGAGCCCTTAACATGATAGTTCTACTGTAGTTTTTTTTATTTTGTAAATTTTGTTTTTTTTTGTGTTTTTTTGAAAACAAAATCAAACGCACAACTCAAAAAAGAATGCAAACACCCAAAAGAAAAAAAAATAAAAAATTGCAAACAACAGAACAAAGACAAATACAGGGTGAGAGATCCAGAACTCCTAGCTCGAGGCAAAGTAGAGAAAATCGTGCATCTGGGAGTATTTTAGTGAAGATGTACGCTAGTTGGTCATCGGTGCCAATGAAGCATACACTCACGTTCTCCTTTTTGATATGATCACGAATGAAGTGATGACGCACGTCAATATACTTTGATCTAGAATGGTGCACTGGATTGTATGTCAAGTCTATGACACTCTTATTGTCGCACCTACGTGTAACATTCCTACACTTGAGGACAAAGTCTTCTAATGTTTGAGACATCCATAGTGCTTGAGCGCAACAACTTCCTAAGGCAACATACTCGGCCTCAACAGTGGAGAGAGCAACCGAGTTTTGTTTGCGGCTTGACCAGGAGACTAATGCCGGTCCAAGGAAATGGCATGTACCGCTCGTGCTTTTGCGATCAAGTGAACACCCAGCATAGTCTTAGTCTGAGTACCTGTGAAGTGTGAAATCGGTTGTATGTGGGTACCAGAGTCCAAGGTTCTGTGTGCCTATAAGGTACCTAAAAATATGATTCACTACTTTCAAGTGAGACTCTTTCGGGTCGGCTTGGTACCTAGCACACATTCCTACCTCAAACGTGATATCTGGTCTAGAGGCACTCAAATATAATAAAAATCCTATCATACCTCTAAACACAGTCTGATCGACAGAAATGCCAGTTTCATTCAAAATGCACAAGCACAAGCATATCTTTAACATATTTCGATTGACTTATAAAAATCCCATCTTGGCGCTGAGAAATCTGGAATCCTAGGAAATAGGCAAGTTCTCCTACTAGGCTCATTTTGAATTCATATTTCATTAGGGTGACAATTTCTTCACACATCTTTTCATTTGTTGCCCAAAAAATGATATCATCCATATATATTTGTAGGATAATTAGATCAGGACTCTTGGTCTTTACAAATAGAGTTGTGTCCGCACTACCCATCCTAAAGCCATGATTTAAGAGAAAAGTAGTGAGCCTATCATACCAAGCACGAGGTGCTTGCTTCAATCCGTACAGGGCTTCACCAACTTATATACATGATTTGGGTAAGCGACATTCATGAAACCGGGTGGTTGCTCGAGATAAACCTCTTCCTTAATGTATCCGTTTAGGAAGGCGCTCTTGACGTCCATTTGGTACAATCTAATTTTATTATAACTAGCAAATGTTAAAAGCATACGGATGGACTCAAGATGAGCAACCTGGGAAAATGATTCGTCAAAATCCACACCCTCTATCTGAGAATACCCTTGAGCCACCAACCTTGCTTTGTTCCTAGTCATCCTAGACTCACTATCAAGTTTATTTTTGAACACCCATTTCAAGCCTATGACTGGATGGTTATCTGGATGTTCCACTAACACCCATACCTTACTTCGCTCGAATTGGTTCAGCTCCTCATTCATCGCCAAGAACCATGATTCATCTTTTAAGGCTTCTGAAATGTTCTTGGGTTCAATATCAGATAGAAGCATGTTGGGAATTGTGCCATTAATGTTCCTCAGGATTTGAAGTTGCATCACCATTCATGCTAAGATGCATAATGTATTTGATGTGTGCTTTAGTTTATGTATGCAGGTAGTCCATGATTGGACAAGTAAAGAAAATGAGTTGGGCAGTAAACTCAGATTTTGTCAAACTCAGCTCAGAGTTCGTCGAAATCAGCTTGCTGACCGTCGAGCTCAACTCAGCATAAGCTTAAGAAATCAGGATACAAAATTCGTCGAACTTGGCTCGAAGTTCGTCAAGCTCAGGTTACAGTTCATCGAGCTCAGCCCAATGGTTGTCAAGCTGAAGCAAGAGAAAAGATGTCTAAGGTAAAAAGCACTGAGAGGGCTGAGAACATCAAAGTTTGTCGAGCTCAGGTTACAGTTCGTCGAGCTGAGCTCAAAGATTGTCAAGTTAAAGCCAGAAAATCTGTCTAAGGCATAAGTACTGAGTTTGCTGAGAAGAGGGCATTGACACCGCTGAGACAGCTAAGACACCTAGGAAGATAGCATTGAGACAGCTGAAGATGACTGAGAAGATGACATTGAGACAACTGAGTCAACTGAGAAGATGGCGTGGAGACAACTGAGATAGCTGAGAATATGGCATTGAGATAGCTGAGACAGCAGAGACAAAGTGAGCTGGAAACTTTCTAAGTCCAGAAGTGTTGAGTGAAGTAAGTTCACTCAATGCTTCTAAATAAAGTAGAAAGCGCTGAGACAGTCAAAAGGTAAACAGCTGAGAACAACATTAGCTGGAAAGTTTTCTAAGTACAGAAGCATTGAGTGAAACAGGTTCACTTAACACTTCTAATAAAGAGGAAAGTGCTAAAACCAAGATTTATCTCAGCTGATAAAGGAAAAACCACTGAGATCGCTGAGACAAATCCACTGAGACAGTTAAAGTACAGAAACCGTTGAGAAAATAGATAAGAGGAAAGTGCTGAGACAAAGGCTTGTCTCAACTAATAATAAAAAACCACTGAGACCGCTGAGATTGCTGAGACAAAACCGTTGAGACAAAGCTAGGAAATTTTCTAAGTCCAGAAGCGCTGAGAGCCAAGGCTGATGGCATTGAGTGTCTCAACATCACTCAATGCTTGACGAGAATTAGGAAATTTTCTAAGTCCAGATGTTGATGACCACTGCTGACGTCATCAAAGTCAACTCTGCAGATAGCCATTGTGGGAAAGCTGATACAGCGCCGAAAGATGTTTTATCCCTTTCTGATGGAGTTGGCGCTCACCAATCCTTGGTGGGCCCACATACTATGTTGTAGTTGATTCAAATCATCACATATAAAATGGGGAAACAAAAAAGGTTTAGGGTTAACGAATACCCGGGCATCAAACAAAAAAGAAGAAAGAGAAAAAGCAAGAGGCGGCTGGACATCTTCTTCCTCATCAAGCTTAAAAGCTAAAAGTCCAGCCAAGTTAGCCAAAGGGCAAGAAGAAGATAGCTGAAGCACTTCCTGCTCAGCAAGTTGGTTCTCTCAAGAACAAAGCAAGCTGGTTGATCCACTCAACAGCACATAGCTGCTCACCTGTGCAACACGAGAGAAGATAGTTGTAGAAGAATACTCATCCCTTCTACAATAATTTAGCTGGACTGATATCTCCTCAGTCCAGCAGAGCAAACTCAGAGATTTAATATCTGAGTTATTTTTGTTTTCTTCATCTTAAAACTTGTAACCATTTTTCTGTAAGATTCAGGTTTCCTAGATTTGAGTTGCTGGAAGGCTTAATAGCCTGAGGCTGGAGAGTTTATCTCCCTGTGGTAGGATCCAGCTGGATCTGAGTTGCTGGAAGGCTTAATAGCCTGAGGCTGGAGATTTTATCTTTCTATGGTAGGATCCAATTGGATCTAAGTTGCTAGAAGGCTTAATAGCCTGAGGCTGGAGAGTTTATCTCACTGTGGTAGGATCCAACTAGATCTGAGTTGCTGGAAGGCTTAATGGCCTGAGGCTGGAGAGTTTATCTCTCTGCGGTAGGATCCAAGTGGATCTGAGCGGCTGGAAGGCTTAATAGCATGAGGCTAGAGAGTTTATCTCTCTGTGGTAAGATCCAAGTGGATCTGAGTTGCTGGAAGGCTTAATATCCTGAGGCTGGAGAGTTTATCTCTTTGTGGTAGGATCCAAGTGGATCTGAGTTGCTGGAAGGCTTAATAGCCTGAGGCTGGAGAGTTTATCTCTCTGAGGTAGGATCCAAGTGTGAATCTGTGGTAGGTACCTGGAGGGGTACTGAGTGTAGGTGTGCTGTTGCACACTGAGAGTAAGGCTGTGGGCCTGAGGTGTAAGCTCTAAGGAGCATAGTGCTAGAGTTTGTGCCTTGTCCAACAAGTAAGTTGGAAAGGTGGGAGGGAAAGTGGATGTACCCAATTGGGGAACCACTATAAATACTTGTGTGCTTGATGTGTGTGTTTGTTTTACTTTCTTATTGCAGGACATAAGGACAAGCTCTAGATAGTGTAGTAAGAATATAACAAAAGAAGCTATAAATTTCAAAGACCTATTCACCCCATCTAGGTGATTAGCTAACCTTCAACTAAATAACTTTAAAATGGTATCAGAGGGAGGTTACTCAAAAAGGATTTAACAATCTGAGTATACCTCCAAGGTTAGCTAAAAGGGTTACACTTGTGGGTTCAAAAGAGAACCACAAGGAATGGAGCTTCAAGTCTGCAACAAGGAGAACTTTAAGACTTGGAAAAAAGGGTCAAGCAAATCATGGAAGCCTCTGATCCTAGGGTGCTTGCAATAGTTCGTGAAGGACCTTTCATTCCCATGAAGGTCTCAACTTCAAATGCAAGCATACAGACTCCAAAGAGTTATGCAGAGATGTCTGAAGGAGAAATCAACCTTGCATCTATGGATAAGAGGGCACAACACATCATAGTGAGTGCCATGGATGACTCAACCCTCATGAGAGTGGTCCACTGCAATTCAGCAAAAGAGATGTGAGATTGTCTCACTGACTATATGGAAGGGACATAAAAAGTCAGTCTTTCTGACAGTGGCTCAGAGTCTGAAGATGAGAAGAAGAAGAAAAAGACCTTTATGACCAAGAAGGAGAGAAGCTGGACTGATTCTTCATCCTCATATTCTGAAGATAAAGATGAAGAAGCCTACTTAGGGCTGATATCAGTTCCTACAGATCCAGAAGAAGAAATGGAATATCCTGCTGCCAGGATATGAATTAGGGCCTCTCTATCACTCTCAGATAGTGACAATAAGGAGGATGAAGAAATCTATGGATGCCATGAGTTGATGGCAATGTATGCAGAAGAGAGAAGTCAGGAAGATTCAGAATCAATCAAGTTACAATCTCTCTCAAATTCCGCATCTTTCTCTGACTTTGAAACCAGTCCAGATACTGGTACATCTTCATCCTGTGATGAAGATTGCTATGAATCTATGTATGATGTCAATCAATTGATTGATAAGTTTGGACTACTCCTAATTGCTCTAAAGGAGAGCAGATTACTTGCCAAGAGGCAAGCCAAGGAATTAGAGGTTCTAATGACTTATAAAACTCTCTATAACAATAAATCTATTGAGTTTTATAAGAAAAGTCATGAGATGTCTGAGCTCAAGAAAAATCTTGAGTGTCAGACCATGCTTCTAGAAGAAAATAAGAAGCACATCAGATATCTGGAACAAAAGTTCTCAGAGAGGTTGGGGATTGTGATTAACCCTTCTCAGTCACATGGTCAGTTGCTAAAAGCTGCAACTTGCCAAGTGCCTAAGAAGCTGGGTATTGACAACATCAATCACCACTTTAAATCTGATTGCCCTAATAAGTGGACAGTGTTTCAGAAGGCAAATACACCTTCTAAAATGTCAAGTTTGCACCACTCCTGAAGGATCAATCAAATGTGTGCTCCACCAGTGGGGTGAAGGCACATGATCCAAGAAAGAGTGACAGTATACACTCTAGCCACCAAGTTCAGGAGAAGATCTTTAGATTTGGATCCAAGTATCCTTTATCTAAGGAAATGAGAAAGTCCACTAGAAAGCAGGCTCTAAAAATACATCAGGCCCATATTGGACCAGCTATATTTTGTTCCTCAACTCCTTCATTCAAGAAGAAGGGGGCATCATCATGCAATGCTAATCCAGCAAATCCTGGTGTTGCTCACATCTCTCATGGACATCAATTTTGTGCTGTCCTAAAGAGAAGATACAACATTCACAAATGTTAGTGCTGTGGAAAGGTGGGTCACTTTGCCATTGATTGTTGGCATAACCTGAATGTGACTAGTGGACAGAAAGGTGCCCAACCCAGGTAAAGATTTGGGCAGATATTTTATGATGTTAACAAGAACCTAGGACCCAATCATTTTTGGGTGCCTAAGGGAAAATGAACTCTGTTTTGCAGGTTAGTCCAAGTACCTCTCCACTTAAGACTTGATATTTGGACAATGGGTGTTCCAGGGAAATAACTGGGACAAGATAGTTGCTTTTGGAACATGATCCAGAAAAAGCAACATGTTAAGGCTAAGACTGTCAAGTAAGTAATCCTCAAAAGCAAGAGGAAACAAGCCTCAAGGTATGTCTCTCTCTCTCTCTCTCTCTCTCTCTCTTATATAGAGATTTTGCTTGCTATTTGATTGTGTTTTGTTAATTGTGCTCAAAGATGAATCCAATCAAGCAAATAAAAAAATAGTGATTCAATCAACTACATTGTTAATTCTTGCAAGATTTTGCGTTGCAAGATTTATTTGTAATTTACTTAAAAATCACAAGTAAATTATTAGCAAGCCTTAGGGCAAAACAATGCACAAATTGGGTGCCAATAGAACTGGCCCATTAACATGTTAGGTCCCCCCCTCTATTTATCTTGACAAAGTTTGTACTAAATCAAGAAAATTGTACAACCAATCAATAAAGAAAACCACAAATTAAACATGTATGGAACTAATAGATGAAAAGCTAAGTGATATAGTAAAAGCACAATAGTCGGGCATTCCGTGAAGTCAAAAATACCAAACTTAATAGTCAAATGAAAAAAAACTTAATTAAATTAATTAAATCTTTTCATTATATATATAAAGACGACAAGAAATGAAAATCCACATCGCTCTCTAAAATCCATAACCCTAGCCGTCAAGACCGAAACTGTCTCAGCATCTTGCCGCTCTGTTTCAATGGCGCCAAATGTCGTCAAGGAGCTTCAGGATGGATACGAGATAGTGAGGGATGGATTCAATCATGCCTCTCCTGAGATTAAAGCCGTGTTAAGGATGATTGAGGTCGCTGGCTTAGAATACACTCTTTCCGAACCCTCCACCATTCTTAGAAATGAGGTTATGAAATTCTTCTCAAACGTTAAGATGTCCCCATCTCAAAACTCTCTCAGGTCTAAGATTGAAGACATCAAAATCAAGGTAAACCCTAAGAGGTTAGGAAAGACACTTCATATCCCCTCCGTCAACCCTGGCAAGGAAGAAGAGCTCACCGACATGGACATAGACAGTGCTCTCTTATGGTGTGGATACACTGAGGCCAAATCTAGGTATCTTAAAAGGAAATTATTCAATCAAAGAGGAAAATTGCTAGCAGACATTATAGGGAAAGCCCTCATCTGCAAACCTGGATCACATGACACCATCTCCAGGTTCATGTTTGTAGTCATGACCAGAATTATACTAAATATAAAGACCTCATGGACCTCTCTCATCTATCAGAGAATAGTAGACCGCATATCCTCTCCAAATATGGGCAAGATCATTTCATTGTACCTAGTAAACACCTATCCTGAATCCTTCACATAGGAACCGGGGGTGAAGATTCACTACCTGAAAAGAATGGACAAAAATCTTGGATAGATTCTCTAGAGTCTTACCTATGAGCCAACCTACAAGAATAAAGGAATCCTCCAAGGGTACAAGGAAGAAACCACTGAGGAAGAAAGAACTTCCAGCCATGAACCAATACTTGGTTCATCCTCTCCAGCTGATGCTGGTCTGCAAGTTGACTTATCCCTCAGTCAATCCTCTGCAAACATTCAACTTCAGAATACCGCTGTACATGTTGATAAAATCCATGCCAGCTCTAGGTTAGGAGAAATCTCTAAGAATGTTACTGAAGGAGGTAATGTTGAAAAGGATGGGGCAGACATGAATATTACTGATGATGCTGCAGCAGTTGATGATATGCCTATTGCAGAAGATATCTGGGAGCATCTTGAGACATTAGGCACTTATCTTGATAAGTCAAGCCCAGAGAAAAATGCTCAGTCTGAGGGGGAGCATGATCAGATGGATGTGACATATTTGGATCAAGTTGTCAAAAAGATAGTTGAGTCTGCACCCAATACAAGTAAAACTCATTCCCTCTTAATTATTAGTGTTAAAACAATTTTAGCTAAGGAAATGTTTTCTTCTATAGGTTCTGTAGTTAAGGGGGAGACTTCTCAGATCCCTGCTCAGGATGATATACCTCCTCCTATGGGCCATACTTCATCTGCTCTCATCTCCAATGAGGAATTCTTATACCAAATTAAAGTACTCTTGGATACTCAGACAACAACCCTCAAGGAGTATGTTGACCACTCTGTTGCCAAGATGAGGGATAAGCTATTAAGTGAAGTCAAGGAATGCAAAGAAGAAACCTCTCACCTGAATAAACAGGTCACTACCTGGTTTGACATGGCTGGAACTGCTGGCACAAAGCTGACTACCCTTATGAAGTCCATAGAAACAAGCCAGTAATTCTTTGCAACTGACATTGGATATGCCAAAAATTTTGTGAGTGCAACTGATGAAGTAATCAAGGGTGCAACGGATCATATAAATCAACATGTGACCAATATAGCTCTCCACTCTATGGAGCAGGCAATGCTTATGAAAAATGAGCTCCTTACTGACAATAAGAGAATACTTCAACAGTTATCAAATCAAACTGAATCTACCACCACATTACTACACAAGACTATATCTGAAGAAGGCAGAAAGGGGGAGAGCGGCCATGCTAAGACTGCAGGACTCATTAAAGATCATGCATTCAAAGTAATTCAAGGAACTAGGGTTGCACTGCATCTGCCTCTACTGGATAAACAGAGGCCAGAGTATTTAGACTTCCCAGCTCAAGCTAGACTTGCATAGGATGCACAACTTGTTGCCAGAAGAAAAAGGGAAGGGACTCAGATGGCTGAAGAGTTCATGACCAAGAGAAGAGTTGAGAACAGAAATGATCCCGATTATGACCAACTAAGTGATGCCTCTGAGTCTATCATCATAAATGCTTGGATCATCCATGGACAAATTCTAAAGAACATTGATAGTGTTTATCCCTCAGAGAAATGGATAAAACATCTGGAAAGAAACTCCTTAAGAGAAAGAGTATTTAAAGAAAATCTGGTAAGGAGAAGCAATCCTAAGAGAATGCCTTCAAGATACATCCCAAAGCCATTCCTCTACTTCAAGAGTTAGAAGGACAAAGATGAAACCTTGAAGAAGACTGCTGCAACCAAGGATGCTGATGCAAGTTCATCAGGAACAATTGATAGATTTCTGTGTAACAGCCCGATTTTCTCAGCAGGCCAATTTTTGGGTGACACGGCCTGGGACACGGGCGTGTCCCAGGGCATGTCCTGCGTGTGTCGAGTGTCGAGAGGATCAGTCGACGTTTTTCGCTCGACGATATGTCGAGAGAAAGCACACGGCCAAGGACACGGGCGTGTCCCAGGCCGTGTCGTTTGCTCGACGAATATTGCTCGACGATCGTCGAGTGTCGAGATGTGGTCGTCGAGTGTCGAGAAGTGGGTGAACACGGCCTGTGATACGGGCGTGTCACAGGGCGTGTCCCTTCGGTTCGACGAACTCAGCCCGACGAATTTTGTGCTAGGGCGTGTCTTAGTGCCGTGTATGGGCACACGGCCTGGGACACGGGCGTGTCACAGGCCGTGTGAGTCTCGGGCGATTTTGGGATTATTTTCGCCGATGAACACGGCCACAAACACGGGCGTGTCTGAAGGCGTGTTGGGTGACACGGCCCATGACACGGGCGTGTCACTGGTTTGGATAAGTCGGTTGACCACCGCTTGAGGCACACGACCATGGACACGGGCATGTCACAGGCCGTGTCAGGCAAAATTTAAATTTTCCGGCAAAATCATGACCGTCCATTCCTTCAGCCTAGATCCAAGGGCTGAGAGGCCTCCATGTTTCCTTAAGGCCATGAATGAGAAGAGCAATCTCATTTCTCATTTGGTCTTCTCTTTCTTCATTTCTAGTGAGAGAAAGGGAGAGGAAGAAGGAGGAGGAGGCAAGGGGCTGGTCACCGGTGGTGCTGCGGTTTACCGACAAGAGATCTGAAGCCGACATTGTGGAGGAAAAGCTCTTGTGATTCGTTCAAGCTAGCTTGGAGCTCATTGCACCAAAGAGGGCTTCAAGGGTCACGACTTTTCTTCCTAGCCATGTGAAGGCTTCCTTTTGGCATATGTTTGTGATTCCCCCACCAAGAGGTGGCTGATTTTGGGAGTCTTTTGGGTGATTGATGAAATCCCCTTTGTTGGCATATAGATCCGGAATTGGAGTACGGAATAGGCATGCTGTGTGAAGCCCATCTGGACAGGTTGGTCTGGATTGGTGATGTTGCATACGAACCGGAGAAGACTCCGTGATAAACGTGTAGTTTAAGGAGTCAACGGGTTATGCCTGTGAAGAGGAGTAGCAGGAAGTACTGGAGTGGTAGTCCAGGAAAATATCAGTGTTATGCTTTTGGGTCATACCTGTGAATGAGGCACAGGAAGTACTGGGGTGACCAGGAAAGGCCCTTTGTGATGCTTGATGTCGTAGGGTGTCCACCTGTGAAGGGAGTAACATGAAGTACTGGTATGCCCAGGAAAGACCCCTGACATTTGTGATATTGCGGTGTCCACCTGTGAAGAGAGTAACAGGAAGTACTGGGGTGCCCAGGAAAGACCCGCTGAGATTGTGAAATGAATGGGTGTAGAGAAATACCCAGGCTTGAATGCCAAGAACATGATTGGTGAGACCGACCCGCGCCTTTATATAGCCATGAGTACGCTGTACTCGGAGAAGGCAAGGCGATTTGAGCAACAGGGGGTGGAGGATCCGACCTGCGTTATGTCCGTCCGACGTGGACCAAAAGGTGTGGTCTGTTGGAGCACATAACAAGAGTCTTAGGCCTGCACGCCATGACACAATGGGGGGCTACAGGCCATCCCGGTGTAGTAAGACTAGAACTCCGGCTGCACGCCATGTAGTAAATGCTCAAGAGAATTACCGTTGGGTTGTGACCCTGATACGGTGGTGGGCATGTGATTTGCCAGAACACCAAGAATGTGCCCTGAGTACACGGACCGTTGGGCCGGGTGGCGAACGGTTGTGATGGCATGTGTGCGTGAAAGCACATTTTATGAGATATATTGCCATGCTTGTGATATGATATGCCTGCAGGGAATATTACCGCTGCCCCGAGAAAAGGGGTAGGGTATAATGCCATCTTGTGTACTCTTGTAAGACATTCCTATGTATGATATATACAACGTGGAGTTGTGTTATTTGTTGGACATTCAGGGAGGGTTCAAGGAGTTCAAGTTGTACTCTGATATCATCCCGTACCTTCACCGCCTATTTTGTGATATATACTGTGGGGCCCCGGCCGGACCTTCTAGAATATACCATATGAACGGACGGGGTTGTTACATGCTGCTAGCTTAGGATTGTTTAAATTATCACATCTTGTTTTGTAATGTATACCAACAATGTAAAAATTTCAAATCTGTATCAATGAAATTAATATGATTTAGCCCTAACTTCATTGTTGTGTCTAATGTGCTTAAAACTCTCACTTGTATATCTATGGTTGGTAAATATTCTATTTCTTGACATATTTCTTAATTTCCTATTGTTGTCTGGTTAAGTTAATGATTAGGTAGACCTTAATCATAATATTACACTGTCAATAATTGATAATTAAGAACACACAATCATAGTGTTAAGTCATCTCATCTAGGGGGAGTTTTCTAGTACTGAGATGGCTAGTGGTCATGACAATGTGTTCATCAGATCTATCTTGATATTTCCTGTGTTGATGCACCTTAGCATGAATGCTTGTTCTACCTTCTTCAAATAGGAGGATATTGTTGGGAATTGTGCCATACAATGTTCCTTAGGATTTGAAGTTGCATCACCATTCATGCTAAGAGGCACAATGTATTTGATGTGTGATTTAGTTCATGCATGCAGGTAGTCCATGATTGGAGAAGTAAAGAAAAATGAGTTGCACAGTAAACTCAGATTTCGTCGAACTCAGATCAGAGTTCGTCGAAATCAGCTTGCTTATCGTCGAGCTCAACTCAGCATAAGCTTAAGAAATCAGGATACAAAATTCGTCGAACTTAGCTCGAAGTTCGTCGAGCTCAGCCCGACGGTTGTCAAGCTGAAGCAAGAGAAAAAGTGTCTAAGGTAAAAAGTGCTGAGTGCGCTGAGAAGATCAAAGTTCGTCGAGCTCAGGTTGCGGTTTGTCGAGATGAGCTCAAAGCTTGTCAAGTTAAAGCCAAAAAATCTATCTAAGGCATAAGCACTGAGTCCGCTGAGAAGAAGGCGTTGACACCGCTGAGACAGCTGAGACAGCTGGGAAGATAGCTTTGAGACAGATGAAGACGACTGAGAAGATGACATTGAGACAGCTGAGTCAGTTGAGAAGATAGCGTTGATACAACTGAGACAGCTGAGAAGATGGCATTGAGATAGCTGAGATAACAGAGATAAAGTGAGCTGGAAACTTTCTAAGTCCAGAAGCGTTGAGTGAAGCAAGTTCTCTCAATGCTTCTAATAAAGCAAGAAGCGCTGAGATAGTCAAAAGGTAAACAACTGAGAACAACATTAGCTGGAATTTTTTCTAAGTCCAGAAGCGTTGAGTGAATCAGGTTCACTCAATGCTTCTAATGAAGAGGAAAGCACTGAAACCAAGAATTGTCTCTGCTGATAAATGAAAAACCGCTGAGACCGCTGAGACAAATCCGCTGAGACAGTTAAAGTACAGAAACCGCTGAGACAGTAGATAAGAGGAAAGCGTTGAGACAAAGGCTTGTCTCAGCTAATAATGGAAAACCGCTGAGACAGCTGAGACTGCTAAGATAAAACTGCCGAGACAAAGCCAGGAAATTTTCTAAGTCCAGAAGCGCTGAGAGCCAAGACTGATGGCGTTGAGTGTCTCAACATCACTCAACGCTTGATAAGATTCAGGAAATTTTCTAAGTCCAGATGTTGATGACCACTGCTGACGTCATCAAAGTCAAATCTGCAGATTGCCATTGCGGAAAAGCTGCTACAGTGCCGAAAGATATTTTGTCCCTTTCTGATGGAGTTGGCGATCACCAATTATTGGCGGGCCCACATACTATGTTGTCGTTGATTCAAATCAATGTATATAAAAGGGGGAAACAGAAAAGGTTTAGGGTTAACGAATACCCAGACATCAAATGCAAAAAAGAAGAAAGAGAAAAAACAAGAGGCGGTTGTACATCTTCTTCCTCATCAAGCTTGAAAGCTAAAAGTCCCGCCAAGTTAGCCAAAGGGCAAGAAGAAGATAGCTGGAGCACTTCATGCTGAGCAAGTTGGTTCTCTCAAGAACAAAGCAAGATGGTTGATTCACTCAACAGTAGATAGCTGCTCACCTGTGCAACAAGAGAGAAGATAGCTGTATAAGAATACTCATCCCTTCTACAAAAAGTTAGCTGTACTGATATCTGCTCAGTCCAGTAGAGCAAACTCTTAGATTTAATCTCTGAGTTATTTTTGTTTTCTTCATCTTAAAACTTACAACCATTTTGCTGTAGGATTAATGTTTCCTGGATCTGAGTTGCTGGAAGGCTTAATAGCCTGAAGCTGGAGAGTTTATCTCTCTATGGTAGGATCCAACTGGATCTGAGTTGCTGGAAGGCTTAATAGCCTGAGGCTGGAGAGTTTATCTCTCTATGGTAGGATCCAACTGGATCCAAGTTACTGGAAGGCTTAATAGCCCGAGGCTGAAAAGTTTATCTCTTTGTGGTAGGATCCAACTGGATCTGAGTTGTTGGAAGGCTTAATAGCCTGAGGCCGAAGAGTTTATCTCTCTGTGGTAGGATCCAAGTGGATCTGAGCTGTTGGAAGGCTTAATAGCCTGAGGCTGGAGAGTTTATCTCTTTGTGGTAGGATCCAAGTGGATCTGAGTTGCTGGAAGGCTTAATACCCTGAGGTTGGAGAGTTTATCTCTCTGTGGTAGGATCCAAGTGGATCTGAGTTACTGGAAGGCTTAATATCCCGAGGCTGGAGATTTTATGTAACACCCCATATCCGTCGCATAACATATAGCAGTAGGTCCGGCCAGGGCCCGACGCCATATACCATAGACAGACCGGGTGGTTACTCAATGGAAACCATCCAACCAATCCAACGTCCTACACAGGGCATTCTAGCGGAAGCAGTTTTATAAGTTGCAATTAAAGAACCCAGCACAAAGAGCACGAATATCCACTAACACACCAAATAGTAATGTAGTACATACACAAGTACTGGCCTTAAGGCCTTACAAAAGGTTTACTTCAAATTACATGTTTTACAACCCACGACACGCAGGCCGGTCATACATGAATAAAAGCAAGTAAACACTCCAATTAGGCCTTCGAGAGCCGGCTTCGCAATTTAGGCTTTAGCCCGCTATTGACCGCTTGGTCCAGCAGCACCTGTAAGCAACAAACCATCGCACGGTGGCAAACAAAAGCAACGGTTAGCAATGCTGACCAAATTATAACGATCCCGCCCCCAACGCGGGGCGGCGATGCTCCTTCCCTGCATTTTATTAGTATAATCAAGCAATATAGTACTATCAACTTCACAGGTGTAGGCACGCACGTCCACACACCCCGTGCACTCAGGGCACATTCTCGGTGAACCGGCCAATGTCACGTCAATTTAAGCCATAGACATTCCGGACTCACCACCGCCACTTTGACGGCCAAACATATGAGCAATTTGTCTTCCCGACATGGGTCACGTCAATTTAAGCCATAGAGCGCCGAAGACCCTCATCTATGCCAACGGCTCTAACCGAACGACATAGAACGGGTACGGTTCCATCTATCCCGTGCTCACATCACAACGACAATTTAAGCCATATGCGCAGGTCAAACTTCTCCCGAGTCCCGTTTCCATCACATACTTCACATAACCCGGTTATGTTCAAGTTGGTTCCCAGGCCACCAAGTTGGCAAGATCACCCATCCGCCCAGTTTTCCGGGTGCACCTTAGGGTTAATCCCCAAGGCTCCCTGTTGCAATCTACCACGTAGAAAAACCGAAAACAAACATTCGCACGGAGTCTTCTCCGGCATTTATGCAATGCAACATCACCGATCCAGACTAACATGTCCGGGTAGGCTTCACACATCATGCCTATGTCCGTTCTCGAATACGGACTCTAAACAACAGGGACTTTACATATCTACCCGAAGGAACGCCTCCAACTCACCGCAAACATGCGAGAGCGGGCTTCCTATGCAAAGAAGGAGAGCTTCACATGCTCAAGAAGAGAATCGTTACCCTAACGTTCTTCCTTGGCGCCATGGAAATGTAAACGGATGAAAAGCACCGCACTCTCTTTGCCTCCGTAGATCCGAAGTCGGCTCGCGATTTGGAGCTTCGAAGCTCGTCCAATGGCCGGATCTAAGTTTCTTCTTCCTCCTTTGCTCTCCTCTCTCTCTTGACTTAGAAAGAGAACCACTCAAAAGAAATGAGGGTTTCAAGGGTCCAATCCCGTGTATATCCCCTCAGGAACAACACCCAGCCGTTGGATCCCGAATTAAAGAAACGAACGGCCACAATCCAGATATAAAATGCAGAATCTGGGCTGAACACGGCCTGTGACACGCCCGTGTCCAGGGCCGTGTCCCTCATTCGCCGTCAAAATCGACGCGTCTGGAACAACACACGGGCATCCGACACGCCTGTGTTCGACCTGACACGCCCGTGTTCCAACTAACACGGCCGTGTGGTCGGCCGTGTGCCTCCATTGACACAGCCCAGAAAACAACCCGAGACTCACACGGGTCTTGGACACGCCCGTATCCACGCCCGTGTCACACCCGAACACGCCTAGGCTTCAGGCCGTGTTCATAGTCTTGACACTTCGTTGAGCGAAGTTCATCGACCACATGACACGGCCTTGGACACGCCCGTGTCCTAGGCCGTGTGCCTTGTCTCGACACATCGTCGAGCGAAAATGTCGACTTCGCGGGTCGATTGTCGACACGGGCTCGACATGCCCTGAGACACGCCCGTATCTTAGGCTGTGTGCCCCGTCTCGACACATCGTCGAGCGCAAAATGTCGACTTCGCGGCCAAATCGTTGACTCGAGCCTGACACGCCCTGGGACACGCCCGTGTCCCAGGCCGTGTGCCTCCTGCCAAATACCAGATTTGGCCCAAAACGCCTCCCGTCGCTCTTTTGAGTTTCGGGGCGTTACAACTCTCCCCCTCTTAAAAGAATTTCGTCCACGAAATTTCATAAAGGAAAGACAAGTACCAAAATTAAATTATACCTGAGCGGAACAACTCTGGATACTCGTCAAGCATAGTCTGCTCTCGTTCCCAAGAGAGCTCCTCTCGACCGCAATTGTCCCATCGGACCTTGACCATCCTGATCTCTTTATTGCGTAGCCGCTTGACCTCCGAGTCTTCAACCGCACGGGTTTGACCTTTGTCGTCAACCCACAATCAATCGGCACTTGATCGACCGCGATCACTTGCGTAGGCTCTTGCACCGCCTTCCGTAGCACCGATATTTGGAATACATCATGTAAACCACTAAGCTCCACTGAAAGCTTCAAATGATAGGCTGCTTCGCCAACCCGCTCCAGAACCTCAAACGGCCTAAGGTACCTCAGGCTTAGCTTTTTCAATCGCCGCACCCGCGAGACACCCTTGAACGGCTTGATCTTTAAGTACACCCAGTGGCCCACAGCGAACTCCACGTTCCTGTGCTTGGCATTATAGTACTTCGCTTGTCGGTCCTGAGCGATAAGCAACCTCTCCCGAATGGTACGAACCAAAGACGTAGCATCTTCCACCTCTTGGCGCTTGTACAACTTTGACTCACCCGTTTCTAACCAAGACAGCGGCGTGCGACATTTTCTACCATAAAGGGCCTCGAAGGGCGCCATTTGAATACTCACCTGGTAGCTATTGTTGTACGCAAATTCCACCAAATAAAGATGATCTTCCCATTGCTTTACAAAGTCCAAGACACACGTGCGGAGCATGTCTTCCATAGTCCTATTGAACCTCTCGGTCTGCCCATCTGTTTGCGGATGGAAGGCTGTGCTGAATTTTAACTTTGTTCCCAACATTTGATGCACTAGCCTCCAATCATTGAACGTGAACCGCCCATCTCGGTCACTCACGATGCTGCGGGGCACACCGTGAAGCCGTACTATATTATCCACATATAACTTTGCCAACTTCTCCACAGGATCATCCTTCCTATGCGGAATGAAATGCGACACCTTTGTTAACCGATCTACGACTACCTAGATGACGTCGTTTCCTTTTTGTGACCTTGGCAAACCGTGCACAAAGTCCATAGTGATGTCGTCGAATTTCCACTCCGGAATATGCAAGGACTTCAGAAATCCTCCCGGCTTTTGGCATTCCTCCTTCACCAAGGCGCAAGTTTGGCACTTCGCCACGTAGAGTGCCACATCCTTCTTCAAACCCGGCCACCAAAACAGTTTCTTCACGTCGCGGTACATCTTTGTGCTCCCCGGGTGAATCGAGTACTTGGTATGGTGCGCCTCGTACAATAAATCCACCCAACTGCCCACGCTTGGGACGCAAATACGACCGTCTTTCTAAAGCAATCCATCCTCCACAACGAATTGGGAATTTGGCCCATCCAGAGCCTCTACCATGAACTGCTTCATATGGACATTCATATCCAATGCCTACCGAATCCGATTAGCCAGGTCATATTGAACTTCAGTCCAATTCAAGAGTGCTTCAACACTTGCTTGCTTATCCACGCAAAAATCTCCAACGCCTCCAACTCTCGAACCAACCGCTCGTCATGGATCGACAGCCAATTGGCTTGAGCTGGGGCTCAGCGACTCAATGCGTCCGCAACCACATTACCTTTACCAGGCACGTAGTGGATCTTGAATGTATAGTCCCCCATGAACTCCATCCATCTATGCTGCCGCATATTCAGATCTTTCTGACCAATCAAATACTTCAGGCTCTTATGATCGGTGTAGATATCAATCTTCACACCGTACAAATAATACCTCCACAGCTTCAAGGCAAAAATCACGGCCGCTAACTCCAAGTCATGGACCGGATAGCTCCTCTCGTGCACTTTCAGCTGTCTCAAGCCATAAGCTATCACACTTCTGTGTTGCAGTAGCACGCAACCCAAACCGCTGCCCGAAGCATCGCTATAAATCTCATAACCTTCGGTCCCACTCGGCGAACTCAGCACAGGCGCCGTGGTCAACCGACATTTCAACTCCTCAAAAGCTTGTGCGCACTCTGACGTCCAAACGAACTTCTGCTCCTTCCTCGTCAAAGTAGTGAGAGGTAACGCTATCCGCGAGAAGTTATCTATGAAGCGCCTATAATAGCCGGCAAGCCCCAGAAAGCTCCGTACTTCCGCTACCGTAGAAAGCTCAGGCCACTCCCGTATCGCAACAATCTTCGCCGGATCTACTGCAATACCTTCCCCACTCACTATATGACCGAGGAACGCCACCGAGGATAACCAAAACTCGCACTTCGAGAACTTGGCGTACAATTGATTCCTTCTTAGCGTCTCCAAAACCAAATGAAGATGGCTGAAGTGATCTTCCTCACTCTGCGAGTACACCAAAATATTGTCGAGGAAGACGCTCACAAAATGGTCCAAGTACTCCCTGAAGGTCCTGTTCATCAAATACATGAACACTGACGGCGCATTAGTCAGTCCAAACGGCATGACCGTAAACTCGTAATGCCCGTATCTCGTACTGAACGCTGTCTTCGGGATATCACTCTCCCTTATTCGCAGCTGATAGTACTCGGATTTAAGATCCAACTTCGAGTACACCGTTGACCCGACCAACTGATCAAAAAGATCATCGATCCGTGGGATCGGGTACTTGTTCTTTTCCGTCAACTTTTTGAGCTCCCGATAATCAATACATAGCCTCAAGCTTCCGTCCTTCTTCTTAACAAGGAGGACCGACGCGCTCCAAGGTGAAGAGCTTGGACGCACATACCCTTGCTCCAACAACTCTTGTAGTTGCACCTTCAGCTCCGCCATTTCCTTAGGCGCTAGCCGATATGGAGAGCGTGACACAGGCTTTGCACCTGGTACGAGCACTATCGTAAAATCTATCTCTCGTTGAGGCGGGGCTTCAGGAAGATCGCTAGGGAACACATCAGGGTACTCCGATACCACTGAAATACTATCCAAAGCGGGCTTCGGCTTTGCAACCTCCACTAGTGTAAAGAACAGTTCTGCACCGATGCAAACCGCCTTCACCACCTGAAGAGCAGACATCAACGTCTTGCTCGACCCCCTTCAAGCCCGTGAAAGTCGTCTCACGACTTGCTCCCAGCTTGACTTCCTTGCTACCACAATCAATATAGGCTCCCTGCTCCGAGAGCCAGTCCACGCCAAATATCACGTCGAGCTCCCCTAGCGGTAGTAACGACACTTGTAAGTCAAAGTCTTGGCTCCCTGACCACACCTAAGCGCAACAGATTTTACCCACACGCATTGAGCGCCATTGGACCATAGCGCATCCAATTTGTCTCTTACCATCGAAGGAGGTACTCTGACGCGTAAAATAATTCCTAAATAAAGGAATGCGAAGCTTCGTTTACACGAACGGTGCTCTCGCCGGATAAATGAAAATCAGAACAAAGCTTAGCACAAGTAGTTCTAAGCTAACATGCACAAGGGAGACAAGTATTCAAGGCTAAACTGCTATAACTTTAAACCGTACCTGTCATCATGACAGCATGCTTCTTCTCGGACTTGGGACGTCCGCTCCAGCAGTCTCGGGCAAAGTGCCCCGGTTTTCCACAAATGAAACATGCACCCAGGATCCGACCCGTAGTCGCCCCAGAAGCACCAGAAGAAGGAGCTGGACCCGATGTCCTAGAATTCTTAAAGAACCTTTGATAGCCGGACTTTGAAGTAGTCGGCACTTTGAACCCCGACCTCTTATCACCAGGGTTTTCCTTTAACTTCTGAGCACCCATCCGATAGTCTCGGGCAAAGTGCCCTTCCATGCCACACTTAAAACAACCATATGGAGCCTGACCAGTAGACATTTTAGACTTCTTATTCCTCCTCCTTCAGTATTCAGATTTTGCAGAATCTGGAGAGTCTAGTACCCAAAGCTCCGACGTCCGATTGACTTTTGCCAAATCTTCTTCCAAAGATCTAACTGATTCTACCAAGGCTCGGAATACCAATAACTTTGGTCCTAGCAACAGAATTCGCAATTCGCCGCGCAGGCCATTATAAAACCTATCGACCATTGACTGCTCGCTCTCCACTTCAGAGCCTGGGTAGCATCTTATCATCAGAAACGCTTGCAAATAATCTTCAACTGAGTGCGTACCCTGCACTAAGAGCATGTTCAACTGCTGCCCCAAAGGTCCTATAAATGCCGTTTGCTCCATCACACCACCCGACGTTGGAACAATAGGGGACCGCACACGTCTTTCATTTTATGCTCCAATCGCAGTGAACACTGCTTCCACCACCATTCTTATGGTTTCGGCGGAGGGAAGGGTTGCAGGCATCTCACCAGGTGTACTATGAACCTCAGAAACCTGATGTTCTGACGGCCCAGCACCGCTTCCGGTCACCTATAGTGGTACAAAACACCGTTAAGCGACCAAACAAAATTGCAAACAACAATTATAGGAACACGCAGGTTCCCCAAACACGTGTATTTTCATTCCTAAGTGGACATTCATGGGTTCTTTTGATGTGATAACGATGACGCACACACATGTGCTCACCACGCCTTAAAAAGAATTCTTCCACGAATTCAGTTAAGCCGGACTGAAACCAGTAGTCTGATACCAAATTAAAACACACCCTATCCATCACATAGCATATAACAGTAGGTCCGACCGGGGCCCAACACAATATACCACAGACAAACCGGGTGGTTACTCAATGGAAACAATCCAACCAATCCAACGTCATACACAGGGCATTCTAGCGGAAGCAGTTTTATAAGTTGCAATTAAAGAACCCAGCACAAAGAGCACGAATGTCCACTAACACACCAAATAGGAATGTAGTACTGGCCTTAAGGCCTTACAAAAGGTTTACTTCAAATTACATGTTTTACAAACCACGACACGCAGGCCGGTCATACATGAATAAAAGCAAGTAAACACTCCAATTAGGCCTTCGAGAGCCGGCTTCACAATTTAGGCTTTAGCCCGCTATTGACCGCTTGGTCCAGCAACACCTATGAGCAACAAACTACCAACACTCCCTGAGCCCGTAGCACTACCCGTGTCACTACCCGTGTATAGACACGCCCGTATCACTACCCGTGTCCTACTCTGGACAAATTAACTTCTCCTCCCTTACTCGAGTGGAAGCCTAACTGCCAACACTCCCTGAGCCCAAGTCAACTCTCTTGACTTAAAAGTGCGCACGAGGGGCCTAGCGCGAATTTGGACGTTACAAATCCTATAAACAAAAAAAAAGATTGCGTCCCCGAAATCAGGCTAAGGCTATGGGGAGAGAATTGCACAATAAAATAAAATATACTTTTAAAATTACCTTGATGAAACAACTCCAGGTAGAGCTTTTGCATCAAGTCCACTGGCTCCCATGTATACTCCTCCTTCCCATGGTTAGACCACAACACCTTTACTAAAGGAACACTCTTGCGGCGCAAAATCCTTGTCTTGTTCTCTACTATCCGCACCGGTTCTAGTCGTACAAATCTATCGGTTGCTACTGCTCCATCAATGGTGAGAATATGTTGATCGGTCCGCAACAGTGCCTTCCGAAGAGATGACACATCGAATACGTCATGAAGGTTCTCCAGCTCTGGTGGTAACTCCAACTTGTAGGCCAAAGGGCCAATCTTTTCCAATATGGTGTAAGGTCCCACATACCTTGTGCTGATCTTCTTCACACCACGTACCCGTGACACTCCATGAATCGGCCGGATTTTCAGGAACGCTTTGTCACCTACCTAAAATTCTACCATCCGGTGCTTTGCATTATAATATTTAGCCTGCCGACTTTGAGCCTCAAGTATGCGGTCCCGCATTAGTCTAACAGCCGCATTGATATCATCGATGTACTCAATTCCTAAAACCTTCGGGTCTTCATCTTGTACCCATGACAAGGGGGTTCTACACCTTCTTCTGTAAAGGGCTTCATGGGGTGCCATCCCGATGCTGGTATGGTGACTGTTGTTATAGGAGAATTTCACGAGGGGTAAGAGCCTTTACCACGGCTCTCATCTATCCAACACACACAGTCTCAATAGGTCTTCCAATGTTCTGATGGTCCTCTCATACTGCCAGTCCGTCTGAGGATGAAATGATGTGCTAAAGGTAAGGCGTGAACCCAAGTACGCCTGTACGATCTTCCATTCTCTAGAGGTAAACCGACCATCCCGGTCAGAAATAATTGTCTTTGGCACACCATGATACCGTACAAACTGCTTCACAAAGAGGCATACCAAAACATCCACATGAGCTTCTTTCTTCATAGGAATAAACTTGGTTACCTTTTTCAGGCGGTCAACGATTACCCACACTGAATCATTCCCTGAGTGTGAGCGAGGAAATCCGTGGATGAAGTCCATGGAGATATCCTCAAACTTCCACTCGGGGATGGGCAATGGTTGTAATAACCCTCCGGGGCTCATGCATTCTGCCTTCACCCTTTGACAGACCTCGCAATGTGTAACAAAATATCTGACGTCTTTCTTCATACCCGACCAACACATGGTCCTTTACAAGTCGGCGTACATCTTGGCAATCCCAGGATGCACTGAATACGGAGAGCAATGAGCCTCTCTCAAGATATCTTCCCGAATTTTACCACCCTTGGGAATGTAAAGCCTACTACGGAGATGAACGAGGCCGTCTTTTAGGGAATACTCATCAGTAGTCCCCTTTTCAATTAACTTGATTACCGGGGCCAGAGCAGCATCCTTTCCTTGCTCCGCCTGGATTCAGTCCCGAATATCACAGATCATGCTCATCGCGGTTAGATACTCCGCATACACTTCCGATTGGTCTTTATATACCAGGGTAATCTCCATCTCTTCGAGCATCCGAGATAACTCCATCATACTCATCAATTGGGACTCAGGGTTCGATTCTGGTACCTTTCTACTCAAAGCATCAGCTACGAAATTTGCTTTTCTGGGGTGGTAGTTCAAGGTGAATTCATAATCGCATAAAAACTCTAACCACCGCCGCTGTCTCAAATTCAATTCCTTCTGAGTATGGACGTACTTTAGATTCTTGTGGTCCAAAAAGATTTCGCAGTGGACGCCATATAGATAGTGTCTCCAAATCTTCAAGGCGAACACCACCGCTCCCAATTCTAAATCATGTACTGGGTAGTTGAGTTCATGCTTCTTTAGTTGCCTTGAGGCATAAGCAATCACATGACCATGCTGCATCAATACCGCTCCCATCCCTTAAAACGACACGTCGGTGTAAACTTGAAATCCTTCCTTCCCAGATGGAAGGGCTAGGATGGGTACGGACGTAAGTCTATCCTTTAGTTCTTGGGATTCACACTGGGGTGTCCACTCATATGGCACACCTTTCTTTGTCATGGTTGTAAAAGGAAGGGCAATCTTTGAGAACCCTTTTACAAACTTGTGATAATACCCGACAAGTCCAAGGAAGCTCCGTACATCGGCCGCTGATTTCAAGGGCGATCACTCCCTCACGGCATGCACTTTGGGCGGATCCATAGCTAGTCTAGCCCCACTGGTCACATTGCCTAAGAAGGAAACCTCTTGGAGCTAGAATTCGCACTTGCCGAACTTGGCAAGCAAGGCGTGCTCGTTTAGCTTCCTCGGTACTAGGGTCAGATGTTAGACATGCCCTTCCTCTGTCTTTGAGTAGACAAAAATGTCATTGATGAAAATGATGACGAAGATATCTAGATAAGGCTCGAACACTTTGTTCATCAAACTCATAAAAGCTGATGGGGCATTTGTGATCCCAAACGGAATCACGTTGAACTCGTACAAACCGTACCTTGAGGTGAAGGCTATTTTCTGAATGTCCTCTTCTTGTATCCTCAACTGATAATACCCCGAGCGCAAATCCAACTTGGAAAACCAATGCGCTCCTACCAATTGATCGAACAACTCGTCGATCCGGGGTAGCGGATAAGTGTTTCGCACCGTTAGTCGATTGAGCTCCCGATAGTCTATGCATAATCGCAAGGTTTCATCCTTCTTATTAACGAATAGAACAGGGGCTCCCCAAGGTGATGAGCTGGGGTGAACAAAACCTGATTCCACCAGTTCTTACAACTGAACTCTAAAATCTGCGAGTTCCTTCGGGGCCATTAGGTAATGGGTCCTGGAGACGGGCTTTGCACCCAGTACTAGCTTAATTTGAAAATCTGCCTCTCTATGTGGGGGTAATACTGGAAATTTCTCAGGAAATACCTCGGGAAAGTCCCGCACTACTCGCACATCCTTCATATCTATTTTCATCTCCTTCAGTTCAAAACATATCATGCATACTTCTTCCCCCCTCATGTGAGCTTTCAAGGCTTGAATCAAAGATAATAACAAACGAGGTGCGAATTTTATACCTTGAAAGATGACATCAGTGTCCCCATGTCTCAAGTAAATTCACTTCTCCGCACAGTCAATTCTTGCGTAGTGCCAATCCAACAATGTCATGCCCAGAATGAGATCAAATTCTAGCATTCTCAAAACTGTGGCAGGGGTATCAAAGATCTTTCCCCCAATGAGTATCTCCAATTCGCACTTGGCGGTTGCGGTCATCTCAGAGCCATCTGGGAGGCGTACTCGTCAAGCAATACCAGTGAAGTATTGCACTCCTTCTAGGTCTTTAATGAAGTACGCATACATAAACGAGTGTGAGGCACCGATATCGAATAACGTACAGGCCGGTTTCCCACCGACCACCACGGTGCCTAAGTACAAATAGCAATACTCAAAGCAAGATCTCTAGTACATCTTAAGCAACTTAAGGTTAATAATGAAGATGTGATAACTAACTGTAACATACCTGCAATCACCTCCTGAGGGTTCCGCTCTTGTGTCATGTCCAGCGCAAACACCTGATTCCGAGCAGGCCCGGGGTTTCATCCTCATAGTCCTCGTCCTCGACCACGCATATGTCCCCGCCCTCGTGGTACTACCGGAGGGAGAACAAAAGGAGCATTCCCAAATAGCTGTGGGCAGTAACGTCGGATGTGGCCCGGTTGGTTGCATTGGAAGCACACTCGCTCATTCTGCCCCTCGGGTTGCTGAAACTGTTGAAGCTGTGGAGGTGGAGGCAATGCTGGCGGCTGTGGAACCGGGTGCTCCATTCTAAAATTCTGGTGGAAATGCATGCCACCTCTCTGATGTCCTCTTCCTCCTCCTTAGTCATGTCTTCTTCTATTGCTAGGGCCAGCTTCCATCACACCCTCAACAGGTCTCTTACCATTTCCCAAGTGGTCTGCTTCTAGCCTCTTCGCCATGTCAATTATTTCCACCAAGCTGGAGTCCGCTATAAACAAAAGGGCCTGCCTTAGGGGTTCCCGTAGCCCTTTGTAGAAGCGCATAGCGTATCGTCTGTCATCCAAGTCATATGAGTTAGCAAATCTTGCGAGATGTTGGAACTCTCGTTGATACTCCGTAACCGACTTTGATCCTTGCTTCAGCTGTAAAAATCTCTCTTCGAGTTCATCTCTAGCAGATGAGGGAATGAAGTGCTCTAAAAAGGCTCCTGAGAACTAGCTCCAGCTAATCTCCTTATAAACTCGCCCTTGAAAGGTGGAGCCCATGAGTGAATTCCACCACCTCTTAGCGTGCAGTTCCAGGAGTGTCACTACTAGGGTCACAACCATATTGTTCGGACATCTAATTCCCTCCAGTAGTTCTTGCACGGTGTCGAGCCATTCCTCCGTACGCACTGCCGACTCTGTCCCAAGGTAGGTAGGAGGGGAGAGAGCTCGTAAAGTGCTAAAATAATTGGAGCCCAGATCTTGTTGTTGTACGGGGGCTTATTGGGATCTAAAGGCATCCAAGATAGCTGTGAACGTCTGCCCTAGCTCCGATTGCTGAAACTATGTGGGTACGGACGGGGCGGGGGTGACCCCCACTGGCTTAACGTGCACTGGGATCTACACGTATAATACAAACCTAAATCAGGTTGGCGAATCTCAAGGTCAAAGTTGGACATATTTAGTGTGAATTACATATGGGCACACCATAATTTCCGCTAAGTCAATTTGTCCCCAAACTGACTAATCGAACGGGAGTGGCACCATTGTTGAATGACTTCTTTAGTTCAGGATCGTAGAAAGCTGATACCATTTGTAAGACCCCCTCCCAGAACATAAAACACGGCACGAGGGGAGTCTTATGCCCAGAACAGCCGCCTTGCAGTAGTGCTAGCACACATGCTAACCTGTACCACAAGACGCCTATCCCGCCGGCTATAACCAGTATCAACCAATGCCAACCCAACCAAGAATATAAAACAGAAGTCAATCCACACATAAGTAAATTATTCCAAAAGTACATCAAGAAAAAGAAGCTACAATAGGCTTCTAAAATATCAGAGTACGGGTAAAACTTGCCCAAAGGGTTACATCAAGAGTCTCTCAAACTCACTTTGGTGACTGACGGTATCGACAGCACCGTCCCTTCAAGCCCTATTGTCCTGGCCTGGCTGTCCTACTGCAAAATCTGCGGCTGCTCTGACTGCGGGGTTTCCTCCAAAAATGAAGACATAGCAACCATTAGTCACAAAGACTAAGTGACTATCACATCCGCTCCCCCAATGACTCGGCACCGGGAGGAGAAAGGAACAAGGGTACAATATATATAAGAAGAGCAGAAGTACAAACAGGTGGTATAGAGTGATCAATATCAATGTATATAAGCAGCACAATAAATGAGTAACCATCTACTCTAGCAGTTCTACCATCTACAGTAGTATAAAAATTATAGAGGTACAACAAAAGTATCTCAACTTATATGAATGCCCATACATACATATAAGTTGAGGTTCAGCTCAGCATAATAGTAACTCATCGTATAAGAGTGAAAATACAAACTTATACGATAAGGATCTTGTGTATTCAATATAATATAATGATATGAATGCAATGCAATGACTCACCCATGATCACGCACATACAATTACTATGTCGACACAGAATTGTAGTTCCCACTTTTCGAGCAGGTAGCTAACCTCTTGGGCAACAAACGTCGTGGCCAGGCGGTGACAGTAGAGCGGGCTTCTCCACTACTAGGCGGGATTATCCACTACTAGGAGGGCATCCACACTACCAATCCTAGACCTCCGTATGCTTCAATGCTAAGAACACAACAGCGAAGCTCCCATGCTTACTACGACTCAGCGGGAGTCTCGGGTAGATGTGCACCGAGAACCAAGCCCCGAACTAGCCCATGTTGTGACCCGGAAGGAGCCTCAGAAAAAGCACAAGGACCAAGCCCAATCGTCCACTTGGCTTGGAAGGAGCCCCGGGAATGAGCACCGAGTACCAAGCCTAACCGGCCAAAGTCTATCTGTCAACTCCCGTCGGTGCGACTACTGGCGAGTCCGGAGACCTGCCACACTATCCTTAACCCAGGATTACAACACCGCGTGTCGACTCACACCACATGCAATTTCACATCATCGTGGCATGGAAGGAGCCTCAGGAATGAACACCGAGTACCAAGCCCAACCGTCCACGTACGTCTCATCTCAACATTACCAAACCAGCGCGGTCAAAACCCCCGCACTTACACACTTTCACAACCTCGTGCCCCAAGGTACTTATGTTTTCATTATCAGTGTAAGGCTATTTCACACATTCATCATCTAAGACCACGACCATTTGTTCGTAATAGTCATTACCAATTATATACAGCATGTTCAAGCCAAGCTCATCATTATTCAACACATTACCAATGTCAAGTATGTTCTCAATATTTCACATATTTAAATCTTTCTCTAACCTCCACCAAATCTTCTCGGTTGAGTGCACCTTACCACACCATTTGTTCCTTAAGGATCTATCCAACAAATGTCATTAACATATTTCACAAAATCATTTATAGTCTAAATTCCACAAACATTAACATTACTATACTACGATCTCTCTACCAATACAAAACAAACACAAGAATTACACGTGCATGAATGATTACTGTACAACAACTTCAAACGAGGATTCCCGAGGCTACATGAATCCGGTGAAGGATACAGGTATTCATATCTACTCAAATCATCAGTAAATGTAACAAAGTAGAAGAACCCGCCTCTAGCCATATAACTCATGGGTCCACATGCATCACATTGTACTACACCCAAGAGATCACCAGCCCTCTCATTGAAGCCAGTGAAAGAAACTTTAGTCATCTTGCCTAACAAATAAGATTCGCATCTCTCAAATGATTCATATTCAAATGAGTCCAACAGTCCATCTCTATGGAGCTTGGATGTACGTTTCTCATTTATATGGCCCAAAAAACAATGTCAAAGATACGTAGGGTTCGAGTCATTTGTTCTTTGTCTTTTAGTATTTTCAATATTACAGATCAGATGGTCTAAGTTCAAAACATACAGACCATTAAATATTTGGAGTACACCATAACAAACATCATTCTTAAATATTGAACAACAGTTGTTCTTAATATTAAAAGAAAAACCCATCATGTCCAAACATGAAATGGATATAATGTTTCTAGTTATGGAAGGAACAAAATGACAATTATTTAGTTCTATTACAAGCCCACTGGGAAAAGTAAGACAATAAACCCCCACGACAACGACAACAACTCTTGTTCCATTCCCAACGTGCAGGTCCACCTCTCCTTTACTCAGCATTCTTCTCCTACCTAGTTCCTGCACATTTATACAAATGTGTGACTCACATCCGATATCCAATACCCAAGATGAAGGAGCAGAAAGGTTTATCTCTATAACATATATACCTGAAGTAGAGGTCATACCTCCTCTCATCTTTTGCAGACCCTCAATGTATGAAGGACAATTCCTCCTCCAATGACCAGCCTTACCACAATGGTGTCACTTCCCTTCTTTCCCCGAGCCTTTCTTTTTCAGTGTAGAAGACTTGGGCTCCAGTCCAGACTTAGGTGCCACCTTCGTCTTCTTGAAGCCCCTGACCTTGCCCTTGCCTTTCTGCACCATCAATATGGAGCTAGCAGACTTGGCCTTCTTCATATTAATCTCGGCAGTTCGCAACATGCCTAGGAGCTCGGGAAGTGTCTTGTCTATTTCATTCATGTTATAGTTCAAGATGAACTGCTCATAACTGTCCGGCAATGATTACAGGATCAGGTCTGTAGCCAACTCTTATCCCAGAGGGAAACCTAGTCTTTTAAGGTTCTCGATATACCCAATCATCTTGAGTACGTGAGTCCCTACTAGGTCCCGAGCTCCCATCTTACACTAGAACAATGCCTTGGTGACGTCAAATCTCTCTTAATAAGCTTGCCCTTGAAACATTTTCTTGATATGATCATCAATGTCCATACAACCCATGTTCTCAAGTTGCTTCTGAAGCTCAGAGTTCATGGTCGCTAACATGAGACATTCGTCATTTAAGGAGTTGTCAAGATACTTCTTATAAGCATCTTTATCAGCACGGGGTGCATTACCGACAGCTCATCAGGGGACACCTCTTCCAAAACATAGAGCTTGCTCTCTTGCCTGAGAATAATTCTCAGTTTTCTGTACCAATCCAAATAATTTGTACCACTCAGCTTCTCCTTCTCAAGGATCGCTCTGAGGAACAGGGCGGAGTGTGAACCACTTGCAATGGAAATTCTATAAGAATAAATGCAAAGCAAATTAGTACCACATTTCCAAATACAATTGATCTTTCAATTAGGACTTTAATCAAAAGCTCCCACTATTTTTATCAAACTGATAACCCTTAATATCAATTCGAAGAGTTTGGTGAGTAACCCTCTCCTGTGGATAAGATCCATATTTCAGAAACACTATGAGTCAGCTTTGGTTTTTCTCACACAATGCAGCTATTTTGGTAGGCAACGCTTGCTAATTACATCACAATGCAATTCTTGTATGGCTGGTGAATAACTCTTTATTCGCACCCATCATATGGTGCATGCCAACCACAGGCCTCTGGGCACTCAACCTTTGATGTCGACAGTGGGATATCATAATTATCTGCTCGCACCCACACCAAGATAGATTAATACACCTTGCTTTGGCAAGACCACACTTCATCGATCGAGGCAGGAAGAGTGTCATCCATCGAAAGGCATCCGAATACTTAATATTGCTTAAGGAATTTTAAATAGTGGATTAACTCTTTAATCATGGTTAACACTTAACCAGCGTGCACATCAAGCATAATAAAATATAACAAACATAATCCAAATGCATCCCAGATGTGCACAAGAATCATCAACACTTGATGAACTGGGCTAAGTCTGAACATCTAGAACATGTCCAAATCTTCAGACCTACATGCACGAGACATGAGCAACACCAACTCCACTTACACAGTAGACAAGCACATCACTTTATGTGAGATTCAAAATCTAACACATACTTAGTTTCACAAACCAACATAGTGACGGTAACTGTTAAGGAGTAAACTCAAAGAAATCACAAGCGTTCTTGGAAAGATCCAAGACTAGATTTGGGTATTTAGAACACTTCAAAATCACCAAATCTGTACTCCATGGATTCAACAACTTCAGAAACAATGAATATTGCCGACAACCTGCCTCTGATACCTCTGTTGGGTTTTTGGGGATGACACAACACTTGTGCACGCATCAGAAAAAGAACAAGAAAATCCCAAACGAGTTAGGATCTAGCAATATTCATGAATCAAGAGGTAAAGCATGATGCAATAAAAATTACCTATGAGGGATTGAGTCAGAACTCAACCTAGATGCTCCAGAAAAATCAGGTTGGCCACACAGCGGCTAGAGTCTTGAGTGCAGAAAGTATATATGTGCCTCTACAGTATTCCACATGATCGGGAGAGCCCACAACAACTTGTCACACAAGCGCTAGGTGTTGGATCATGCGACGCCCTTAGAGGGGGGGGGGTGAATAAGGTTTCTTTAAATTTTTCTTAAATTCAGACAAATTTGGTTGATGAATAAAAATAATATAATTAAAGAATGAAAATGTATACTAACAAAAACAATAATGATATATTTCAAATGTGATAAATTGAATACAAGGTATCTCTATAGAGCTAGGGCCAAAGGCTCATGAAATAAATAATTTACTTGCATTTACGTCGGTCCTTCTACCAAGAACCGGCAGGCTAAAGCGTATCTCTTCCTAGATCTTGCCACTAGCCTCCCCTAGATCTAATCACGATCTAGACACTACACACAAGGCAACGATTTCTCCCTAAGCCGCACAAGGACTTGGACACCACTCACAAGGCGGTGATTTTCTCCTAAGCCACACAAGGACCTAGACGCCATGCACAAGGCGGTGATTTCCCCTCTCGATTACAATGAGAAAATAATTGAAACAAAAACAAAACAAATCGAACACTTTAGGCTAGACACTCCCTTCAAACAATGCGCCGAAGATGCCGAAGAATCCTTGCTAGAGTTGCTTCGAATGCTGCGAACGTGCCATCAATCTTCTGCGCTTTGGCCCTCTTGAAAGTATGGAGTATATATGAGATCTGGAGCTCTCTGAATTGTCTTTATAGGAGAGTATACTCCAGGTAATTAAAATCCTTGATTTCCACAAAAAAATTGAATGGCTTTTATACTATGGCGATATCGCCTGGCGATACTGGGTATCGCCACCTGGCGATATCAGTAACTGTTGCCACGTGTCCCACAAACTCCTCATTTTCACATCGCAGATCCGTCGATCGTCAAACGTGCACTATCGCCTGACAATACTGGATATCGCCGTCTGGAGATAACGATGTTGGGTATTATATCCACACTAACCCAGATTTGATGAAGTCACCCTTGAACTAAGATGAATTAAGTTGTATTTGATGCTTGGTTTGAGTTATGTGTTTGCAGATTCTAATGGGAAGGGTAGACCAATGTCAGTCTAAATGGGTCACCAAACACAGCACCATACAATGTAATCCCTCATTGTGTGTTACTAAGTGTTGACTCATGTGTAGCCACTCTATTGGGATACACTTCATATTCAAGCTCTAGGACTATGTGAAAATACTTGATGCTGATTTCCCCTAGAAGAAGAAAATCTGTCAGAAAAATTTTCCTAAGTACTCGAGTAGTCCCTTACTTACTCGAGTAAGTTACTGAGTTTATACTCGAGTAGTAATTCACTTACTCGAGTAGTTAGATATACTCGAGTAGTCCAATTATGGCTCTCGATTAGTTCATCTTGTATACTCGAGTAGTTTCCTTTTATCTCTCGATTTTTCAGATTTTCTCTTCTCAAATTTATCTAAGTGAAATACTCGAGTAGTATTATATATATACTCAAGTAGTTCTATCTTCTGTCTCGAGTAATTGGATTCTGACTCTCGTGTAGTTCCTACTTACTCGAGTAGACTAAATCATATACTCGAGTATTTCATCTACTACTCGAGTAGTCAAATGCTTTTACTCGTGTAATCCAGATTCCCCCTCCAAAAAATTTCTCTAAGTGAATTACTCGAGTAGTTCATGTTATATACTCGAGTAGTTCTAATTGTCTCGAGTAATTCATCTTATCTACTCGAGTAATTCCCTATGTCTCGAGTAGATTATCTTACATACTCGAGTAGTTCAGTTTTTCCTGTTCGAGAAATTTTCTAAGTGTTTATCTCGAGTAGTCTCTTATATAGTCGAGTAGTTCATTCTTATATACTCGAGTAGTATTTTTTGTACTCGAGTAATTTACTCCACCTCTCGTGTAAGTACTTAAGTACTCGAGTAAGTCATTTTTGTTACTCGAGTAACTAAGTCTTTCTCATTCTTATTTACTCGAGTAGTTGACTCCATGTACTCGAGTAATGATTTCATTTTCTCCCGAGTAATTTTTCTCATGTACTCGAGTAGTCATCTTCTACCTACTCGAGTTGTGCTACATATACTCGAGTAGTTCTTCTTGACTCGAGTAATTTACTTTGACTTTTCAGAAATTCTTTAAGTCCAGACCTAATGGTCTTATTCTTAAATGTTGACATGATTGGTCCACGTGTCTTTCATAATGACGCAATTATGGCTAATTCTTTCTTCTCTTATAAAAGGTCTTGTCAAACCGACAAACCATAAGGTTTTCATTGAAAATTATTCTGAGAGATTTTGCAGCCGTCTCTCTCAAAAAGAATTTTGTCTCCTCTCTCTTTCTAAATGAAATGGAATCTCTCCGCCGCAGCCATCGCTGATTTCCAATCGGCCAGGGTTTCTTATTTTTAGAGAATTCAGATTAAGAAGACTATATAGATTAAGATCTCCGCTCAACGCTTCATCTTCTCATTCGATCGTGTAAAGTCGAGAAGTTCCAGATCTGATATTACCGAGATTCTTCTTCAATATTCTGATAAAGCCGCACGCCTTGAAGAAGGAATTTCTGATTTTTTGTTGCAGATCTGAACAAGAGAATTTACTGTTTGTATTTTTGTACTACTTTATTGCATTATTGTAGGAGAACTTTTCTCCGAGTGTAGGAGTTTTCAACTCCGAGATTGTAGGAAGTTTAGCCTTCCGAGTGTAGATCCGTTTGTGGATCGAGTTTGTAGGAACATTATTCCGAGGGTAAGATTGTTTTCCAATCCGAGATAGTGGAGTAGCCGAGTATAGTGTATTGCTAGATCGGTGAGGGAAATTGGATGTACCCAAGGTTGGGGAACCACTATAAATATTGCCTCGTATGTGTTTGCTTGTTTGGTAGATAGATCTATGCTTTGGTTGAGATTGTTTTTCCGCAAAAAGACGCACAACTGATGACTACTTTTAGTCATCGTTTTTGGTATAGTTTAGTTTAAGAAATCCCTAAGATTATTGGTATTTTTGCTTACTTTATTCTTGTTATGTTTATCTCCATATTTTATTTGTTTTGTTATGAATTTAATTTTTTTTAGGTTATGTTATGTTTATGTTATATTTTATTTTTATGTTATGTTATAATAATTAATATTTGGACATAAATTATGTGTCTAATTTGTTATATTCTATTTTGTTTTGTAGCTCATACCCGAGCCTTCTTCATTGGTGAAGCCCTCAAGACATGGAGCAACCCTCTTCCACCAAAACAGCCCACATGGAGCATCCCTCTTCCACCAAAACAGCCCACATGGTGCAGCCCTTCTTCAATGGTGCAGCCTGGCCCCTTCCAAGTGCAGCCCACATAGTGCAGCCCACAAAAGTGCAGCCCGCCCCCTTCAAAGTGCTGTCTTCTCTCTCCATACTTTGGCCCATTTGAGGCCCATGCATGGCCGGCCACTCCTCATGCATCCCCTCTTTCATTCCCACTCTCTCCCCTTTATTATTTTCTCTTTCATTTACTCCTCATGCACTTCCCCAAGCACATGGCCGGCCACTCCTCTCTCTCCCCCTCTTTCATTTCTTTTTTTTCTTTCCTTCATTTAATCCACATCCATCCCCCTCTCTACTTTACATTCTCTCTTATCATCCCAATAAATGAAATGCATTGAACCCACCTCTCTCTCTCCACCTCATTTAATTCATTCATGCACCCCCTCTTCTTCATTTCATTCTAGAACCTTCTCCCTCTCCTATAAAAGCCACCCCATCCCTCAAGCCAAAGGAGGAAGAAATTTTTGGGAAGTGAAGTTTTAAGTTGAATGAGAGTGTTGAGTTGGAAAGTGGAGAGTGTTAGTGAGTTGTTATTTTCTTTCATTATTGTTGTAGTCTTTTCATTTTTGTAATCCTTTTCTTTCAACTTAATATAATATTGTCCTTTTTAAATATTGCGTTCTCTTTTATTTGTGCAAGTAATGAATATGAATTTTTTTCATCCTACTTTGATTTCAATTTCCATTATGCGTAGCTAATTTTCTTTAGCGTTCGATCGTGAGAATCCATAAAATGAGATGAGGGTTTCTTTTATTTCATAGTTTTATTTTTGTCTAAATTATATTTGATCCTTCTTTGATTTTATCTCGAGTCGACTCCGTATTTCCGGTATACGGTAGTAGACATTTGATCTCATTTCATAGTAGTCGAGAGACTCATTGATTTGAAAGATCACTCAAAGAAGGAAGGAGTTGAACGCAACCCTAGAGATAGGATGACGTAAATCTTTTGGATTGGAGTCAAATCCAATAGTGCGGGTCACCTCGATAATGCGGCTTTAGGCCTTTTTGACTTGAAAGAGATTTCGGTCAAAACGTCTATAAGTCAGGGGATTTAATGCTCTAGCGAGATTATTTCCTAAGTTCGGATCCGTCACGGTCGAGTATGAATTGCAAATTTAAAATTATGTCTTTTCATCCCTCTCATTTCATTTTATGGTGAATCTTCGATCGAATGCTAACTTTCTATTATAAAGTTTTTCGTCTAAAAAATTATCTTTCATTTTAGTTTAAAAATTCTCAAAACCCATTTTCTTCCGGTAGGATAATAGTTCAAGTGTAAGTAGCAGTATTTGGCAACCCCGTGTTTAAATACGACCTTGATACTACAATTCGACAGGCACACTTGCCTGTTCGGGTTCTAGCCCATCAACAACTCACCTATTCACCCCCCTCTAGGTGATTTATGTTGGCAACTATTATCTTTCAAGCGGATTAACAGATGCCACGTCGCTCATGAGCTTCGTCGAGCGTCAAACAAAAATGCGTCGAGTGACGCTATCGCCTGTCGGCGCTACTCAATATCGCCTGGCGATATCTCCTGCTCTCAGTTCTGATCCGATTCATCACCCAAAAGACATTAGAGATAGACCTGTGATATATGCACACCCAAAACACCCAAAAAACAAATACAGACAAGATTTGTTATTAGCAAACCAGGAAGCGTGGAATGCATGCTCTAACAATCTCCCCCTTTTGATAATAACAAATCCATTAAGAAAGAAATCATGAATGTTATAGGGTCCACCCGATTTGAGTATCAAGATGAAACATGTGTGTGTGCACAAATTGCTCTTGGATGAAACACTCCCTGTACATGTGTACTCCCCCTAAATTGAAACATAGTGAACTTTTCCATGGTTAATATAAGGATTATTCATGTATATGAAAATTCTCAAGGATTATGAGTGTATATGAATGATTTCCTGTGAAAATTCTCCCCCTTTGGTGTTGTCAAAAGATAGATTAGAGTGGGGCGGAAGCGAAAGAAGGAAAATCACGAAGGAGAAAATGTAGATAGGACAGGTGAGCAATGTATAGTAAAGAAAGAAATGAGTAAACACTAACATTGGCAATGTTCAGCCAGCTATATCATAAATACATACACTAGTGAATAATATTTTTGTAAAAAGTTTTCAGTCCAATTCTCATAAGAAGAACTTGTAGAGAGGATAATGTTGTGTACACGTGATATGGTGTCGGAAACACTTATGCAGACTCTTACAAATACATGAACACGGGAATGTTAAAAAACAACATAACATAGAGTTGGACATGCTGAGCTATACTTATACCCAAGAGTGTAGAGTACACAACAAAAAAAAATATCCAGTTAAAGATTTGTACAAGACACTTTACAATTCTTTCCAAGGTGTTCAACCTCACAATGCTTATTAAAACTTATCAGGAGGGTAAGTAGTGCTTGGTGGAGGTTCCTTGTCAGCCCTTCATTATTTATTTTTTTTGTTTTGTGTGAAACGTATCATCAAAGGTGTGCACTTTTGGGACCAAACAATTTTTTTATCACATTTTTTTGTTTGGCTGGACAAAGGAGTCTGAATTCACTTGTGAGAGCATACAAGATAATTAAATATTAGTGGTGCACTGTACAAACTCGGATAAGACATTAGCAGGAACATGCAACACTAGCGGTTATGGTAGAACATTCACAATTCACACATGTAGTAAGGTGAATGCATATGAAGATTTGCACAACCGTGAGTGAAAGAACATTATCATAACTAAAAGATTTCTCATACTTAGAGGCATGCAAAAATAATTTCACGAGTTTAAGAACACTAGTACTTAAGTATGTAGAACGGATATATGAATGTTAAACTATGGAACAAAGTTATTGGGAACTCAAAAAAATACATTACACCATGCCTAAATCCGAGTAACGAAGAAAAATTGGTGGAATAGTGAATTGTCACTGTCGCCTGGCGATACCGGGTATCGCAGATTGGCTATAGTGCGAAAAATATAAAAGCAGTGGCATTAGGTCAAAGGCATCAAATCTATCAGTTTTACCTGAAGGCTGATCGCAGAACTCGAAGCGGACAGCAGCGAAAACCTAAGACCAAGGTAAGGAACTTTGATTTTTTGCTTTCATGCTTTAGATTTTTGTGGATTTAAGTGTTTGTATAGTGGAGCATGGAACTCTAGATGAGAAATTTCCAAGTTTTGAAGTAAGATGGACCATGAAAAATTTTCTTTGTGTTGGTGAAAAATGTGTATATATTGAGGGATCTAAGTGTTTGTAACGTGTTTTGTTAAAAAAACTTTCAGATATAGTAGTTTGGATGAGTTAAAACTCAGATCTGGAGTCAGAAATGGAGGAAGATTAATTTCTGATATCGCCCGGTGACAGTGGGTGTCGCCGGATGACGATACAAAAAAAAAACGATTCTTTTTGGTTGTTAAAAAAACCATTTATTTACAGCAATGGCTTCCAGTCCCAAAGCCCGTAGAAGCACAGGCAGTGATTCATATTCTTCCTATCAAACATTTCCAGGAATTGAAAATGCTAACATAGGGATCAGACGGGTGATCGAATTCGACCCTGCCCGTCATGCACACATCCATGACCTGTTAGCAATGGCAGGAATAATGTCTATTATTATTCCAGATACATTTTCCTCCGTACTAATTAGAGAGTTCTATAATTATCTCAAAGATCCGCGGTTCACAGAACTGAATGGAGTACGATCTAAGATACAAGGGCAGGCAGTAGAGATAACCCACTGTGACCTTAGAGAAGAGTTTGGGTTAATAGAGCATGAAAATACCTTAGATGTAGTAGAGAACTATCGGAAGGATAGAGATTGGATACTATTGAATTTGGTTTTGCATAGAAATTCCACCAAAACACTTATTCAATCTACGACCACGCTCACTGAGGATGCACGATTAGTGCAAGACATACTGAGGCACACTGTCTTACTCAAATCTGGTGATACATGTAAGATAATGACTCAACTGAGTTATGTTACATACATGATTTTGGAGCGGGAGCCGTTTGACATGACAGACTTTATCCTTTCGATAATACACTATGTATTTAGGTTAACGAGTCCTAATTGGAAGAAACTAAATACACTACCACTTGGAGCCGTCATCCAACGTATTTTATATAAGAAATACACTTGGATAGACCCGGATTTGTACTTCAACGATTATATTCCATCCATATTTTTGACGAGTGGAACACCTTCCATCGGCCGATCAACACGAGGAGGGTCATTAAGGAGTAGTGAACATGTGCCCACTATCCGTAACCAGCCAATTCCAAGAGGTGGATCGTTGCAAGAAGGGTTGGATGACTTGAGAGAGTCATTTGAAAGACACAGGAGGGAAGTGAAGAAGAACTTTTTGGGAGTTCAGAAATTTTTTAAATTTCAACTAAAAGCCTCAAGTTGAAACCCACTCCATCAAAGACGGCAGAATGGGAGAATCCTGTCATGGAGCCTCCCCGTACATCTACTTGCCGAGCACGCCGAACGAGGAGCAGTGAGCATAGTTCAGCTGATGATCAAGGGAAGACAAGTGTAGGTGACAGTAGAAATTTCTGAAGATTTTTAGGATGACTGGACAAGTTAACCCTATCGCCCGACGACAGTCACTATCGCCGGCGACAGTGAAGTTTCTTATTTTTTTTTTAAAAAAATTTGTGCTGTAATATTATGTGGGACTTAGAATGTGTTGTTGTGCTGCTGTAATAATATGAGACTTAGTGTGTGATGTTCATATTTATGGTTTATGTATTTTTATTTTGGTTTAATTTTCATGTTCTTAGCAATTTAAGTGTTTTTCTTGTTTTGCTTACTATGACAATTCATTAGTTTGAAATGTCTAGGATTCTTAGTTCTAATCTTAACAATGAAAAACAGGAATCTGGAAGTGGTTTCATGAAAATATTTGTAAGCTGTGAATTAGTGCTTATAAAATTGACTTTGATCATATTTTATTTTATGTGGTCTCTTATGAAATGGTGGCGTATGTCAATATGTTTGGACCTAGAATGATAAACTGGATTATATGTTAAGTCAATTGCACTTTTATTATCACACATTGATTCAATTATTTCATAAATAATTCCAAAGTCTTCTAAAGTTTGCTTCATCCACAGAGCTTGTGCACAACAACTGCCTAGTGCAATGTAATCGACCTCAGTGGTGGATAAGGCAAAAGAATTCTATTTCCTACTTGACCATGAAATTAGTGAAGGGCCAGGTAAGTGGCAGGTGCCAATGTTGCTTTTACGATCTAATGAATAGCCAGCATAATCAGAATCAAAAAATCCATGTAATATAAAGGTATCGTTATGAGGATTCCACAAACCTAACTTAGATGTGCCAATAAGATATCTAAAAATACGTTTTACTACTATTAAATGAGACTCTTTGGGATTAGCTTGAAATCTAGCACATAAACATACAATGAACATATTGTCAGGTCTAGAAGTAGTCAAATACAACAGTGATCCTATCATTACTCTATAGAGTGTTTGATCTATGGATATTCCACTTTCATCCTTTCCTAACTTTAATGAGACAATCATGGGGGTATTTGCTTGTTTTAGATTTTCAAACCCAAATCTTTTTAAAACATCATGAATATATTTAGATTGATAAATAAAAATTCCATCATGATTGATAAATAAAACATCATGAATCTATCATACCATGCTCGGGGTGCTTATTTCAAAGCATAAAGGGCTTTTTCTAATTTAAAAACATGATCAGGAAATTTAACATCAACAAAGCTGGTGGTTGTTCTACATAAACCTCCTCCTTAATATACCCGTTAAGAAAAGCAGTTTTAACATCCATTTGAAATAGTTTAAACCTTTTAAAATTAGCAAATGCAAGAAATATTCTAACCGCTTCTAAACGTGCTACGGGTGCAAAGGTTTCATCAAAATCTATTCCTTCTATTTGTGAATAACCTTTTGCTACAAGTCTAGCTTTGTTTCTAGTGACCCTAGATTTACTATCTAGTTTATTTTTAAAAATCCACTTCACCCCTACAACTGGATGATTTGATGGACTTTCTACTAACTTCCAAACTTTATTGCGTTCAAATTGATTAAGCTCGTCATTCATAGCTAAAAACCAAGAATTATCATTTAAAGCAGCTTCAACACTTTTAGGTTATATATCAGAAATAAAGCACATATTAGAGAATAACTCACGTACGGATGAACAAATACTTACCCCTCTTGACGGTTCTCCAATAACTAAATCTTGGGGATGATCTTTTGAGAATCTTAGTTCGCTTGGAGGCACAAATTCTTGCTGTTCTTCTTCTTCTTGTTCGACTCCTTTTTCTTTATCTTTGTCTTCAAGGATTTCTTCATCATCCAACATTTGTAGAGGGGAGAACACTTTATCTTTACCTGTATTATTAGCTTCTACACAAGGGAAAAACTCATCAAATTTAACATGTACAGATTCTTCAACCATTTTAGTCCTTTTGTTATAAACTCTATAAGCTTTACTCGTTGAAGAATAGCCAATAAAAATGCTTTCATCACACTTTTCATCAAATTTGCCTAAATTATCCTTAGTTTTCAAAACAAAGCATTTAAAACCAAAAACTTTAAAATAAGACACATTTGGTTTCTTTTGATAATATAACTCATAAGGTGTTAATTTTAAGAGAGCTCGAAGCATGACACGATTAATAACATAACAAGCAGTACTAACAGCTTCAGCCCAAAATGATCTGGGTAATTTGTATTCAGATAACATAGTGCGAGCTAGTTCTTACAAAGTTCTAGTTTCCTCTCTACCACACCATTCTGTTGAGGTGTGCGAGGAGCGGAAAATTCATGTTTAATTCCTAACTCATTGCAAAAAAAAACAAATTTTTCATTATCAAATTCACCTCCATGATCTGAACGAATGCATTTTATTTTTAACTTTAGTTCATTTAGAACACATATACATAATTTGAAAAATTCTAAAAACGCATCAGATTTAGACGATAAGAAAAATGTCCAACTTAAGCGAGAATAATCATCAATCAAAACAAAGGTGTATTTTCTACCCTCTAGACTTAGTGTATTAACAGGACCAAACAAATCCATATGTATCAATTCTAAAGGCCTAGTGGTGGAAACGACATTTTTGCTTTTAAATGAAGACTTTGAAAATTTTCCCTTTTGACATGGTGAACATAAAGACGATAAATTTCCATGCAAAAAAGGTAAACCTTTAACAAGTTTATTTTGAGACAATTTTATAATTAGCTTGGAAATAGAATGTCCAAGACGTCTATGCCACAAATCTAACTCATCATTTTTAGATATAAAACACTTTAATGAAGAATGTGACAAATCATTAAATCTAATCATGTAGACATTATGAAACCTAGGAGTAGTAATAACAGTATCATTTGTTTTGGAGTTAATAATTTTGCATAAGTTTGAAGACGAGTCAAATAAGACATTTAAGCCAACATCACATAACTAACTTATGAAGATTAAATTATGCTTCAAACCTTTAACATACAAAATATTTGAGATAGTAAATGACTTGTTACCTACTACTCCAATGCCGATGATTTTTCCTTTTCCGTTGTCACCAAAAGTAACTACTCCTCTTTTCTTCATCTCTAGGCTAAGGAACTTTGATTTATTGTCTGTCATGTGCTTGGAAGACCATGAGTCTAAGTATCACACGTCTTCTTTATCCTTAGCCTTCCAACACACCTAAAAAGAGGATGAGAGTAAAGATCTGGTTACCCAAGTGGTTTCTCCCATAGAATAGATGGAAGCCTTAGGTGCCCAGATTTGTTTAATAGAATAGTGTCCCGTCTTCTTAGAAGTGTGTGTTATGTGACCAAACTTATTACATTTGGCACACTTGATGAAAGTACTCGACATGTTTTTTAAAATAAATTTTGACCTTTTGCTGGAAGCTACAGGGACATTAGTTTTATTATTTTTAATTTGGAAAAAAGATTTTCTGGACTTTTTCTTATCGCTGGCGACAGTAGATGTCGCCGGGCGATATTGTTCAGGTGAGTATCCAAGTCCGAATTTTTCAGAACCATAGTACTGGTTTGCCAAAATCATATTTAGTGATTTTTGGCCCACTCCAAATTTGCTAGTGGCCATTTCTAAATCACGGACTTGTCCCCTTAATACATTATTTTCGGCAACAATGATGCCACATCGGTTTATGAGAGACTTTCTGCTGCCTTCCACTTGAGATTGAGAAAACTTCAGAGATCTCTCTAAGGCCTCTTTCTCTCATGTAAGAGTTTCAACCTGAGTCTGAGTCTTAGAGAGATCTTTCTCAAGCTCTAGTATCTTTGTCAAAGAGGGACAATCCTCTTGACATGTTGCTTTTTCCTTTACAAGTACTTTTACTTCATTTTTTAATTTTTTATTTTCTTTTACTAACAATTTATTTTTATATTTAATCAATTGAATTTCATCCAGTTTTTTATCTAAACATTTGCAGGTTCTTAAAAATTCAGAATATAAATTATCATAATTCTCAGGAGTTACCTCAGTGTTGCTCTGGACACTGCTTCCGTCATCATGTGATGAAACGCTCTTTCTCATCAAGCACATGTTGGCCTCCTCTTCAGTTTCTGACCCTGAACTGCTTGATTCCTCAGAAGTGGCTTCATCCTATGTTTCTGCCTTTAGAACTTTCTTCTTATCTTTCTTTTTGTGTCGCTTCTCCTTCAGCTCTTTCAGATACTTTGAGCACTTGCTCTTTATGTGGCCAATTCTCCTACAATGATAGCACTCAGGTGGTGGTCTATCTTCTTCATCCTCTCCATTAGCTTGGGCTTTTCCTTTCCTATTCCCAGATTCTTGCTTCTTGAAAAATTTCTTGAAAGAATTTCTTCTTTCAGGATTTCTCATGAATTTCCTGAATTTCTTCACAAATAGGCTTTCTTCATCTCCATTGTCACTTTCATCGAACTCACTTTCCTCTTCCTTCTTGGACTTCAATGCCAAGGCTTTCTTTCTTGGCTCCAGGCTATACTCTTATTGTTGAATCCTCAACTCTACTTCATGGGTTTTTAAGTTGCCTATTAGATTTTCAATTTGTAGAGACTTTAGATCGTGTGACTCCGAGATGACAGTTACTTTTGGATTAAATTTCGGGGGAAGCGATCTAAGTATTTTTCTCACCAAATCTCCATTTGAGAAATTCTTCCCTAAAATCCTGGAGTCGTTCACTATCTTGCTGAACCTTGTGTACATGGAGTCTACATCCTCATCAACCTCCATTTTGAACTTCTCAAACTCTGATTCTAACTGGAAAAGCTTCGAGTCCTTTACCTGCGATGTACCTTCATGAGTAACTTCAAGAAGATTCCATATATCATATGCAGTATCACATGCACAAACATGATTAAATTCAGTCCTATCTAATGCACAAAATAGGGCGTTCATTGCCTTTGCGTTTTTTTTACAGTGAAGCTTATCAGCTTCATCCCATTTATCCTTGGGTTTTTCCATTGAGACACTTCCTACTACAGTTATAGGAGCAGTGTAGCATGTTTTTACCATGTCCCAAAACATTGATGTCTAGTGCTATTAGAAATCATCGCATTCGTGCTTTCCAATAGTTGTAGTTAGTGCCTGTGAATAAGCGATGTCTACTTATACCATGCCCCTCAGAAAACGCGTGAGTGTTTTGCGCCATTACTCCCGGTGGTGAAACCAATTTTGGAGTAACCATGCTCTGATACCAAGTTTTGGATCGTGCGGCGCCCTTAGAGGGGGGGGGGTTGAATAAGGTTTCTTTAATTTTTTGTTAAATTCAGACAAATTTGCTTGATGAATAAAAATAATATAATTAAAGAAAAAAATGTATACTAGCGAAAACAACAATGATATATTTCAAATGTGATAAATTGAATACAAGGTATCTCTATAGAGGTAGAGGCAAAGGCTCATGAAATAAATAATTTACTTGTGTTTTTGCCGGTCCTTCTACCAAGAACCTGCAGGCTAAAGCGCATCTCTTCCTAGATCTTGCTACTAGTCACCCCTAGATCTAATCACGATCTAGACGCTGCACATAAGGCAACGATTTTTCCCTAAGTCGCACAAAGACTTGAACGCCACTCACAAGGCAGTGATTTTCTCCTAAGCCACACAAGGACCTAGACGCCACACACAAGGTGGCGATTTCCCCTCTCGATTACATTGAGAAAATAATAAAAACAAGAACAAAACAAATTGAACACTTTAGGCTAGACACTCCCTTCAAACAATGCGCTGAAGATGCCGACGAATGCTTGCTAGAGTTGCTTCCAATGCTGCGAACGTGCCATCAATCTTCCGCGCTTTGGCACTCTTGAAAGTATGGAGTATATCTGAGATTTGGAGCTCTCTGAGTTGTCTTTACAGCAGAGTATACTCCGGGTAATTAAAATCATTAATTTCCACAAGAAATTGAATGGCTTTTATATTATGACGATATCGCCTGGCGATACTTGGTATCGCCACCTAGCGATATTAGTAACTGCTGCCATGTGTCTAATGAACTCTTCATTTTCGCATCGTAGATCCATCAATCTTCGAACGTGCACTATTGGCTGACGATTCTGGATATTGCCATCTGGCGATAGCGATGTAACAGATGCTGCGTCACCCACGAGCTTCGTCGAGCGTCCAACGAAAATGCGTCGAGTGACGCTATCGCCTGTCGGCGCTACTCAATATTGCCTGATGATATCTCCTGCGCTCAGTTCTGATCTGATTCATCACCCAAAAGACATTAGAGATAGACCTGTGATATCTGCACATCAAAAACACCCAAAAATCAAATACAAACAAGATTTGTTATTAGCAAACCAGGAAGCATGGAATGCATGCTTCAATACTAGGTTGGGAGAGGACTCTCAGCGTCTCCATAGACTGCTAGATCTGTTGTAGGAGAGGTGGTGACGACACACACCAGGATCAGGATCGTAATCAGCGAGAGGATTGGCGGAACACTTCCGTCAGGTTTCTAGGTTTTGCTCTTATCGCACAGTATCGGCTTGTGTGCTGGATGAAAAAATACCATCCCCACAAAACCCTAAAACATCATATTTATATCCCATGAGGTAGTACAACAAGTCAACATTTGAATCAGCACGGGCATTCATCGAACTGAGCTCGATGAAAAATTCGTCGAACTCAGCTCGACAAAATCTGCGCTAAAGGCCAGAACATCGAACACATTCGTGTAACTCAGCTCGACGAAATCTGCGCCAAAGGCCAGAATGTCAAACTAGATTTCTCGAACTAAGCTCGACGAAATCTATGCCAAAGGCCAGAACGTCGAACTGGATTCGTCGAACTCAGCTCGACGAAATCTGCGTTGCAGGCCAGAACGTCGAACTTTATTCGTCGAACGACGTTGAGTGAATACAATACACTCAATGACTAAGAGTCAGATTCGTCAGGTAAACTCTTTACTCAACGAAGGCATTGAGTGGACTCGACACACTCAACTCTTAAGTGAAACAGTCATCGCACTCAACGCACTCAACACCAATATTCTCAGAGTTAACACTTAACCCGCGAAAGCGTTGACTGTACTCAACGCTCTCGACGCTTTCAGCCCGCTGGCGTTGAGTGAGCTAAACACACTCAACCCCTAATGCCTTAGAATCTTTACAACTTCCATGGCATCGAGTGAACTAAACACACTCAACGCCTTCATCCCTATGGCGTTAAGTGAGCTAATTACACTCAACGTCAAATGCCTCATGGCGTTGAGTGAGCAAAACACACTCAACGCCAAATGCCTTAGAATATTTTCAACCCCTTTTCAATATTCTTCAACTCATCATATGAGCTAGATAGTACAGATCCAATCTCCCAATTTCTACACAATCTTATGTGCGACCATGATAGGCTCATACTGAGTTGGCAGTGAGGCTACATGCTTGATCACTTCCAGATCACTATAGTTGCACCAACAGTAGGATCATGGATAAGGAAATGATAGTCGGGGGTCCGGTTAGATGCACGCACTCAAGGACTCCATCCTACCATTTATTGAGATGACAAAGGATCTTAAAGAGGGAAATGAAAATCGAGGGATCCTGACGGATGCACACACGCGAGACCTCCATCCTATTATTTCCTAAGACAAAAAAGATCCCTAATAGGTAAATGACAATAGGGGGTCCTGTCGGACGCACACATGCGAGGCCTACATCCTAATATTTGTTGAGATGATAAAGGATCCTGGATAGGGAAATGACACTTGAGGGTTCCTACCGGACGTACACACTTGATGCCTCTATCTTTTTATTTACCTAGAGGATGAAGGATCCTGGATAGGAAAATGACACTCGGGGATTCCTGCTGAACGCACACACTCGAGGCCTCCGTCCTACCATTTATTGAGATGATGAAGGATCCTGGATAGAGAAATGACACTCAGGGTTCCTACTGGACACACACACGCAAAGAATCCATCCTACTATTTGTTAAGACGATGAAGGATCCTAGAAAGGAAATGACACTTGTGGGGCCCTGCCTAACGCACAAACGCGAGGCCTCCATCATACCATTTTCTAAGATGACGAAGGATCCTGGATAGGGAAATGATACTTAGGGAGTCTTGCAGGATGCACATACCCGAGTCCTCCATCCTACCATTTGTTTAGTCGATGAAGGATTCTGGATAGGGAAATGACACTCGGGGTTCCTATCGAATGCACATATGTGAGGCCTCCATCCTACCACTTGCTGATTCATTTCCTGAAGGATCTTTGTCCTGTCATTCAGTTATCAAAGAAAGTTAACCATTCCAACTTTTGTGAATAAAAGAAATAATGCTAAGCTTGAATTTTAAGAAGTTGTTTTGATCCATACTTTGATGATAGAGGATCTTTCCTTGAGGTATAACGATCTTCTCTTTTTCGAGTTAGGAGGTTTTCTTCAGACTCTCTCTTGAAAACATCGTCAACCAGATGAGAAGTGTGATCGGGAGATCGTCGGCCAACATGCAAGGGGGGAGCTAATCTCGGCCGTCAGTACAGTAGATTGGACTTAGGAGGAAGCTTTTAAAAAAACAGGCACAGTCTCATCATCAGCTCTGAGTTTTATGAGAGTCAAGACGGGGGCTCGTTTCCTAACTTGATCATAGAGATCAGTTTTGCCTATTTCAACGAATTCTCACATACTTGCCTTATAATGTGTTGGAACCTGAGACTGGGTGGTTTGCCTTTCTAGTCGCAGCGGCCTATCTGGCTAGCGGCCTATTTGGTAGCCTTCCTTGCGGCTTGGTAAGAATTCGCCGCATCGGCCTGGTGGCTATTGCAACAGTGGTCTGGTAGCTATCCGCAACAGCAGCCAGAAGGTTAGTCGTAGCTGCGATCAGGTGATTTGCTGCAACAGCGGTCTGGAGGTTAGCCGCAACAGTTGTCTGGTTGTTAGTCGTAGCAACGGTCTGGTTGTTAGCCGCAGCAGCGGTCTGTTTATTAGCCGCAATAGCGGTCTGGTGGTTATCCTCAGCAGTGGTCTGATGGTTAGTCGCAGCAACGGTCTGATGGTTAGCTGCCACAGCGGTCTGGTGGTTAGCCGCAGCAGTGGTCTAATGGTTAGCCGTAGTAGCGGTCTGATGGTTAGCCACCGCAGCAGTCTGATGGTTACCACAATAGGTGTTCAGAGGCTTCCAAAGAGGTTGTATTTGTTGTGTAGTCCGGCGGTTTGATTGGGACAAATCGCCCAACCAGCGCGGCTTGAATTTAGTCCCACATCACTTGTTGTAGTCTCTCATCTCCTCCATTTCTATAAATAATGGGGCATACCTATGTAATGATTATCTTTTTGGAGCAATAAAATTTGCCTTTATTTAGCTCTTTTTATATGGTATCAGAGCTAATCGTTCCTTTGCTCCAATTTGTTCGTGGTTGGTTTTTCTAACCACTTTTGGCTTCTTTTTTGTTCGAGTGATTTTTGTTCCCTCCCTACCCTCCCTTGTTGGTCGTTTTTCCTGTGACTTGTCAATTTGCCTTCTTTCCTATTCGCGCGGCTTCGCCCTATTCGCTCGGCTTCATTTCCCCGTTCGCGCGGCTTCACTATTGTGCACCCTGCTCTCCCTTGTGGGTTCGTTCTCTTCTCGCGTGATTTGTTTCCTTTGCTTGTGTGGTCTCTCTCCTTTTATTGTTTGCGTGCTTTATTTGTTTAAACCGTGCGGCTTGTTTTTGTTCTATATGGACACTCCATCTTCTTCTTCCACTTTGTCTGCTCATCTTTGTATTTCTTCTACTTCTACTTCTAGAAATTTGTGTACTGCTTCTAAGCTTACATGTCCAAAATACATGTACTGGAGTGTGTCTTTTATTTTCCTATTATGCTCTCAGTGTATGCGCCATCATTTGACTGATGATCCCCCTCATTTTGCTTCGTTTCCTTTGATGATTGGGAAGCTACTGATGCTTTGGTACGTATTTGGCTGGCCAACAGTTTGTCTGATGAGTGCCTTCCTGTCATTATACATGATCAGACGGTCAAGACTGCCTGGAATCATCTTGCTACTTTGTACTCCAAGGGAGAACAGACTTCGCGCATTTATACTTTATATGCGGATCTTTTTGCTTGCCCTGTCATGACTCTTGTTACTGCCTATCAGGAGGTTCAAACTCTTGGTGCTGAACTTCCTCAACATCGACCTTTTTCTGCTGAGCTTGCTGAACAACATAAACACTTTCATGAGCTTCTTATGGTTTGCTACTTACTTCGTCTACCTGACTCGTATGATATGACTCATCAACAAATTCTAAGATATATGAATACTCCAACTCTGAATGCTACTGCTGCTTGCATTTCCGCTATTATAACTCTGCTTCAGCATCCTTTTCTTCCCTCTCCTTCTCCTGATGTTGTTGCTCATCCAGCTCATCATGATAACTCTGGTGGTCGAGGTGGCAGTATTGGAGGTCGTGGTTATTCTAAGTTTCTCTGCTCTCATTGTGGTAAAGTTGGTCACTTAGTTGATCATTGCTGGTCCAAACATCGTCACCTCCGTCCTGCTTTGACTGATTCCTCCAAGAAATCTACTTCTTCCCTTCTACTTCTAGTGCTGCTCAGTTGGCAACTACGAGTAGGCGGCTCATTGATTCTGGTGCTACTAATCATATGATGGGAAATTCTTGTCTTTTCTCTTCTCTTGAGAAGAGTAACCGGTTACCTCCGGTTCTAATTGCTGATGGTTCTCCGTCTCCGGTTCATGGGTCTGGCACAGTGCATGTTTCTCCTTCTCTTCAGCTTCAGGACACTCTCTATGTCCCGAATTTTCCGTGCAATCTTCTTTCTATCAATGCTCTTTACAAACAGTTGAATTGTGAAGCTATTTTTACTGCATTTACGTGTGCTTTTCAGGTTCCTCATTCCACAGAGACGATTGCTACTGGGACTGAAAGTGGCAGCTTGTTCTATCTTAATACTTCTTCTGCTTTTTCTGCCTCCTCTTCTTTACTTCAGTGGCACCTTCGGCTTGAACATCCTCATCCTCAAATTCTTTATCAGCTTCTGCTTGATTTATCTCGAGGAGACTCTTCTCTTCATTGTGAGGTTTGTTAATTTGGCAAACAACAGTAGTCTACTTTTCCTGCTAAGCATGGACATAGTTCTTCTCATCCTTTTGAACTTGTTCATTCTGATATATGGGGTACCACTCCTATTCATACTGTTGGTAGGGGTAGTTTGTATTTTGTTATCTTTATTGATGATTTTTCTGGATGTATGTAGTTATATTTGCTCCACGAATGCTTTGAATTTTTTTCTATTTTTACTACATTTTATAATGATATTCATACATAGTTTGATACCCATATTAAAGTTCTTCACAATGATAATGCTAAAGAATATTTTAGTTAACAGTTTACATCATTTTGTATGCATGATGACATTGTCCATAAAAATACTTGTCATCTTACACATCTCAACAAAATGGCATTACTGAATGTAAGAATCGTCATCTTCTAGATGTAGCTCGTAATCTTCTCACTCATATGCATATTCCCAAGTCTCATTGGGGTCATGTTGTTCTTCTCTTTTATTTTCTCATTAATTGTGTTTCATCATCAGTTCTCCATGGCAATACACTATTTTTTATCCTGTATTCTAATCCGACTCTGTTTTGTTTACCTCCTCGTGTATTTGGATGCACTGCGTTTGTCCACTCTCCTTCTTCTGGTCATGACAAACTCTCTCCTCGTTCTGTTAAGTGCATCTTTTTGGGTTATTGTCCAACACAAAAAGGATATAGGTGTTATGATCTTGTTCTCCAACGATAGTATGTTTATGCAGATGTTACTTTCTTTGACGATGCTTAATTCTTTTCTCCTTCCTCTATTCTCCCTTCTTCTAATGATTCAGCTTCTTTTCCCCTTGTGTCGGCACCTTTTCCAGAGCTTGCACTTCCTTCTTCTCCTTCTATTTCTTCGTCTCCTTCTATTTCTTCGTCTCCTATTGTCTCTGATTCTTCTACTGAGCCGCTGACAACCGATCCTGGTCCAGTAGTCTCTCCTTCGGACGGAACTGATATAGTAGACATGACAGACCATGATCTTCCGATTGCTCTTCGGAAAGGTGTTCGTTCATGCACACAACATCCTCTTGGGAATGTGGTCTCTTATGCAGAACTGTCTCCTCTATCTAAGAGCTTTGCTCTTGCTCTCTCAGCATATGTTCTTCCCTCCTCTTATCATGATGCTCTGGTTATTCCTCATTGGAAAGATGCCATGGATGAAGAGATGAAAACTCTTACTGAACAAGGTACTTGGTCTCTTGTTCCTACCCCTCCTGAAGCTGATGTGGTTGGCTATCGCTGTGTCTTTGTCATAAAAGTTCTTCCTGATGGTACTGTTTGACGATGTTTGGACCATCGAGCTCAGCACGACGTTTCGTCGAACTCCGGTCGACGATCGTCTAGCTCAACTATTGACAGATTGTCGAGCTCCATTCGACGATCGCTGAGCTCAACCCTCATAATATCGTCGAGCTCTGTTCGACGATCGCTGAGCTCAACTTCTCAATATCGTCGAACTCCATTCGACGATCGCTGAGCTCAGGTCGACGATTTTGACTCTGCACTGGATCTTTATCTTTGAGCTCAGATCGACGACTTCTTTGCTGCTTGCATTTTCCAATTCGCTGAGCTCAGCTCGACGATAGCAGAGCTCAGTTCGACGATTTCAGTTATCCTTCAGAATTCAAATTCAAATCAGATAGAAGTTATTCTGCATTTAATTCAGAAGATCTGCCAGCCATTTTCATTTACTTCTGGAGCAAGTTTCAAGGGATTTTTCAAGGAATAATTCAGTGGACTTTCCTTCAGAACATTTTATGCAATTAAGGCTGTAATTAATTCAGACCAACGGCTATCTTTGACAGAGCAATTTCCTATTCAGACTCAGAGAATAAAAGAGAGAATGTTTTTGAATCAAAAAAAGAAGACAGACAAGAACAAGAGAATAAAGATAGACAAGTAGAGGACACAACTCAATACACAGAGACTCTCTCAATCTTCTGTCAACAAGAATTCTGAAGAACACTCATCAAAAAGAGATCAAGCTTTCAAACATTTTTCAGATCTCTTTAGCTCTCAAGTGTTCAAGGCCAACATCATCTCAAGACTCCAGACACTCAACATTTCAGCTTGCTGAAATCATCTCTTGCTGGAGATCTATCTTTGAAGGCCTATCACCCTCAGCAAAGCTCATCTTCCTGAAGATTTCAAGGACTCAGGGGGAGCTTTGACAAACATCACTGAATCCACATAGTCTTCTCAGTTGCTTGAGAAAGAGAAGACTGCCATCACTCTCTCACCCCCATTCTGTAAAGGGTTTTTCGAACTCCCTTCAAAAGTTTGAATCTGGTTTTTGAGCACCTTGTCAAAAGCTCATTGGTGGCAAGACACCTGATCAAAAAATCTGATTTGGTTTTTGAGCACCTTATCAAAAGCTCATTGGTGCCCAGGACACCTGATCAACTCATCCTGCAGTGGATTCTTACCTAGGGTGGTAGAAGAGTGGATGTACCCAAGTTGGGGAACCGCTATATTTCCTTGTGTCATCTGGTTCTGCATGTTTTCTTTTGTTTCTGGCCTAGATTTCCTTGTGCTTAATTTCTGCATAGCTTAGTTTTATTTCTGCTTCCCTGCTTACACTCATTACAACAACTGTTGTAAAGCTTTGCAAAAGTTTTTCTTTGAATTTTAAAAAGCACCATATACTCTATTCACCCCCCCCCCTTTAGAGTATATCAGATCTAGTTTCCCTTTCAATTGGTATCAGAGCCAGGTTGGTTAAACATACCATATCTGTTTGGTTGTACAGGCTAACACCTGAACCCCAAAGATCCCAAACTAGATCCTCTTTTATATTTTATCATTAAATTTAGTCTGCACAAATCATGGCCCAGAACAAAGATTATGCTAGCACCAGACCTCCAATGTGCAATCTGTCAAAGTTTGCACTTTGGAAAGCAAGGATTAGACTATACATGAATTCTATTGACGAGGACATTTTTAATTCTGTTTTGACAGTGTGTCCAAGACCTCCAGAAAGTACAAGCACAAATGCTGTTCCACCTCCATCAGGAACAGATGCTGACATTAAAAAGTGGAAAGTAGCCTGATGCCAAGGACAATGAACATTCTAGCTCAGACAATGTCAGATGACATCTTTCAAAAAGTAGCTGAATGCAACTCAGCCAAGGAGATTTGGGACAAGCTCTCAGAAATTGTCTCTGGCTCAGCTGATGAGAGAAAGGACAGAAGATCTCATCTCATCTCCCAATATGAGAACTTCAAGAAGGGAGAAACAGAGTCAGTGGGAGAAATGTACAACAGATTGAGTCTAATTGTCAGTGAACTGAGGACATTAGATAAAGAGATCTCACTGACAGAATTGAATGATAAGATCCTAATGTGCTTCCCCAGCACTTGGGATTCAAGAATCTGGTCAATTAAAGATGCCAGAAGTCTGAATGAGATCACGACTGAAGCCTTGTTGGGTAAGCTCAAATCTTATGAGCTACTCATCAAGAACAGAGAAGAAGAACAGAAGGCTGTTTCTCCAGCCACAAGAAAGAGAAGACTATAGCATTTAAGGCAGCTGAGGATCTGCCTGAAGAAAAAGGTACAGGCAATGATGAACTTCTCAGCCTGTTAGCCAAAAGATTCTATAAGATGGCCAGAAAGGACTTCAGAAGAAGGTCATACAAGGAGCAGGACAAGCCAAGGTATGACAAGTCCATTGGCAATAGCAAAGACATTATTTGCTTTGGTTGCAGGAAACCAGGGCATATGGTTCCTGACTGTCCAGAAAACAAGAACAAGGACAGAAGGGACAGAAAAGAAAGAAGAAAGGAGAAGGACTCCAAAAGGAATGGAAATAGCAAACCTTCCTCCAGCAGAAATAAGCACACAAGGAAAGGATTTGTTGCTGAATCCTGGAGTGAGACTGAAGAGGAGTCAGAGGCCTTTCCAGCTCAAGTGATGATGAGGATGATGCAGAGGAAAAGGAGTTCTGCATGATGCAATCAATGCCTCACAACACAACTCAGAGGAAGAGGAGTCAGAGTCAGACTCAGAGACACAACCTGAAGAAGATCAGGTAATCAGCTCTTTTGATTTCACTTCAGAAGATTTCAAACTTGAATTTAAAGCACTATGTCTAGACCTGCTAAAGTCTGAGAAAGAGATCATCTCTCTCAGAAATCAATTGTCTGAACACAATGCTTTAAAATCAGAAAACCTAAAGCTCTCTCAGGAGTTGGAGAACCATAGGGAACAGATAGCTTCACTGAAGAGTGAACTCTCTGAGGCCAAGAAGCTTGAAGAATCTCTCAATGGGAGAAGCATCAAGCTGATGGACATCACAAGCACAGTGAACTCAAGATTCAACAGTACACTGGGCTTGGGTGCCTCATCCAGCCAACCTATTGTTCTAACAACCCCTATCAAGTTCATTTCTGACAAGGGAAAGGGAGTTGTAGAGGTTGCCAGGAAAAATTCTGATCTGCCTCAGAAAACTAAAGTCCAGTACAAATCGTCGAACGGAGATCGACGATCGCCGAACGAAGATCGACGATCGCCGAACGCAGCTCGACGATCTCAGGACAAATCGTCGAACGCTGATCGACGATCTCAGCCAAGATCGTCGAACGCTGCTCGACGATCCCATATACCTGACCTCAGCCATAGTCGACCGTCGAATGGAGCTCGACGATCTGACCCAAGATCGTCGAACTCAGCTCCAAGATCGTCGAACAGAGGTCAGAGCTCTGGAAATTTTTTCAATGGCAAGTCAAAATTGAATCCTGAGGGTTCTTCATCCCAAACATTTAACCCTTATACTGAATGGATTTTACCTCCAAGGAGATATCATCCTGAAGGATATAAGAGTCAGCCAGGGATGTCTTTCATTTCTGAATTTAAAGGTTATCACCCTAGGCCCAAGGTAAACTGGGTCAAAAACAAGTGAATTGCTTTATGTGCAGGTGAAGACCTATCCAACATCTAACCAGCAATGGTATTTGGATAGTGGATGCTCTCAAAGCACATGACAGGGAACAAGGACAACCTAAATTCCTTTAGAGCCAAGCTTGGACCCAAAGTTATCTTTGGTGACTCCAACTTTGGACAGACTAAAGGATATGGAGAAGTCCAGATTGGTTCTGTAACCTTCAAGAAGGTAGCATATGTGGAAGGACTGAAGCACAACCTAATCAGCATCAGTCAGCTATGTGATGAAGGCTACCAGGTGACCTTCAGCAAAACCTTATGCAAAATCAAGTCAGAGGACAACACAACTGTGTTGACAGGTAAAAGGAAAGGTAACATCTACCTTGTAGATTTTCTTTCAACTTCTATAGATATCTGTTTATTCAATTCAGTTTGTAGACCAAATGTTTTATGGCATAAGAGACTAGGACACCTAAACCTTAGAACTATTGCTAGGCTATCCAAGGACAATCTTGTTAGAGGACTACCTTCTGGCCCCTACAAGAAGGAAGGACTCTGCAAGGCTTGTCAATTAGGCAAGCAAACTAAAAACAGTTTTAAGTCACTTAATAAGAGTGATTCACCTAGGATATTGTATCTGTTACACATGGATCTATTTGGACCCATCACAGTACAAAGCCTAGGAGGAAAATCCTACACTTTAGTTGTTGTAGATGACTTCTCTAGATTCACTTGGGTGTTCTTTCTAAGGAAGAAGTCTGATAACTTTAAGTGTCTGACAGAGTTTCTCAAATGTATAAAGATTGAGTTCAATACTCACATTGCCCTGATCAGAAGTGATCATGGGACAGAGTTTGATTCTCTTCTTATGCAAGAGTTCTGTCAGAGTGAAGGGATCAGACATACTTTCTCAGCTCCTAGAACTCCTCAACAAAATGGGGTAGCTGAAAGGAAAAATAGAACCCTTATTGAATCTGCCACTACATTGTTGTCAGATGCTCATCTACCTCTATCCTTCTGGGCAGAGGCAGTGAACACCTCCAACTATGTGCTGAACAGAAGCCTGATACATAAACTGAAGGGAAAGACTCCCTATGAATTACTCAAAGGGAAGAAACCTAAAGTTGACTATTTCAAAATTTTTGGTTGCATTTGCTATATTCACAATAATGATAAGAAATATTTAGCAAAATTTCAAGCCAAAGCTGATGAAGGAGTGTTTCTGGGATACTCCATGATCAGCAAGGCCTATAGGGTATATAATAAATCATCATTGAAAATTGAGGAATCTGTTCATGTTTCTTTTGATGAAACTAACATGTCTTTCAAGGAGAAGATTTCTTCTACCATAGAACCTTTGCAGGAACACTCTCTAGTTGAAGATATGAACAAGCTACAGGTTGCTCAAGAGGATGAAAGCAGTGAAGATGAAAGCAATGCTCAACACATTGAAGCTCCATTTGAAGAGCCAGTTGTTGTACCACAAGAGGAAACAACAACACAGGTTGGTGAACAATCAACACCCCCTGTTGATTTAGTAACATCAAGAGACCATCCAATTACCCAAATAATTGGAGAAATCTCAGCTGGTGTGCAAACCAGAAATCAGGTCAACCAAAACCTGTTGCACACCTGCTTTCTTTCTCAAATTGAACCTCAGTCCATTCAAGATGCAGAGCAAGATCCACACTGGATCATTGCCATGCAAGAGGAGTTGCATCAATTTGAGAGGAACAAAGTATGGGAACTAGTGCCCAAGCCTAAGGATCATTCCATTGTTGGAACAAAATGGGTATTCAGAAACAAACTGGATGATCAAGGAGTAATAATAAGGAACAAGGCAAGGCTAGTTGCCCAAGGATATTCTCAAGAAGAAGGAATTGACTACGACCAGACCTTTGCACCTGTTGCAAGATTGGAAGCCATCAGGATTTTTCTAGCTTATGCAGCTCACAAAGGCTTCAAGGTTTATCAGATGGATGTCAAGAGTGCCTTCTTAAATGGAGACATCAAAGAGGAAGTCTATGTCAGACAACCTCCAGGTTTTATCTCTCCAACTCATCCTGATTTTGTTTTTAGATTAAATAAAGCATTATATGGTCTCAAGCAAGCTCCTAGAGCATGGTATGAGACCCTAGCATGCTTTCTTTTGGAAAATGGTTTTATAAGGGGTAGAGTAGACCAAACTCTTTTCATTAGAACCCATAAGTCCCATACCCTACTAGTACAAATTTATGTAGACGATATCATTTTTGGTTCTACTGACTCAAAACTGTGCAGAAGGTTTTCTAACTTAATGCATTCTAAATTTGAGATGAGTAGCATGGGTGAGCTATCCTTCTTCCTAGGATTGCAAGTCAAACAACATGCTGAAGGCATCTTTATTTCTCAAACCAAATATGCTAATGAGCTGGTTAAGAAATTTGGCATGTCTGAGGCATCTTGTATGAAAACACCCATGCCTACCAATGCTGTATTGGATGCTGATGAACATGGGAAACCTGTTGATCAGACAACATATAGAGCAATGATTGGCTCTTTACTGTATCTTACAGCTAGTAGGACCAGATATAATGTTTGCTACATGCATATGTGCTAGATTCCAAGTTAGCCCTAGAGAGTCACACCTCACATTAGTAAAGAGGATTCTTAGGTATGTTAAAAGTTGTCCAAATCTAGGTCTCTGGTATCCAAAAGATTCAGCATTTGAGTTAACTGGATTCTCTGATGCTGATTATGCTGGATGCAGAATTGACAGGAAAAGCACCAGTGGAACTTGTCAGTTCCTTGGTGATAGACTTGTCTCCTGGTTTTGCAAGAAACAAACATATGTGTCAACTTCAACTGCTGAAGCTGAATATATGGCTGCAGGCAGTTGTTGTTCACAAATACTGTGGATTCAAAACCAACTCCTAGACTATGGTTACAACTTAGAAAAGTCAAAAATCTTTTGTGACAATACAAGTGCTATCTCCATAGCTCAAAATCCAGTCCTCCATAGTAGGACAAAACATATAGAGATTAGGCATCATTTCTTAAGGGATAATGTTGAAAAGAACAAAATTGAACTGCAATATATCCCAACTGATTTACAAAGGGGAGATATTTTCACCAAGCCTTTGGATGAAAAGAAACACACCTTCTTCCTAAATCAGTTAGGAATGTTAGATGGAGGAAGTTTCATATAACACTCAAGATTTTGAAAGCTAAAAATGGACCAAGACTAGGCAAAATTCTGATTTTCCTTAGTGTCTAGGATTTCTCTGATCTCTGAACTGCGCTCGACGATTTCCCCACAGATCGTCGAACGGAGTTCGACGATTTCCAGAATCGTCGAACTGAGTTCAGCGCCCCTCAGACAGCATGAACTGTCTCCTTCGGTCAACGATCGTCGAACGGCGCTCGACGATTTTGTTCACTGAACGATCGTCGAACGGAGCTCGACGCCTTTCCAGATCGTCGAACGGAGATCGACGATTTTGGAGTCTCTTCAGATTCCTTTAGAAGCCTCGATCGTCGAACTGAGTTCAACGATCTTTCCTTTTCTGCGTCGAACCCTAATATAAAACTCCTTTTTCGTCGTCGTTCTCTCTTGCGCTTTCAATTTCTCTGCAAACTTTTCTTCCCTCCAAGCAGCTCTACACTTGGTCGTTTTGTTTGTTGATTTTTGCAGGTACCATGGCCGTTTCAGTTGCTGTACTCTCTGCAATGAAATTTGATGCAGGCTTTGACATCGATCTCGACTCCTTCAACACAACCGATCAAATCTTCCAGGATATTCTCAGATTGTTCAAAGATCAGCAATTGTCTGCCCTGATGACAACCAGAATTAAACTTGCATCTGATGAGATTAAAGAATGGGTTTACACAGCCCACAACCTTGACAACAATACCATAATTGGTTCTATTGGTGGCACCCAGGTACCTCTGACCCCAACAGTACTCACAGAGGTTTTTGGTTTAAAAAATGGTGAAGATTCTGCTGAACTCTCTGGAGATGAGTTCTCTGATATTCTTGCCAGGATGGGTCATCCTGAGGGAACCCTAGCAAGCTGTTTAAGAGGAACCTGTCTGTGGAATACAGGTTTATGGCTGATGTAGTAGGCAAGGTTCTCTTGGCCAAGCATTCTGCTCATGACACAATCTCCAGATATCAGCTCTGCCTTATGGGAGCTCTGGTAGACAGAAAAAGCTTTGAA